>JAAKBD010000305.1:0-10881 GCA_012656105.1 Phytophthora syringae | reverse complement strand
TTTCTAGTCAGCGGTCGAAAGTTTATATTTTTATTGATTTTCTTGAATGATGATACAATATTTAGCTCAAATCTTTAAATGCAGACTGTGTTGCATGCGAAATCCACAAGTGATCAACCAGGTCGTCTCGAAGCCGAAGTTGGCGTGCGCTGTGGAGTTGATGCGACTTGAATTAGATCGGCCACATTAGCTGGCCGTGATAGCGAAAGTGGTCGAGTTATGTTGAAGATCGGTAAACCCTGGTTGTGCTGAGCCTTGGAAGAGGTAGTCGTGTCCAACAAAATCGGGATCTCTCAACTCATCCACCACAATCATATTGTGTAGAATGCCACAGGCATGAATCACGGTTGACATTGCATCAGCACTCCACAAACGACAAGGTGTCAACGATCCTCCATCTAGCCTGGAAAACCCCGAAAGTGCGCTCTACATCTTTCGACACGCTTCCTGTCTTCTTGTGTACAGCTGCTGCTTTTTACCGCGTGGGTTGACGATAGTTTTTGCAAATACTGGCCATTCAGGATAAATTCCGTCGGCAAGCAGATACGGCGTGTAGTATCGATTTTCTGATGTCAACATAACACAATTTGATTTAATCAGGTCAGTGTGAAAACACAAATACCAACTTGAAGAAAATGAATGCACGCACCGCCAAGTGAGAACTCGACCCGAGGAGCTTTCCCGTGTAGAAAATCATGAAACAAATTTGACTGATCAAGAATGTTTAAGTCATTCAATGATCCAGGTGATCCAAAATTGAAGTGCCAAAACCGCAGGTTATAGTCAGCTACTGCTTCAAGCACCTTCGTCGGCTTTTTTCCTTTCCCTTGTGCTGGCCTGCGAGAGATGTTGCACAATTTTTCCATTGCCAATGCATGCAATCCACTGACCCAATCATTCCAACAAACCCCTGACGAGCGTTCTGATCCAACAACACCTGCAGTTCATCCATCGTCGGAGGGCGAAGATACTCCTTACCGTACCGAGCAATAATGGCTTCACAAAAGCGTTTTAAACAAACAAGTGCCGTTGTTTCAGAAATCTCTAAGTTCTCATCAATAGCATCGGCTGCTGTGGAATATGCCAACAGCCTCAATGCTGCAGTGGCCTTTATCAGACTAGAGATGCCCATCTTGCCTGTGGCGTCTGATCTCTGTTCGAAGTAGTCGTCTGTATCAACAACTCCCTGCAAAATCGCCACAAACAAACTCTGCCTCATTCTGAATCGCGTTCTGAAGTCTTGGGCGTTGTAAATCGGCTCAGGGCCAAAATACTGCTGCAGAAGTCGAATATGGCGTGCTGCAGGATCTCGTTTCTTGTTTGGCGCTCGCCCAGGTTGTGACCCCCATGCTGCCGAGAAAATGTTACCCTTGCGGGTTTGCGTTGATAAGAGCTGCAACTGCTGACTCGTCTTCATCTGCTTTCTCAAGCAGATCCAGTACCCATTGACCGCCTCGTGACGACTGCATCGTCTCGATCACCCGCCCAGTTGAAGTGGAATGGTAAGCAGGAATAGCTGTACCGGTGTGAATATCGTGACGGCCGGATGCCAAAGCTAAAAAACATGTGGTTTCAATGCCAGATTTGGGATAGCTTTAGCCGCACCGTTGGGGATGCTCTAAACGGAGTTTGTGTGCAATACGAGCGATAAGTAATGTCTCTTGTAGAGCACATATGCCTTATATTCGGGGTAAGACGGTAGTAGTGCTATAGCACTACTATAGCACTACTAGTCACTATTCTGAGGATAATGACTAGTAGTAGTCTGACCGAGGGCGTGGCAATGGGTGTTCTCCCTCCCAGCGCTTCGCTCATTCAAAAAGATTCAGGGTGGGACGTTTTAGTTGTGAGTTTACAGGACTGCAGGACCTTGGCTGGATTGTCTATTTACGTTGGTGTGCGCTGCTGAGACCGGCAACCGTCAGCAAACCTCTTCAAGCGGACCATTTTTGAAAGCTACGTGCAACTGACAGAAGGCACTACTTCTCGCTAGTTGTTGCGCTAATTCTCTTCTCTCATCGACGTATTACATTGAATATGTAAATGAGCTGCGCAAGAAATAACATGATTGACTTCATCTATTGTCGAATACAGTAAAACAAACTATCTTGTCTTTATTATGGTTTCCAATGTAATGGTTTTGAAAAGTCCCTGTTTTTCATATTCACTGTAATTTGTATGTGCGTTGATTCCTTGGCAAAATTTTGTCTCAAGGTACGAGGGCAGGTCCTGAATTTCGCTTGTTTCCAGGCACAGTATACAAATTTGGGTAAACGACTCGTTCTTGTACGAGACAGGCTCATATATGCGTCACAATTGCGTTGAAATTCGGCGGATGGTTCGTGTAGCCAAGTGTCCACACCCAGACATAAGTGAGTGGACAATTCGTACTTAACCGAGAATTCTAGTACAGCTCTGCACCTCGTATTCGACAGGGTGGACCCTATCTCTTTCACCAAAAGATCTTCAATTATTTAGTTTTTAGCGGTGTCGAAAACGAGGTGCAGGACTGTAGTGCTATAGTAATACTATAGCACTACTAATATGACTATGATATGACTAGTGCCATTCCTTCACTACTATAGTAATAGTAGCTAGTACTCACCTGAACGGACTAGTAATAGTATCTAGCACTACTAGTCAGAATTATCACTACTACCAAACCCGGGTTCCCAATTTTCATACATATACAATCTTGTACTAAGCTTACAGTAGTATTCGGAGGAGATCAAGTGTTGACTTCACTAGCATACTACTACGTAGTACATTTTTCAATAGTCTGGCAAAATGTTATCAAGGAATGAAAAAGCGAATGATTGAAAGCTGCTCTTTTTCTTTTCCTTTTCGTCACACATGAAGACGTGGCCGCCTCTTCTTCTCCTTCTTATCTCGCTCTTGAGCTACGTGCGCGCGTCGCCGGTGCTGTCCACGGTGCGCATTACCATTCTCGCCTTACTCGACCATCGAGTCTAATTTTGCCTCCATCCGCGCCATCGCCGTGGCCAACTTGTCGATGTCAGCAGTGTGTTGCCCTAGTGTGTGGAACATCGCTCCCTGCTGTGTTGCTAACTGCTGCTGGGTCTCGGTGGTACGGCAGAGCAGATCCATCAGCATCGTTTCCATCTTGGGGCCCGCCGTCACCTGACCGTCACCAGCGTTGGCCGCCACAAGATCCTGCGATGCGCCAGCAACGGGTTGAGCCACCACTTGGTTTGCAATTCCGATTCCTGATTCCCGGAGGGGCTCAGCAGGGCGCTTCGGTGCCTCTGCCTGCGCATCATTCTCCACGACCTCCACCGCCTCGCCATTGTCGAGAGGGGCGGCCACCGCGTTCTTCCGGTCCTCCAAGTTCTTCATCGCCACGTTCGAGAGCTTCTCCAGAGTCGCGATATCGCACGTGTTGCGCGGCTGCGTGTCAAACACGAAGACCGTTCCGAGCAGGTGGCCAGACGGCGTGCAGATGGGCGCGCCCGCGTAGAATCGGATCTTGGCGGCACCCGTGACCAGCGGGTTCTTGGCGAACCGCTTGTCCAGCAGCGTGTCCATGACGACCATCGGCTCCTTGGACATGATGGCGTGTGCGCAGAAGGAGACGGAGCGTGGCACTTCATTCTGCGCCAGCCCCACACTGGCCTTGAACCACTCGCGGTCCTCGTCCAGCAGACTCACGGCCGCGATGGGGCTCTTGAGGGCGTTGCTGGCCAGGTCGCAGATAATATCGAACACGTCCTCGCTGGGGGTGTCCATAATGTCGAAGCCGCGTAGGATCTCCAGACGCTCCGGCTCGCCCGGGACGATGGGCGGCTTGGGCCACGGGTGGTCCCAGCTGAAGTCCAGCGGGTAGTCGAACTCGGGCTGCTGGAAGTCGCGCGTGAATTGCGACAGGTCGCCCTCCGAGTTGCCTGTGGGCGAGTGGAAGTTCTGCGCCTCCCAGTGCTCGTCGCGTGCAGGCGGCGGAGAGACTGCGTCGACCATGGGGGCCGCCGGGGGCCTGCGGGTTGGCTTGGCCGTTGGCGTGCGAGAGGATGCACGACATGCACACGCGCACGAGCGAGCGGCCGATCACGGGTAGCTCCGCCTCCTTCTTGAGCGTGCAGTTGCCACACACGACTTCACCACACTAGAAACAACCAAAAAGAGGGTGAGGGGATGCAGAGAGAGGAAAAGAGACCGAGAGACGCACCTTGCGGCAGTGGTGCTTTCGTCGGAAGCGCGTGAAGTTCCGCGTGCACACGTGGCATCTGTATCGCTCCGTGTCGAGCACCCAGTCGTCCTGGTGGCGCAGCTGGTCGATGGTCAGTACGTCGTTGCCGCCGATGGTGCTGCTGCCTTTGAGTCCCTTGCGCGACATGGCTGTCTACCTGTGTGGAGGGGGGAGGGGAGGGGACGAGTTCCTTCAGTGTCTATTATAAGCCCCAGCAACGGGAGAAGACGCGCTTACGTTCAAAGTGCTGTTCTGCTGAGTAGGGGGCGGGACGGAGGGGAGCTACGCGCGGACTGTCTTGCCTCCTCGAGTGGGGTGGGCAGCGCGCTCTCTTTCTCTCGCCTTGCTGCCAGCGATGTACGAGTCGTAGTGAGGCCCGTGCCATACAAAAACCAAGTCACTGACTGCCCTTTCTCTGGAAGCCAGCCTTGTCGTCTAATCGCCAGATGTCGACCGGTTGAAACGGTTTGGGTGACCATTTTGGGAAAATTGGGCGCAGGGTCCAGATAAAATGGGCTCCAAACTTGCCTCTGAATGATTCATCTGTGAATATGCCATCGTTATTTTTAAATTAAAAGCTACGCGTATTTCGCAGAGCTCCAAGTGCAAGTAAGCTGCGTGTCCTTCGCGCTCACAAAAATATGTTGGTTTTAGTCGGTCAAAGCATATTTTATTTGCTTGGCCCAAGATGCCTCCGCCATTCGCTAGTTGCCGGTATCAAGCCTGTAGACGTTGGGTGTTTCCAACGAGCGAACGAGTAGGAGCTACGTCGAAATTTCCAAGAAGAGCAGCCACTCAAGTACTACAAGCAGTGTTTTCGCAGCTAAGCTCTCTACAGCTCTCTACATGGCTATCCGATATTGCGCCTGAGGAGCGGAGCGAACATTTGCTTGTTTTTCTGCTGAATCGGATCTTCAAAACTTGCGATATTAACGAGTAGTTTGTCAGTTGTGACTTGAGGGCGACAAGGACTTCATCACACGCAAAACAAACAGCGGCGATCTTCGCGCAAAAATGGGTACTTTTGGATCGACTTTCTATGCAAAATATCCCTTTTCTCCAGCTACGCCCAGTTCGTAGGAAAGCTGAAGCGGCAGGTGCTCTTATGAGGGCCGCGCCGCGCGGCGATAGGTGGAGTTTGTGGCCCAGCTGCAGAGGGCTGTCAATTACTAGTACATATTAGTGCCGCAAGGGCCATCTTAGCCCGTTTCTATTGATAGGACTCAGATCGGCAAGCTCATTTGACAACCTCACGCACGCTGTCTCAAAAGCTTCGCTTCGTGGACAGGCAGAAACGGGCGAAGCGAAGCAGGCACCACACGGACGCTGCCCGGCTGGTTTAAATGGACTCGAAATCAGGCACGAAGTCGAAGTGCACGAAGCCACGCTGTTGCCAAAGCAGGTCAAGTGGAATTTACCCCTTCGACGGGTGCCGGTTTGATCAGCATCAATTCCATAGGTCAGGCAGCCTCGTTTACTCGGGAACGTCCGCCCCGCCATCTCAATACAAACCTCCGACGGTAACTACCGGTATCTTACACCAAATCTCACCAGCGATCGCGGCCGTGGGGTCCATGTATTATAGCCACCACCACATCATACTGCATCCCGTTCGACTACGGAGTTGAAGTCTTTTCACGCTGCGCGTTAGTTCGGCGTTGGCAACGCATCCACCAGCACGAACTGAAAGCCACCGGCGAGCGTCCGACAATCCATCGTCGAGCGGAATTAGTCGCTACTACAGTATCCGGATACCGTTCGGCGGACCTTGATGCCGTTGCCGCATTGTGCCTTCGACGTCGCAAAGTTGCCTTTATTCTAAACCATGGGTTTTTATATCCCACCCGACAGTCTCCATCTTCTCCATTTTCCACAGTAACTGCTACCGTAGTAAAGCATGGCGAGCCGCCTCAAGGAGTACCGCTACTACCTCAGCAGCGGCGTCAGCACGGGCATCTCCGTCAAGATTTCGCTCGTGGAGCTCGCGCCTGCGCTGGGGTGTTCGGTGAGCGGTGACGCGCCCCGACGCGCCGTGTCCGAGGCGCCTCTCGCGGGTCTGGAACAACTCGCCGGTTCGTCGTCCGAAGTGCGCAATTCGCCCATCAGCGAGATCTTCCTCACTGCGCAAGTCTTCTCGGACGGACTTCCGCTGCATCCGATGGTCATCAGGTACGTGTCGTCTCTCTGCTCTTCATTTGAGTGCTTTTTCACTGCTTTTGGAGCTCTGGAAGCTGAGAAATGGGTGTTTTGTTGCCTTGTGCACAGCTCCAAGAGCCCCACCAAATGCAGCAACTCTACCATCTACTGGAACGAGTGGATCTCCTTCCCTGTCCGATACCGAGACCTCTCTCGCAACTCCCTGCTGGCCATCACGATCTGGGGCGTGGGCTGGGTGCCCGTTGGCGGCTCCACCATCTCCTTCTTCACCAAACAGGGCGTGCTACGTGACGGTGTGCAGTGTCTTCGCATCTGGGAAGGCGCCGAAGCGGACTCGTCCCCTAATACCACAACTCCGTCCGAGATCGACGAGGAGTGGGTGCGGCAGGAATGCTTCCGACTGGACAAGCTCCGGGAGAAGTACGAGCGCAAGGAGATCGCTCGTAATGAGTGGATGGACAGTGTCACTGACCGACGTATTGCTCGTATTCGACGCGGCAGTGAACCACCCACGAGGAAAGATGCTCTCGGACCCTTCTGCTCGTACCGCGAGGACGCACTGCTGTGGCTCGAGATGCCATACTTCGGAGATGTCGTGGTATACGAGGAGGAGCCCTATTCGCAGCGCAATTTGACGTCGTCGTACACTCCAGACATGGGCCCAAGACGGACGAACTACGAGAACGGGGCTACTCCTTCGGTGCCGCAGCATTACGACTCACATACGCTGAGTGGGTCGTACGACCTGGCCACGACGACGGCGTCTTCTGGGTCGAGAGAACTGCCTAGCCTCGTGACGGTGTGGGACCCCGATCTCAACGAAGACAACCCGGCCGAGCGCAAGTACCGCCGTCTAGCTCGTGATATCCTGCGCGGGTCGATCGATCCCAATCTAAAGCCCAGTCGTGATGAAAAGGCGCGTATTGAGCACTTAGTGGCAGCCCCGTCGGACGTCTTGAAGAACGAAGACAAGGATCTGCTGTGGAAATTCCGCTACACTTTGACGGATAACAAAAAGGCTGTGGTGAAATTTCTCCTGTCGGTGGATTGGAAAGACGAGTTGGAGGTGAAACAGGCGACCGACCTGCTGTCGCAGTGGTGCGAAATTGACATCGCTGATGCTCTGAAGCTGTTGGGTCGCGAAAAGGAGTTCAAGCACGAGATTGTGCGCCATTTTGCTGTATCGACGCTTGCGACGGCTAAAAACGAAGATCTTCTTGATTTCTTGTTGCAGCTGGTCCAGGCGTTGCGGTATGAACAACCTGGGACGCCTATGATATCTTCTCGCGGGCTACTTACTGGAGACGAAACTAGCAGTACGGACGGATCTGTACCTGGTGAGAACCTTGGGCCTTTGGCTCGGTTCCTCATTGCTCGCTCGAGCACGAACTTCCAGATGGCCAACTATTTCTATTGGTATCTTAAGGTGGAGGCTGGAGAGCAAACGAATGACTCGGAGATTTTCCACACGGTGCTGAACCAAATGCTGACCGAAATGAAGAGGGATGAGGAGAAGAGACCAATTTACGAAATGTTGATAGCGCAGCGAGATTTCATGGGCCACGTTTTAACCCTCCACAACAAGGCACGCGAAGAAAAGGGAGAAAGGACCAAAAGGAGGAGAAGTTGCGGCAATACCTCAAGCACCTTCCGTGGCAAAAGGGCTCTGTGATCTGTTTGCCGTTGGACCCCACCGTTCACCTGAGCGGAGTTGTAGCATCTTCTGCAAAGATGTTCAAAAGTGCAATGTATCCAGCCGTGATTCAGTTCCAGACGGTGATTCCTCCTACTGACCAGCACCTCCAAACGATTGCAGCTGAAGGTGAAATTCACCACCACCCACCTAACCTAAGCCAGTCCATGTTTGGTGGAAGCGACACCAGTATCATGCGTGAATCTCTGCCGACGCGCATGATTAGCTATTTGCACCGCGAAAAGGAAGGACCGATGTACAAATTCATGGTCAAGAACGGAGATGACCTGCGACAGGATCAGCTGATCATGCAAATGTTCATTCTAATGGACCGATTGCTGAAAAAGGTAAACCTGGACCTGAAGTTGACCCCGTATCGTATCTTGGCGACAGGAGCCAACGATGGTTTGATGGAATTTGTTCAGGATTCATACCCTGTTTCTTACGTGGTCTCTCACTTTGAGTCTCCCCAGATTGTGGGATTCTTGCGGAAACACAACCCCGACCCAAGTGCGGAGTTTGGCATTGCTCCTGAAGCTCTGAGCACATACGTGAAATCCGTAGCTGGCTATTGCGTGCTAACGTATTTGCTAGGAATTGGCGATCGTCACTTGGACAATTTGATGATGAAGGCGCAGGGCCACATGTTCCACATCGACTTTGGTTTCGTCTTCGGAGCTGACCCGAAGCCGTACCCGCCTCCGTTCAAGCTGACGAAGGAAATGGTGGAAGGTATGGGCGGCCCTACGAGCGAGCATTACCAGAAGTTTACAACGTACTGCTGCCAAGCGTACAATTGGCTGCGCAAGAGTGCCGATCTGATTCTGAACCTGCTAAGTCTGATGGCGGACTCTGGTATCGAAGAGTTCTCGGCGGGACAAGGACCTCAAGCAGCTCTGGATAAAGTCGAGCAAAAGTTCCGTTTGGATTTGAGTGACGAACAGGCAGAGCAGTTTTTCCTGGGTCTTATCAACGACAGTGTGTCTGCTCTGTTCCCGCTGCTCGTGGACTGGATCCACAAGGTCGCAACGAAGCTGAAATAGGCATCTCTCGCGTCAACTCGCTCCTTCACTTTCACATCTACTCCAATGTTTTTGTGCGTTTAGCCTGACAAGTTTCTTTACCGACGACAATTGATGGTAATAAATAGGTTTCCTCATGAAGCTGCTTTTCCACTTCCGAATGCCAGTTGCGAGCGCAAGAGAACGTCGTTGGTCTGCCTAAAATCTTGGAGCACCTTCAATTTCTCCATTCGTCGATGGGGCTGCACAGGACCTCCCGTTGCCTCTGTTATTGCGATCGCTGCTTCCTGCTGCTGGACGTGTTCCTGGAAGTGCAAGTTGAGCATTTCGTTCATCCGAAGGTGTTTTTGTGGCTTGGAGGTGAGCGTTGGCGCAGTTCGAGCTGGGGAGTATGGCGGGAGGACGACACGGCGGGCTGTCGTTGCTCCGAATGGGGCTGGAGAATGACCTGCTCTGGGCGATGAAATGGTGGGGAGCGAGGCATGGGGATTATTGACGGACACATGCGTCGACTCCAGTGGGAAGGCTCGCTCCAATTGCTTCGAAACGTCAATGACGGCACATACGTATGTCAACTCGCGCTCGTACGATGCATCGTGCAGTTTCTCGGCTGCTTTATGAACATTTCCGATGTTTTCAGCTAAGGCACAGAAGGCAACTTCATCGGTCACTAGCGGCATTTGACCTCGTATGCGTGTAATGCTTCCGTACAAAGCTTGCCGCGATTCATAAAGTTCGGGAGCAAGAGCCAGCAACTTCCCCAAAACTCGATCCAGGGCATGGCGGAGGAGACATAACCAAGCTGGCCAAGACACAACAAACAAACAAAAAACGTTAGGATTAATCGATACCCTTAAGACAACTGCAACTGTTACCTGTCGAAATGCCTCCATGGATTGCTTTCGCCGTATATCCAGGCGGTCTTTTTCAGGTGAAAGCATTTTGCTTCGTAGTTGCGTATCAGCCTTTACCCGTGCTTTAGGTTGAGACTGCGGTGACATTTCTCGGCCTCGATATTGAGGATTCGTGAGCAGTTCAGCCATATTGTCCATTGCTGCTTGTTTTCTCGCGAGGAAAGACTCGCGACGCCGCTCAACGGACTCATGAGTACCATCTTCTAACCTACTCACTTGATTGTCCCCGACAATTACAGGTTTTTGTTGAACACTCTCCTCTTCGTTTGCATCCGTTTCTTCGGCGGTGTCTTCGATTTTAACAAGAGTCGACGGGTTCTGAGCAGCAAGAACACTTTGTCTCCGCTTGGATATGCTCGGCATCTTCGTTGAAGGGATGTCTGAGCTGTTGCTAGCAACAACGAGGTTTCGGTTGCTTCTGCTTTGACGGAAAACTCGTTGCAAGCGCTTCACGGCTTTGCCATACAAATCCACGCGGACTTCCTCGACAATCTGGCCAACGGATTTCTGAAGTTGCAATGCAAAGCGTTCTTCGTACGGGGCGCTGAGTTCAGCGAGAGAAACCAAGGGAGGCACGTGGCGATTTGCAGTGCGAGCCCGCTTGTACTCTGTCACACACTTATTGTCTTCGCCCAAAGACTGAAAGCACAGTCCCAGGTTATAATGGATAGTAGCCAAGACCTGGGACTGCTTGGCAAAGTTCAGCGCAATGGCGTAATACTCTAACGCGAGCGCGTAGTCTTCATGGTGAAAACTCTTTTCCGCCAGGGAGGACCACAGATCGAAGTACTCTTCATCTTTCAAAGTTGTCTCCTGCTGCACACTTTTGAGTTTCAATACGGTAGCCAGGCTTTGAGCTGCCGACACATAATCTCCACTGGCCTGTTGACA
>JAAKBD010000304.1:0-94984 GCA_012656105.1 Phytophthora syringae | reverse complement strand
ATCTCTCAACTCATCCACCACAATCATATTGTGTAGAATGCCACAGGCATGAATCACGGTTGACATTGCATCAGCACTCCACAAACGACAAGGTGTGTCAACGATCCTCCATCTAGCCTGGAAAACCCCGAAAGTGCGCTCTACATCTTTCGACACGCTTCCTGTCTTCTTGTGTACAGCTGCTGCTTTTTACCGCGTGGGTTGACGATAGTTTTTGCAAATACTGGCCATTCAGGATAAATTCCGTCGGCAAGCAGATACGGCGTGTAGTATCGATTTTCTGATGTCAACATAACACAATTTGATTTAATCAGGTCAGTGTGAAAACACAAATACCAACTTGAAGAAAATGAATGCACGCACCGCCAAGTGAGAACTCGACCCGAGGAGCTTTCCCGTGTAGAAAATCATGAAACAAATTTGACTGATCAAGAATGTTTAAGTCATTCAATGATCCAGGTGATCCAAAATTGAAGTGCCAAAACCGCAGGTTATAGTCAGCTACTGCTTCAAGCACCTTCGTCGGCTTTTTTCCTTTCCCTTGTGCTGGCCTGCGAGAGATGTTGCACAATTTTTCCATTGCCAATGCATGCAATCCACTGACCCAATCATTCCAACAAACCCTGACGAGCGTTCTGATCCAACAACACCTGCAGTTCATCCATCGTCGGAGGGCGAAGATACTCCTTACCGTACCGAGCAATAATGGCTTCACAAAAGCGTTTTAAACAAACAAGTGCCGTTGTTTCAGAAATCTCTAAGTTCTCATCAATAGCATCGGCTGCTGTGGAATATGCCAACAGCCTCAATGCTGCAGTGGCCTTTATCAGACTAGAGATGCCCATCTTGCCTGTGGCGTCTGATCTCTGTTCGAAGTAGTCGTCTGTATCAACAACTCCCTGCAAAATCGCCACAAACAAACTCTGCCTCATTCTGAATCGCGTTCTGAAGTCTTGGGCGTTGTAAATCGGCTCAGGGCCAAAATACTGCTGCAGAAGTCGAATATGGCGTGCTGCAGGATCTCGTTTCTTGTTTGGCGCTCGCCCAGGTTGTGACCCCCATGCTGCCGAGAAAATGTTACCCCTTGCGGGTTTGCGTTGATAAGAGCTGCAACTGCTGACTCGTCTTCATCTGCTTTCTCAAGCAGATCCAGTACCCATTGACCGCCTCGTGACGACTGCATCGTCTCGATCACCCGCCCAGTTGAAGTGGAATGGTAAGCAGGAATAGCTGTACCGGTGTGAATATCGTGACGGCCGGATGCCAAAGCTAAAAAACATGTGGTTTCAATGCCAGATTTGGGATAGCTTTAGCCGCACCGTTGGGGATGCTCTAAACGGAGTTTGTGTGCAATACGAGCGATAAGTAATGTCTCTTGTAGAGCACATATGCCTTATATTCGGGTAAGACGGTAGTAGTGCTATAGCACTACTATAGCACTACTAGTCACTATTCTGAGGATAATGACTAGTAGTAGTCTGACCGAGGGCGTGGCAATGGGTGTTCTCCTCCCAGCGCTTCGCTCATTCAAAAGATTCAGGGTGGGACGTTTTAGTTGTGAGTTTACAGGACTGCAGGACCTTGGCTGGATTGTCTATTTACGTTGGTGTGCGCTGCTGAGACCGGCAACCGTCAGCAAACCTCTTCAAGCGGACCATTTTTGAAAGCTACGTGCAACTGACAGAAGGCACTACTTCTCGCTAGTTGTTGCGCTAATTCTCTTCTCTCATCGACGTATTACATTGAATATGTAAATGAGCTGCGCAAGAAATAACATGATTGACTTCATCTATTGTCGAATACAGTAAAACAAACTATCTTGTCTTTATTATGGTTTCCAATGTAATGGTTTTGAAAAGTCCCTGTTTTTCATATTCACTGTAATTTGTATGTGCGTTGATTCCTTGGCAAAATTTTGTCTCAAGGTACGAGGGCAGGTCCTGAATTTCGCTTGTTTCCAGGCACAGTATACAAATTTGGGTAAACGACTCGTTCTTGTACGAGACAGGCTCATATATGCGTCACAATTGCGTTGAAATTCGGCGGATGGTTCGTGTAGCCAAGTGTCCACACCCAGACATAAGTGAGTGGACAATTCGTACTTAACCGAGAATTCTAGTACAGCTCTGCACCTCGTATTCGACAGGGTGGACCCTATCTCTTTCACCAAAAGATCTTCAATTATTTAGTTTTTAGCGGTGTCGAAAACGAGGTAGGACTGTAGTGCTATAGTAATACTATAGCACTACTAATATGACTATGATATGACTAGTGCCATTCCTTCACTACTATAGTAATAGTAGCTAGTACTCACCTGAACGGACTAGTAATAGTATCTAGCACTACTAGTCAGAATTATCACTACTACCAAACCCGGGTTCCCAATTTTCATACATATACAATCTTGTACTAAGCTTACAGTAGTATTCGGAGGAGATCAAGTGTTGACTTCACTAGCATACTACTACGTAGTACATTTTTCAATAGTCTGGCAAAATGTTATCAAGGAATGAAAAAGCGAATGATTGAAAGCTGCTCTTTTTCTTTTCCTTTTCGTCACACATGAAGACGTGGCCGCCTCTTCTTCTCCTTCTTATCTCGCTCTTGAGCTACGTGCGCGCGTCGCCGGTGCTGTCCACGGTGCGCATTACCATTCTCGCCTTACTCGACCATCGAGTCTAATTTTGCCTCCATCCGCGCCATCGCCGTGGCCAACTTGTCGATGTCAGCAGTGTGTTGCCCTAGTGTGTGGAACATCGCTCCCTGCTGTGTTGCTAACTGCTGCTGGGTCTCGGTGGTACGGCAGAGCAGATCCATCAGCATCGTTTCCATCTTGGGGCCCGCCGTCACCTGACCGTCACCAGCGTTGGCCGCCACAAGATCCTGCGATGCGCCAGCAACGGGTTGAGCCACCACTTGGTTTGCAATTCCGATTCCTGATTCCCGGAGGGGCTCAGCAGGGCGCTTCGGTGCCTCTGCCTGCGCATCATTCTCCACGACCTCCACCGCCTCGCCATTGTCGAGAGGGGCGGCCACCGCGTTCTTCCGGTCCTCCAAGTTCTTCATCGCCACGTTCGAGAGCTTCTCCAGAGTCGCGATATCGCACGTGTTGCGCGGCTGCGTGTCAAACACGAAGACCGTTCCGAGCAGGTGGCCAGACGGCGTGCAGATGGGCGCGCCCGCGTAGAATCGGATCTTGGCGGCACCCGTGACCAGCGGGTTCTTGGCGAACCGCTTGTCCAGCAGCGTGTCCATGACGACCATCGGCTCCTTGGACATGATGGCGTGTGCGCAGAAGGAGACGGAGCGTGGCACTTCATTCTGCGCCAGCCCCACACTGGCCTTGAACCACTCGCGGTCCTCGTCCAGCAGACTCACGGCCGCGATGGGGCTCTTGAGGGCGTTGCTGGCCAGGTCGCAGATAATATCGAACACGTCCTCGCTGGGGGTGTCCATAATGTCGAAGCCGCGTAGGATCTCCAGACGCTCCGGCTCGCCCGGGACGATGGGCGGCTTGGGCCACGGGTGGTCCCAGCTGAAGTCCAGCGGGTAGTCGAACTCGGGCTGCTGGAAGTCGCGCGTGAATTGCGACAGGTCGCCCTCCGAGTTGCCTGTGGGCGAGTGGAAGTTCTGCGCCTCCCAGTGCTCGTCGCGTGCAGGCGGCGGAGAGACTGCGTCGACCATGGGGGCCGCCGGGGGCCTGCGGGTTGGCTTGGCCGTTGGCGTGCGAGAGGATGCACGACATGCACACGCGCACGAGCGAGCGGCCGATCACGGGTAGCTCCGCCTCCTTCTTGAGCGTGCAGTTGCCACACACGACTTCACCACACTAGAAACAACCAAAAAGAGGGTGAGGGGATGCAGAGAGAGGAAAAGAGACCGAGAGACGCACCTTGCGGCAGTGGTGCTTTCGTCGGAAGCGCGTGAAGTTCCGCGTGCACACGTGGCATCTGTATCGCTCCGTGTCGAGCACCCAGTCGTCCTGGTGGCGCAGCTGGTCGATGGTCAGTACGTCGTTGCCGCCGATGGTGCTGCTGCCTTTGAGTCCCTTGCGCGACATGGCTGTCTACCTGTGTGGAGGGGGGAGGGGAGGGGACGAGTTCCTTCAGTGTCTATTATAAGCCCCAGCAACGGGAGAAGACGCGCTTACGTTCAAAGTGCTGTTCTGCTGAGTAGGGGGCGGGACGGAGGGGAGCTACGCGCGGACTGTCTTGCCTCCTCGAGTGGGGTGGGCAGCGCGCTCTCTTTCTCTCGCCTTGCTGCCAGCGATGTACGAGTCGTAGTGAGGCCCGTGCCATACAAAAACCAAGTCACTGACTGCCCTTTCTCTGGAAGCCAGCCTTGTCGTCTAATCGCCAGATGTCGACCGGTTGAAACGGTTTGGGTGACCATTTTGGGAAAATTGGGCGCAGGGTCCAGATAAAATGGGCTCCAAACTTGCCTCTGAATGATTCATCTGTGAATATGCCATCGTTATTTTTAAATTAAAAGCTACGCGTATTTCGCAGAGCTCCAAGTGCAAGTAAGCTGCGTGTCCTTCGCGCTCACAAAAATATGTTGGTTTTAGTCGGTCAAAGCATATTTTATTTGCTTGGCCCAAGATGCCTCCGCCATTCGCTAGTTGCCGGTATCAAGCCTGTAGACGTTGGGTGTTTCCAACGAGCGAACGAGTAGGAGCTACGTCGAAATTTCCAAGAAGAGCAGCCACTCAAGTACTACAAGCAGTGTTTTCGCAGCTAAGCTCTCTACAGCTCTCTACATGGCTATCCGATATTGCGCCTGAGGAGCGGAGCGAACATTTGCTTGTTTTTCTGCTGAATCGGATCTTCAAAACTTGCGATATTAACGAGTAGTTTGTCAGTTGTGACTTGAGGGCGACAAGGACTTCATCACACGCAAAACAAACAGCGGCGATCTTCGCGCAAAAATGGGTACTTTTGGATCGACTTTCTATGCAAAATATCCCTTTTCTCCAGCTACGCCCAGTTCGTAGGAAAGCTGAAGCGGCAGGTGCTCTTATGAGGGCCGCGCCGCGCGGCGATAGGTGGAGTTTGTGGCCCAGCTGCAGAGGGCTGTCAATTACTAGTACATATTAGTGCCGCAAGGGCCATCTTAGCCCGTTTCTATTGATAGGACTCAGATCGGCAAGCTCATTTGACAACCTCACGCACGCTGTCTCAAAAGCTTCGCTTCGTGGACAGGCAGAAACGGGCGAAGCGAAGCAGGCACCACACGGACGCTGCCCGGCTGGTTTAAATGGACTCGAAATCAGGCACGAAGTCGAAGTGCACGAAGCCACGCTGTTGCCAAAGCAGGTCAAGTGGAATTTACCCCTTCGACGGGTGCCGGTTTGATCAGCATCAATTCCATAGGTCAGGCAGCCTCGTTTACTCGGGAACGTCCGCCCCGCCATCTCAATACAAACCTCCGACGGTAACTACCGGTATCTTACACCAAATCTCACCAGCGATCGCGGCCGTGGGGTCCATGTATTATAGCCACCACCACATCATACTGCATCCCGTTCGACTACGGAGTTGAAGTCTTTTCACGCTGCGCGTTAGTTCGGCGTTGGCAACGCATCCACCAGCACGAACTGAAAGCCACCGGCGAGCGTCCGACAATCCATCGTCGAGCGGAATTAGTCGCTACTACAGTATCCGGATACCGTTCGGCGGACCTTGATGCCGTTGCCGCATTGTGCCTTCGACGTCGCAAAGTTGCCTTTATTCTAAACCATGGGTTTTTATATCCCACCCGACAGTCTCCATCTTCTCCATTTTCCACAGTAACTGCTACCGTAGTAAAGCATGGCGAGCCGCCTCAAGGAGTACCGCTACTACCTCAGCAGCGGCGTCAGCACGGGCATCTCCGTCAAGATTTCGCTCGTGGAGCTCGCGCCTGCGCTGGGGTGTTCGGTGAGCGGTGACGCGCCCCGACGCGCCGTGTCCGAGGCGCCTCTCGCGGGTCTGGAACAACTCGCCGGTTCGTCGTCCGAAGTGCGCAATTCGCCCATCAGCGAGATCTTCCTCACTGCGCAAGTCTTCTCGGACGGACTTCCGCTGCATCCGATGGTCATCAGGTACGTGTCGTCTCTCTGCTCTTCATTTGAGTGCTTTTTCACTGCTTTTGGAGCTCTGGAAGCTGAGAAATGGGTGTTTTGTTGCCTTGTGCACAGCTCCAAGAGCCCCACCAAATGCAGCAACTCTACCATCTACTGGAACGAGTGGATCTCCTTCCCTGTCCGATACCGAGACCTCTCTCGCAACTCCCTGCTGGCCATCACGATCTGGGGCGTGGGCTGGGTGCCCGTTGGCGGCTCCACCATCTCCTTCTTCACCAAACAGGGCGTGCTACGTGACGGTGTGCAGTGTCTTCGCATCTGGGAAGGCGCCGAAGCGGACTCGTCCCCTAATACCACAACTCCGTCCGAGATCGACGAGGAGTGGGTGCGGCAGGAATGCTTCCGACTGGACAAGCTCCGGGAGAAGTACGAGCGCAAGGAGATCGCTCGTAATGAGTGGATGGACAGTGTCACTGACCGACGTATTGCTCGTATTCGACGCGGCAGTGAACCACCCACGAGGAAAGATGCTCTCGGACCCTTCTGCTCGTACCGCGAGGACGCACTGCTGTGGCTCGAGATGCCATACTTCGGAGATGTCGTGGTATACGAGGAGGAGCCCTATTCGCAGCGCAATTTGACGTCGTCGTACACTCCAGACATGGGCCCAAGACGGACGAACTACGAGAACGGGGCTACTCCTTCGGTGCCGCAGCATTACGACTCACATACGCTGAGTGGGTCGTACGACCTGGCCACGACGACGGCGTCTTCTGGGTCGAGAGAACTGCCTAGCCTCGTGACGGTGTGGGACCCCGATCTCAACGAAGACAACCCGGCCGAGCGCAAGTACCGCCGTCTAGCTCGTGATATCCTGCGCGGGTCGATCGATCCCAATCTAAAGCCCAGTCGTGATGAAAAGGCGCGTATTGAGCACTTAGTGGCAGCCCCGTCGGACGTCTTGAAGAACGAAGACAAGGATCTGCTGTGGAAATTCCGCTACACTTTGACGGATAACAAAAAGGCTGTGGTGAAATTTCTCCTGTCGGTGGATTGGAAAGACGAGTTGGAGGTGAAACAGGCGACCGACCTGCTGTCGCAGTGGTGCGAAATTGACATCGCTGATGCTCTGAAGCTGTTGGGTCGCGAAAAGGAGTTCAAGCACGAGATTGTGCGCCATTTTGCTGTATCGACGCTTGCGACGGCTAAAAACGAAGATCTTCTTGATTTCTTGTTGCAGCTGGTCCAGGCGTTGCGGTATGAACAACCTGGGACGCCTATGATATCTTCTCGCGGGCTACTTACTGGAGACGAAACTAGCAGTACGGACGGATCTGTACCTGGTGAGAACCTTGGGCCTTTGGCTCGGTTCCTCATTGCTCGCTCGAGCACGAACTTCCAGATGGCCAACTATTTCTATTGGTATCTTAAGGTGGAGGCTGGAGAGCAAACGAATGACTCGGAGATTTTCCACACGGTGCTGAACCAAATGCTGACCGAAATGAAGAGGGATGAGGAGAAGAGACCAATTTACGAAATGTTGATAGCGCAGCGAGATTTCATGGGCCACGTTTTAACCCTCCACAACAAGGCACGCGAAGAAAAGGGAGAAAGGACCAAAAGGAGGAGAAGTTGCGGCAATACCTCAAGCACCTTCCGTGGCAAAAGGGCTCTGTGATCTGTTTGCCGTTGGACCCCACCGTTCACCTGAGCGGAGTTGTAGCATCTTCTGCAAAGATGTTCAAAAGTGCAATGTATCCAGCCGTGATTCAGTTCCAGACGGTGATTCCTCCTACTGACCAGCACCTCCAAACGATTGCAGCTGAAGGTGAAATTCACCACCACCCACCTAACCTAAGCCAGTCCATGTTTGGTGGAAGCGACACCAGTATCATGCGTGAATCTCTGCCGACGCGCATGATTAGCTATTTGCACCGCGAAAAGGAAGGACCGATGTACAAATTCATGGTCAAGAACGGAGATGACCTGCGACAGGATCAGCTGATCATGCAAATGTTCATTCTAATGGACCGATTGCTGAAAAAGGTAAACCTGGACCTGAAGTTGACCCCGTATCGTATCTTGGCGACAGGAGCCAACGATGGTTTGATGGAATTTGTTCAGGATTCATACCCTGTTTCTTACGTGGTCTCTCACTTTGAGTCTCCCCAGATTGTGGGATTCTTGCGGAAACACAACCCCGACCCAAGTGCGGAGTTTGGCATTGCTCCTGAAGCTCTGAGCACATACGTGAAATCCGTAGCTGGCTATTGCGTGCTAACGTATTTGCTAGGAATTGGCGATCGTCACTTGGACAATTTGATGATGAAGGCGCAGGGCCACATGTTCCACATCGACTTTGGTTTCGTCTTCGGAGCTGACCCGAAGCCGTACCCGCCTCCGTTCAAGCTGACGAAGGAAATGGTGGAAGGTATGGGCGGCCCTACGAGCGAGCATTACCAGAAGTTTACAACGTACTGCTGCCAAGCGTACAATTGGCTGCGCAAGAGTGCCGATCTGATTCTGAACCTGCTAAGTCTGATGGCGGACTCTGGTATCGAAGAGTTCTCGGCGGGACAAGGACCTCAAGCAGCTCTGGATAAAGTCGAGCAAAAGTTCCGTTTGGATTTGAGTGACGAACAGGCAGAGCAGTTTTTCCTGGGTCTTATCAACGACAGTGTGTCTGCTCTGTTCCCGCTGCTCGTGGACTGGATCCACAAGGTCGCAACGAAGCTGAAATAGGCATCTCTCGCGTCAACTCGCTC
Organism: Phytophthora syringae; assembly: GCA_012656105.1. Taxonomy (NCBI): domain Eukaryota; phylum Oomycota; class Peronosporomycetes; order Peronosporales; family Peronosporaceae; genus Phytophthora; species Phytophthora syringae. Next base: position 86,155 of record JAAKBD010000304.1, on the reverse strand, counting down.
CTTCACTTTCACATCTACTCCAATGTTTTTGTGCGTTTAGCCTGACAAGTTTCTTTACCGACGACAATTGATGGTAATAAATAGGTTTCCTCATGAAGCTGCTTTTCCACTTCCGAATGCCAGTTGCGAGCGCAAGAGAACGTCGTTGGTCTGCCTAAAATCTTGGAGCACCTTCAATTTCTCCATTCGTCGATGGGGCTGCACAGGACCTCCCGTTGCCTCTGTTATTGCGATCGCTGCTTCCTGCTGCTGGACGTGTTCCTGGAAGTGCAAGTTGAGCATTTCGTTCATCCGAAGGTGTTTTTGTGGCTTGGAGGTGAGCGTTGGCGCAGTTCGAGCTGGGGAGTATGGCGGGAGGACGACACGGCGGGCTGTCGTTGCTCCGAATGGGGCTGGAGAATGACCTGCTCTGGGCGATGAAATGGTGGGGAGCGAGGCATGGGGATTATTGACGGACACATGCGTCGACTCCAGTGGGAAGGCTCGCTCCAATTGCTTCGAAACGTCAATGACGGCACATACGTATGTCAACTCGCGCTCGTACGATGCATCGTGCAGTTTCTCGGCTGCTTTATGAACATTTCCGATGTTTTCAGCTAAGGCACAGAAGGCAACTTCATCGGTCACTAGCGGCATTTGACCTCGTATGCGTGTAATGCTTCCGTACAAAGCTTGCCGCGATTCATAAAGTTCGGGAGCAAGAGCCAGCAACTTCCCCAAAACTCGATCCAGGGCATGGCGGAGGAGACATAACCAAGCTGGCCAAGACACAACAAACAAACAAAAAACGTTAGGATTAATCGATACCCTTAAGACAACTGCAACTGTTACCTGTCGAAATGCCTCCATGGATTGCTTTCGCCGTATATCCAGGCGGTCTTTTTCAGGTGAAAGCATTTTGCTTCGTAGTTGCGTATCAGCCTTTACCCGTGCTTTAGGTTGAGACTGCGGTGACATTTCTCGGCCTCGATATTGAGGATTCGTGAGCAGTTCAGCCATATTGTCCATTGCTGCTTGTTTTCTCGCGAGGAAAGACTCGCGACGCCGCTCAACGGACTCATGAGTACCATCTTCTAACCTACTCACTTGATTGTCCCCGACAATTACAGGTTTTTGTTGAACACTCTCCTCTTCGTTTGCATCCGTTTCTTCGGCGGTGTCTTCGATTTTAACAAGAGTCGACGGGTTCTGAGCAGCAAGAACACTTTGTCTCCGCTTGGATATGCTCGGCATCTTCGTTGAAGGGATGTCTGAGCTGTTGCTAGCAACAACGAGGTTTCGGTTGCTTCTGCTTTGACGGAAAACTCGTTGCAAGCGCTTCACGGCTTTGCCATACAAATCCACGCGGACTTCCTCGACAATCTGGCCAACGGATTTCTGAAGTTGCAATGCAAAGCGTTCTTCGTACGGGGCGCTGAGTTCAGCGAGAGAAACCAAGGGAGGCACGTGGCGATTTGCAGTGCGAGCCCGCTTGTACTCTGTCACACACTTATTGTCTTCGCCCAAAGACTGAAAGCACAGTCCCAGGTTATAATGGATAGTAGCCAAGACCTGGGACTGCTTGGCAAAGTTCAGCGCAATGGCGTAATACTCTAACGCGAGCGCGTAGTCTTCATGGTGAAAACTCTTTTCCGCCAGGGAGGACCACAGATCGAAGTACTCTTCATCTTTCAAAGTTGTCTCCTGCTGCACACTTTTGAGTTTCAATACGGTAGCCAGGCTTTGAGCTGCCGACACATAATCTCCACTGGCCTGTTGACACTGCATCAGCATGAGCCGATAATCCGCGGCGTCATAGACACTGAATTGTGTCATTACGTTTGTTGAAGACAGACCCGACACGCCTTGTTGAGGAAGATTTTCATGCAGATTCACAATTCTGTTCATGCAATCGATCGCGTCAACGTAGAGCTTCAGACGATGGAAGACTTGGAACTGCAGAAACAACAGGTTTGGTAGGTCCTTGTCACAGAAGTGCACAAACCTTGAGAACAGCTCGTGGAATATATCGCGGGTCTTCTCGAGATTCCCATCGCCTTTGTGCCAGAACAGACTTATGGCGTAGCGAAGCAGCCGCACTGGATCGACCAAGCTATCCATGTACGCAAACGCACTCGTGAAAGCCCAAATGCTCTTGCTAAGGTGAAAGTGCGCAACGGGCAAATATTTCCGATGGCGCATGAAGATGTCCAAATGAGCGGAACCAAGCCAGAACCAGTAGTCTTGTGTCCTCGATGGGGTCTTCTGCAAAAGCACCGTATGCTCCAGTATCAGAATTCCAGCTAAACTCGTTCCTGACCCCTTAGTGTAGCGCAGGCCAAGTTTGAGAAGGTTTTCATCGTCACGTGGATCCGCGATTACCAAATCTTCAAGCTGTAGACATCCTACCTTCTCGATAATATTTCGCCCAACGATCCACTTGCCCCACTTCTTGTGGTAGTTGGACACGTTTTGGGGTAAACCAGACGAGTGAGTCGATTGTCGTTTGGATGGCACTGACCGTTTGCTGTGGGACCGTAGTAAGACCTCATCTTGCTCTTTTTCGACTGATACCTTGACATCAGGCTTTCCCGCAGTAGAAGAAGCCAGACCAGGAAGCGACTCGCTTTGGTCGACAATGCTCGTACGCCGTGTACTCCTCCCTCTCCTTTTACATCGTCCTCTGTACGCCGTCGCGCAAGATTGGATGATTGTGGGGTTTCCACTTGCGTATCGGCAACCTGAACTATGGTGCTTCTCCTTCGCGAACCCAACACTTTCGTCGCTGGCTTAGCTTGATTAACATCGGTCGTCGACATTATTTTCTTGCTCGGGCTCAACGACTTCCTGCGGGAAATTTTGCTAGATTTATCGTGTTCTGACGATGATACCGCGATGTGGGGTTGGTCTGACCTTGTTGCATTATTTTTCTGATCGCTAAAGATGGTCTGGCTTGGCTCGGGATACTCCTCCTTAATATCCAGTAGTGTTTCTGGGGGCACTTCATGAAAGCTGGATGTTTCTGCTTTCTGAACCATATTTTGTGCGAATGCATCGTTACAATTGCTTCCTTCTGAGTCCCTTTCGTCTCCTACAATAACAGTTGTATTCACACTTGTAACTTCGGTATCAGGCGAAGGAGCTTGGTGAGGGTGCGAAATCGTAAGATCCATCGCCAAAACATCAGCACAGCATGCATCTGCGTCAAGTTTTGTGTTGTCAGCTTGGCCAAAGAAAGCGGTAGCACGGACAAACTCCTCACTTCGGTCACTCTCGTTGGCAACAGTAATTTCTGCGCAGAGATCATGGTTATTACTGTTCACGGGTGTAGAGTTGTTGTCATCGTCTCCAGCAGCTTCACTGGACTCCGTAGGGTTTCCCCCTCCGCTATGGTTTCACTGCTTTTACTTCGTTCAGTTGAGTCAACAGCATCACCATCAGAAGTTTTATCGGTTTCCTGACCAGTGTATTCTACTCTCTCAGCGTTGATGTCAATTCCAAGAGCAGACGAGATGTATGACGTACCCTCAGAAAGAGTACTGCTGTCAGACTGACCGCTCCCATCGCCCATTGCATCGCTCAGCTTGTCATCATCATTTACCAGACTTTGTTCATGTAATTCACTTGCGTCAGTCTGAGGTGAAAAATCTTCCTCAACAGTGCTAGGGCCATTAGTGATGTCTGCGATGATATTTACACTCGAATCTTGTTTTTCACCCTGTCGTTGAACCGTGTCGGTGGTCCCAGTAACTTCTTGAACAACTTGCATTTCGTGCGATACATCGCCACTTGCTTCGATACCGTTTTTGATCTGATAGCCACCTTCTTTGGCAATTGAATCCTCCGCAACAATTGGAAAATCAGCGTCGTGCACCTCTGCAGCCTCAGTCACAATAGCTTCATTAGGACGTTCTTCTACCGGGGGCAATTCCACGCCGCAAGCATTGTCAATTTCTGGTATGGTTTGCTTCGCATCATCATCCACCGAGTCGTTCATATTTTCATCTATCACCTCGGGTGAGATTACAAGTACAGTTACGGGCTCTTCCCAGCATGCTTGCCGTGTGGTGGGAGGGGGTCAGTATCATTCGCAGTAACATCTAGTCTCGCTTCGTTTGATTCGGACTTCATGATTCCAGCTACACCGTCATCAACGGCAAGTAACAGAGCATTCTCATCTGCTTGGAAGAGTTCTTCAAAACACTGAGGACTAATCGGGCCTACAACCGCTGGCAAGCAACTTGGACACTCCTCGCTCTTATCGAGTGAAAAATCTTCATTCATGTCAGTAGGCAAATCACTCGAAGGACAAAGCACAACTTCCGGATCCAAATGCAATACGGGCACCTCCATTTCAGCTTTGATAGCTGCTTCATCAGTAGATTCCACCAAAGAAATTATTTCGGGCTCTGCAAGAAACTCTTGAATATCAGGCTTGGTTGTACTTGGCAAAGGAGCCAGACGTACAATTCTCTCAGACCCCACGGAATTTGATCTTGGGCGAATAATAGGTTGCGCTAATGCAATATGGTCCCTGTTACTTGGTTCTACTGTCGATGGTGCTTGAGGGGTAGCAGCTTCGGACAATGTCACTTGAGACTGATTTTCCGACGATGCGGGGGCCATCGCATTCGGTCCAACGCTCGTCGATTTCGATCGGGTTCGCGATTTAATTATCATGCTCAGCTCGGCAGTAGTGTTCACGTGTATTCCAGTCGCATAGTCTCCAGTCGTATTCTCATCCGAGATTAACGGTTTGGCAGTAGGAGCCTGTTGTTCTGGCTGATCATTTATCGGGCATTCATTCACGAGTTTTGGGCTTTGAGGAACGGGTGCCGAATGTGATGCACCAAGCGCAGCAGAATAGAGACTTAGCATCGGCTTAGTAGAAGTACTGGTTGGCTCGTTCTCGGGAAGTAGCGTGGCATTGCTGATGATCCGTGATCCTACCGCATTTACCAGCATAACACGGCGTGCAGTGCCCAACAGCGCATCTAGTCGATTTGGTGGCGTTTGTAAAATTGGTCTCTCAGCTGTAATCTCGATACCCATTCCAGGGATGTCGTCATGCCAGTTGTCTTTCCTCAGAACGCTCCTGTGCGCACCCAAAGTCCGGCGTCGCAAAAATTGCTCCGGTTCTGACGTCTCGGATTCGTGCAAGTTTTTCAGACCATATGCATTGCCAACGACAACACATGAACTTGACCGAGGCGCAGATGAAGCTCTGAGCTTGATTGTAGGTTTCTCCGTGCCGTGAATATTCATCATAGAGGATCGCCGTGAGCCATCTTGCTCCGCTTCCTCAAGCAAAGTTGCGTAGGGACTAATTGAATTCAAAAGTGTCGAGGAGGGGGCTTCTTGCGTAGCTTGAGCAATCAAAACTCGCTGGTGACGTCCCTTTTGACGACGCTCTTCGAGATCCTTGTGCTTTGTTTTACGCTCTGGAAGTGCTCTTTCACTGGCGACAATCCTGGCGGTAAATCGTACTGAGTCTTGTGAAAATTGCTGTCCGTATCATCCTCGAGTAAGAGCGAAGCATTATCAGGTTCCTCATAGTTCGTTTCCAGCTCTGCTTTCCACATCGTCTTGGAGTCGGCAACCGCCATTCGATGCAAGAGGCTCGCTTCACTACTCTTTCGATCAAATCTGCCCGGCTCCACCTCACTTTCATCATCCCCACTCAAGTCGGCATCTAGGTGGCTCATTGCTTGTGCAACTGCTTCCATCGCACGCTTTGACGTTTTCTGTACGCGTATAGCTCGCTGGTCCTGCCGTTTTGGTAGCAGATGCGGGTTCTTCTGCTTGTCTGGTGGGGTGGTGGCTGGTAAAACTCGAGTTTTCTTCTCAAAATGTGGCTCAGGTTCTCGACAAACGAGTTTCCCAACATCTCTTTGTCGGTTGCCAATAATGTTCAAGTGTGCAAGAATGCCATTCGCCATCGCCTCGGAGCCGATCACGTCGTTCGAAGCAGCCTCTCCCGGGTATGCTGCTCGATACAAATATTCGGCCTTCTGCCGAGTCACGAACAGCGAGTATTCATTTTCCACGTCATCCCGAGCTGCTACTCGAAATCCGGTAGCCCTCGCGGATGAAGGGGCGTGGACGGTTGTGGTGTCGATCGGAGAGGGGACGGTGGGGTCGCCTTCACATTTTGCAGCTCGAAAATCTCAATCGCGAGAAGTCTCCCGCGAGCGCGACGTTCTCAACCTGAAGTAAAAGTTGGTCCCGTGAAGGCTGGGAAGGAGGTCGCGAGCCCGAGCTTGGAGCACTCATTCTTCACCAGAACTGCGGCTTGTGGATGGTGGAGTGCGGTGAACTCTCGTTCATGCTGCCACCAGCTCAGCTCAAGCAAATTTAGCTGCCCGGTCCTGAACCGGACGATCTAATTAGAGGACAGCATCGCCATTTGTCATCTGAGTGCAGAGATACATTCTGCCGCAACGCAGTCATGCTACAGCCTCTGCTACTTCCACGTTAGTCACTGACGCGCTTACTACTTCCGGTTAAGTATCTCGTGGCGAAAACATCTCTCATCTCTGACCACAACACCTCGGCGCGATTTCGGCTAATACGTTTGACGGGGCTCCGACCATGCAAAGCTCTCGACTAAATGCTGCTAATGCCACGCAGTTGTGGTCGAGAGATACGTGGCAAATTGACCGACGGGTGCTCCGTCCGAGTACAAATTTGTGTTTCACTTTTAGACCGTTTTGTGATTTTTTTCCAAACCGTAGTTTGCTTCATATCTTGAAGATGGAGCGACGCACGGATGCATATGCCCAGCTCCTTGTGCTCTCCTTCATCTGTTTCTGCTGTCCAGGTCTATTCAACGCCCTCACTTCTTTCGCCAGTGGCTTGGCAGACCCCGCAGTAGCGTATCGTGGGAATGCGATTGTGTACCTGACCTTCGCGAGTTGCAGTTTGCTTGTAGCGGCACGTATGACGAACGTGCGGTAGGCCTTAATATTGGGCTCCAGTGGATACGTTTGCTATGCGGCGGCTCTTTTCAACTTGCAGGCTCAAGTATCTAATCCAGCTTTGACACTTTACTATGGGGCGTGTGCTGTGCTGGGAATGTCAGCAGGTTTTTGTGGATGGCTCAAGGACGCATGGTCATGAGCTACGCAACACCAGAGAGTCAAGGCTCATACTTGAGTACCTTCTGGGTGATTTTCAACTGTGGTGCTGCCTCAGGAGGATTCTTGGGGTTCGGCTTGAATTTTTACGATGATAATGGTGCTTCCGCTAGGCATGGAGACCTGTCAAAGCAAGCATCAGGAACGATGTACGCTGTATTTATCGGAGTCATGGGAGCGGGTTTACTTCTGGCTGTCTTTGGCATTGTCGACTCCAACCAAGTAATCCGAGAGGACGGTACTGCGGTTTCCACCGCTTCTCAAAGAAACGAACTCATGGAAATGTGGTGGGTGATGCTACAGCAGCAATTTGCGACGAGGACAAACAAGCAGCTCCGCGCTTTCGTATGCCTCTCTTTGCCTACAGCAATTGGTTCTACACGTATCACTCGTTTTTCAACGTGGGTATGTTCAATGTCCGCACGAGCGGACTTGCGAGCTTATTCTACTGGATCGCTCAAATGGGATCTGCGTGCGTGGTCGGTCGAGCTCTCGACGCGCAGTTTCACAAAAGGACAAGTGCAATCCAGGCATCCGATTTCGGTGTTACAGGACAGCAAGAGTTTGCTTCCACTGTTGCAGATGTAGGAGTCCGACCGCTGGTTGTTTTTACTTTGCTGGCGAACGCTACGTGGGCTGTCGGATGGTATCTGCAATCGACACTGAGTTGCAATATGATTGCTCGCTAAACCTTGACGTTTTCACAGACTTCGTATCATTTTTTCCTCCGTTCTTACTCTAAGCGGTCTACGGCTGGAATGACACGCTGTGTCAAATCTGGATATACTGGTATATGAGCTCTCTTGCTGAGCGAGACGCCGTGGCTAGCGGGCAGTTCGCGGGGATTTACAAGGGTGTTCAGGCGATCAGCGCGGCAATTTTTGTGGCAAATTGGCGCAGTGAAAATGGATCCACAGAGCCAACTCATTTTGAATTGGCTGTTATGCAACATCGCTATGCTCGGCGCATTTGTCTCGGTGCTCTCTTTCCGATCACCGAAAGTTGACACTGAAGACCAGCCACTACTAGGATCGGAGTTGTAACTTCCTTTTCAATAAAATGATATTTTTGTGAGCTACAACACGAGTACCAGTGGAATTATCAACGAATGCACCTACTGGCAACGAGCTATTCCTATTGCCAATGAGCAATCGAGTTCGCAATGAATAGATTGCAAAAGCTGTGTTTGACGTGCTATGGATGCTTACGACTAAAACGTGATGCAGCCCGAGCACTCCTTCCCGAGACAGAACTCTGACAGCAGCACTGCATGGTCGGAGCTAGAGTACCCGCCAAACGTGTCAGCAAGAATCGTGCCGTTGCGTAGGCAGGTGTTGTTGTCACGGCGCGAGAAAATGTAGTCGAATTTGCTGCCCTCTGGGTGGTCTCCGAAAGAGGATCCAATCCACGTAGGCCCTCCTGCACCAGCAGCAGTAAGCGTGTCGTACATTGGAAATGGCGTGTAGGTGCCATCGATCGGGCCCTCGTTAGCAAGATATAGGATGGCAGAACTTTGCGGAACAGTGTTCAAGTCTCCAGTCATGAGCACGGTGTCTTCAGCCTGGCAGTACTGGCTCAATCGTTTCGCGACCAGAAGGGATGACTGGGGTTGGCCGAGTGATATGTCAAAGTGTGTGTTGAGCATACACACCAGGCTGTTGGTAGTCTTTTCGCGAAAACGTGCGATGACGGCTGCGCGAAGGTACTGAAGCCCCCACGTGTTTGACGGCACTACATCAGGGGTATCACTCTGTTCAATAAAAATTCGTGAAAGCAGTTAGTGGTTTGACAAAACTCAACAATGAAAAATGACACTTAGTACGCACCAAAGCAAACGTTGAAGTCGTGAGCAATTCCCAGCGATCGGCCCGGTAAAAGATGCTGTTGCGCTCGTTCCATTCACAGACACCTGCGCACTCGCCCGTGCTCGCGAAAGAAAGTTGGTCCTGGAAAAACTGAATTTGGTCGGGTGCTCCTTCTTGGGTTCCGATGAGGTCTGGCTCGTATCTCTCCACGAGTTGCTTGACACGATCCTTGCGTTGCTCCCAGCAGCCACTCGGACACGGGTCATTGGCAATGGACGTACGCACATTGAAACTCATGACCTTCAGTCGAGGAGCAGCGGCGCAGCTTGATCCAGCAGCACAAACAACTGCGAGTGCGATCGAAGGTAGAGTTGCAAAGCGCATAGCAGACCGACAAATGCGTTGTGAAGCTTGGAGAGGAGCGAGTTGGTTGCCGGCAAATTCGAAAGTGACGCCAGGTATCGTTCTAACTTGCATGGCTGTAGCTGAAAACGCTGCTTCTTGATTTTTGATACGTTTCGGATGAGTTACTTACTCATCATGGACAAACGCACGATAAGGTCAACGCATCTGAGAATGGTTGCAGGAACTCGAAATGAGACTACGCGTAACTAGAAATAGAGATAACCAGCAAAATCAGAAATCGTGATCGATGCTAAAAGCAATTTGTGCGAAGGATGTACGTAGCACGAAAAATTACGTCGAGTTTTAGCCCCTGATGTTGCCGACCAAGCGAATCGACTGCGAGCACAGGCTAACGCTCTTGTTACGGAAATTTCTCAAGCGCGCACAGCCAAGAAATTGTCACTCCACTCGAATCGTTCCTTCGCTCATGTGGACTCCGCATGAGCGAAGGAACGATTCGAGTCGGATGGATTGCCGTGCTCTTTTTTCACGTTTTCAACACGTTTTACTTGGTATCTCTCGCCTACATTTACCACTACCTGTCGTCACCCGTCATGGAATACTATTTCCAGCTGCTTCGAACGATGCCACAAGAAAACTACAACGGCATCATCGTTCTGTATGACTGCATAGGGGCAATGAACTTCTATCGCGCCATAGAAACGACTTTTTATTCGATATACTACCTACCATCGACTGGTATTTGGCAAGATGGCGGATACAAAGCACTGACAAAGGAGTCAATGAAAAGGGAGAAAAGGTAGGTACTTTGAAGTATATTCTTGAGGTTACGAGCCTTGAAGCGTTTCGCATGTGGGTTTGCAGAGCCACCACCAGCACTGGTTCGATTATATTCTGCTATGTGCGAGATCGCAGAAATTTCCTCTCCAACCGTACAGCTTACTCGTCGAGCTTCCTCATCAGTAGTGGCTGGATGAACCAGGTGTGTGCAGGGTTGATTTTCTAAACACAATTGCTAACACCCTCGTGCACTGCAATTTGAAGGAACAAGTGGGTCTGAGGCGGCTGTACTGCACGGCGATAAATCTCACACTACATGTAGACTTTGCGTGGGGCTTTATGATTCCAACGAGAATCATATTCGTCTATATCTCGTTGTTCATGGCACACAACGGTTCGCTTCCGGACAATTTCAATTACTCTGACACACTCCAAATCAAAGCAATCTTGAAATGCAACCAGTTCTTTATGGCTACGTGGTTGGATGCTGTGACTACCGTTACTGAAGTACCATATTTCAACATGCTGTCGGGTCTCCGGAGCGTGAAATTCTTAACTTAGTTCAACATGACATGGAAGTGGTTCGAGTTTTATCGTCAACAAAAGTAAAGCCGATACCATCCGGGCCATCAAAACTCCTCACAAAACTGCAAGGTGTCGTTGTCACGCCGCAAAAGTCGCAGACTTCGAAAAGAATGAGGTCGAAATAAAGGAAGCATCTGCGTAAGTCGACTTACCGCAGTCATCGTAGTATTGATGCCTGCTCGCGTCCGTAACTTCCGTGGGGATATTTTTTAGCGATGTTCACACGTGTGCAGTGGGTTGCAAGCTGCACATGCACCCCTGGATGCTCAACCCAGTGTGCGTGTTCAGTCATGGAGATAAATTGATTCGAGAGAGGTATTACTGGTCGCGAGCCCGAAACTCACGACATTTTTGCAGTCTCTCGACCTCAACGTGCTCAACTCGCTCATTATCTCATACTGCCCCGAACTTGTCATCGCCCAGAACATCCGTCGAATTGTACAACTCGACGGCCTAACGACGGATTTGTCAGCGACTGTCGTGGACATTGTTCGTCGTGCGTCCGTTCTCGGTGGGTCATTGCCAGACGACCTGGCTGTCAATCGTTATGCTGTACATCGAGCACTGTGGACTACAGGAGTTCCCACCCGTATGGCCAGAATGGCTCTCACGGACCCGTCCCTGGTGGACAACAACATCTCCGTGCTCACGGACGGCATAAGCGAGGACGTCATGTACCTAATGCTGGACCGCAGCCCGATAAGCCACCTCCCTAACAGCTACGCGTCTCTGCGAGAACTCATTTGCCACTCGGAGCATCTCTTCACTTCCGCAAAGCTGCGAGCGACATCAATATGCGGGCGTTAGGTGCGCCCTACTGCCACGACATGCAGCTGGGCAGCGCAGAGGCCATCTTCGTCGCTTGTGACTGGGACGACTACAGCCACGGCGTCTTCCCCTCTCCACTACCGGTACAATCTCGAGTCATCCCAAACCGGCGACTACCGGTAGCGAAAATGCATAACCATTACGCAATCATCCTGCTTGAATGACTTCCAGAGAGCACTAAAGGTATTAATAATTTGACTTCTGGGAAGCCAAACTATCGCAACCGCGACTTGAGGTGGCACACTTCTGCTCTGGCCGGATCACCTCCTAATGTCGTTGCTTCACGGCCGCAGCATCTTCCTGCGCGGCGCGCGGCGCCTCGAAGCAGTACAGCGCGCACGCAGCTCGCCTGTCCCGACTGCACTGCGCCTCGGTCGGCGTCGCCCCTTTCCGTTCGCGCTGCCGGCGGTGGGCAACGGCGTGCTGAGCTTCTCGACGACTTCGCTGGACGATGACACGAGCAAGAAGGACAAGGAGAAGACGCTGAACGCGCTGAGCGGTATGGGACTGGACCGTCCACCTGACACGGGGAAGGAGATCCTGAGCTTCCTGATGGGACATCTGTGGCCGAACGAGGACACCAAGGAGGCTAAGGAGATCAAGCAGAAGGTGCTCATCTCGGCGGGTCTCGTGGTGGCGTCCAAGGCGCTGACGATCCAAGTGCCGTTCATCTTCAAGGAGTTGGTGGACAGTATGGGCGCGGCTTCCAATGCACTGGCTGGGTCACCTGAGATCGCGGTGCCTCTGGCCATGGTGCTCGGCTACGGACTTGCTCGTTTCAGTGCCAGCGCGTCCTCGGAGCTGGCGAATGCCGTATTCGCCACGGTGGCACAGAAGACCATCCGCAAGGTTGCTGTGCGCGTGTTTAAACATTTGCATGCGATGGATCTCAAGTTCCACCTGGACCGACAGACGGGAGCGCTGTCGCGCATCATCGACCGCGGCTCGCGATCCATTGACTTTGTGCTGCGTGCCATGGCGTTCCGAGTGGTACCGACTGTGTTGGAGATTGGACTGGTGAGCACCATCATGGCGACTAGTTTTGGAATGCCGTATGCGGGTGTCACGCTTGGTACGCTCACTGCGTACACAACCTACACAGTGCTGGTTACTCAGTGGCGTGACGAGATTCGCCGCGAAATGAACCGACTTGAAAATGAGGCTGGGGCGAAGGTGATTGACTCGCTGATGAACTACGAGACCGTCAAGTACTTCAACAACGAAGAACACGAGACTGTGCGCTACGATGAGTCGCTGAAAGGGTACCAAAACGCGGCGCTCAAGACGCAGACGTCTCTGGCGGTGCTGAACGCCGGACAGAACGGTATATTCAGCGTTGGACTCACGGCCATCATGTACATGGCGTGCGAAGGCATCGCTGCCGGCACGCTCACCGTTGGTGACCTGGTCCTTGTGAATGGTTTGCTGTTCCAGCTATCCATCCCGCTGAACTTCATTGGTAGCATTTACCGAGAAGTCCGCCAGTCCGTCACCGACATGGAGGCTATGTTCAAGCTGGGCGCTGTGACGCCTGTAATCACGAACCCGGACGAGAACCTGAGCCTCCAGGGCAGGGAACCCAAGTCGATCGAGTTCCGTGATGTGGAGTTTGGGTACCGCGACGAGCTTCCGATCCTGCGCAAGACGTCATTTAAGGTGGAAGCTGGCAAACGCGTTGCTATTGTCGGCACGAGTGGCTCCGGCAAATCGACGGTGCTTCGTTTGCTCTACCGCTTCTACGACCCGCAGAATGGTACCATTCTTATCGATGGCAAGGACATTCGTCAGCTGAGCCTGGACGAGCTGCGTCAGGCCATCGCTATTGTCCCTCAGGACACGGTGCTGTTCAACGACACGATCTTCTACAACATTAACTACGGCCGACTGGATGCGACGCCAGAGGAAGTGATGAACGCTGCCCGTGTTTCCCAGATTCACCGCTCCATCGAGAACTTTCCCGACGGATACAGCACCCGTGTGGGCGAGCGTGGACTGAAGCTGTCCGGTGGCGAGAAGCAGCGTGTGTCGATTGCGCGCGCAATGCTCAAGGACGCGCCGATACTGCTGTTCGACGAGGCCACGAGCGCGCTCGACTCGGAGACCGAGTCGGAGATCGTGCGTGAGTTTGCGGCCATCGGAGCGAACCGCACGTCGCTCATCATTGCCCACCGCCTGTCGACCATCCAGGACGCGGACGAGATCATCGTGTTTGACAAGGGCCACGCGATCCAGCAGGGTTCGCACGAGGAGCTGCTGCGAGATGTCGAGGGTAAGTACGCCGAGATGTGGGCTCGCCAGAACGGCCACGTGCTCGGCCTGCTCGACAGCGAGACCGAGGCCAAGACCGAATAGATGTACAGACCACTTCAACTTGAAGTGTAGAACACATGATACTACGTGGTCCACTCAATCCAATGTCAGTCCCCACAATAATGACGGCGAAGCTAAAAATACCTTTCGCAACATCGCACGGCTGACGCTCTCTCCGCCATGGACGCGCTGCTCGTGAGCCGCCTGAGCAGCGGCAGCTCCAGTTCCGGCAGTTCCGGCGACGACGAGCCCCTGAGTCTCAGTCTGTCCAAGATGCAACCGCCGCCTCCGCCCCCGGACTCGCCCCCGCCCGCCCTGATGCAGCCTCCGCCTCCACCTGGAACTCCTCCTCCCATCGACACGAAGCGCAAGCCGTCGAGACCAAAACGCTCCAAGACCGACACGCCGACAGCCAAGAAAAGCACGAAAAAGGCGACGAAGAAGCCGACGACGCGACGCTCGACGTCCCCCACGAAGCTGCAGCAGCTTGAAACGCCCGTTGATAGTGTGGAGGAGGAATCGGAGATGGACGAGGACGAATTGGCCGCGTATTCGGACCAGTCCGACGTGTTCGAAGACGACGCGGAGGCCATTTTGTTCGCGGAGGAAGAGCAGGACCGACGCAAAGGGTACACGGACTGTCTGACGGAGACCCACTTGGGAAGCGCAGGGTACCCGTACCCGGCGTACCTCACGAAGCTGTCCACGATGGTTACCGAGCAAAGCGCGTTTGGGAAGAGCCCCGAGGACTTTATTTATTGCAACAATTTGCTCGTACGTTGCCGGGGGTTGTGGGATGAGTTAAGACGATGGATTTGTGGAGGCTAATGAAGGCGGTTTTCTTTTGTTGCAGATTAGTCCGAGTCAACTGAAGATTTTGAACAAACGGAGCGCTGCACTGGAACGTGGGAAGCTGGAGCAAGTGCGAGAAGCAGCAGTATTGAAGGTTGAGGAAGCTGAAAAGAGAAGAGAGCAGGAGAGGTGGGCACAGTATTATTGGTCCTGAACTACAATGCTGTTTTTTTAATACGGATGACTTTTTGTGAATGCAGACTACTGGAAGCGCTGGAGCCACCTGTGAAGAAGATTAAAGTATCAGAAGCCACACTGAAGGCACTGGGGTCTAAGCAATTAGGCGGGAGCACATCGAGACCGTCCACCAACCCAACTCGAAAGAGGAGTCGAAAGAAACCTGCTGCATCAACTGCCGCACCTCCTGCAGCCGCGACAGGTTCGTCAAATCCTACAAGTGACAACTCAGCAAATAGTACCAAGCAGGTAAAACCACGATCGGCACCAGCAACGGCAACCAAGACGAATGGAAAGTCAAACGGTACACCAGCGACGACCGCAGTTGCCAAGAAGAAGACAGCGCCTGCCAGCAGCCGTACGAAGAAACCTACAGCCACGACTGCCAAGGTAACGGCGATTGCTACAGGCGCAACAAAGGCGAGCGTCTCCAAAACAACCAAGAATGGCCACACTAGCCATAAGCCAGCTGTGCCCGCAAGGAACACCACGACAAGCAAAGTTGAAGCGGAGATCAAGAAGTTGGAGGAAGATCCTGGCAACGAGAGCTCTTCTTCCTCGTCCTCCTCTTCGTCGTCGTCTTCTTCTTCGTCCTCTTCTTCAGTGTCATCTTCAGGATCCAGTAGCTCATCTGCCAATGACACAGGTCGTGACGAATAGGATCGTAAATGGATCTGGTGGTTGGGCTTAGCAAGTTTTCGCTAAATGTTTAATGCTACCTGGTACTCACACCACATGATGCTCTTCATGAGCCTTGGCAGTCGCCTGCTTCTCAGCCCAGATATTTGCCGCCTTCTCCCCAGCTCAAACAGTTGATCCAGCACTGCGATCTCCGGTGGGAACAGTGCAAACCGACCCAACTGCACAATATTATACGGGAAGTCCGGGTCGATCGATGGACTGATCTCATAGTCCTCTCGACGCAGCACGTGGCCGTGAAAGGCGCACACCTTCGTGTACCCCGGCACTTCCGGTACCAACGTGAGGAGACTTCCGTCCATGTGGTACTCTCCTCGAAAGAGCGACGAGCCTCGACTGGCCAGGTACCAAGGCACATAGCACGACGCAATGAGCGCGTCACACAGATCGTCCGTCGAGGTGAAGTCGTCGGTGAGCACGAGCGCTCGCACCGGCCACATCTTCTGCGTGGCGATCGTGAGGCGCCGAGCCAGCGTCTCCACTGGCAGCTCGCCGAATTTATGGCGGAAGACGACGCGCAGTCGCTCCTCGAGCTTCCAGAAGGTGCCGTGGCTGTGACAGAGACTGGCCATGGCTTTGGTCTCCTCGTGGATGTCGCGCATACTGGAATTGGCGGCCAGACTCAAAGCCGCGATGGCGCCTCCGGAAGCTCCGGCGAACTTGGAGCTGGGCTGGATGTAGCCGGCATCCTGGAGACCCTGCGCGACGCCCAAGTGGTACGGGATGAGGAACCCACAGCCGCTGAAGCTGAAGTTGTGCGCGGGCGGCGACGCAGCAGCGGAGAAGCGGCGGACGAGCGCACGAGGAGGGCGGATGCAGCGCATGCAAGGAGCTCTTCAATTTGAATAATAACTCACTGAAACGAGTCGTCTAAAAATAGATGTAGTGACATCTGGGTTGCTAAAAATAGACCTGGACCAGAACTAGAAGCTCACTTTTGAAAACTCCTTTTTAAGATGAAGGTCACGTTTGCGGTGCTGGGCGACGCGTTCGTGGACGTGGTGGCCGGCACACTGGCGCCCGAGCAGCTGCCGCAATGGGGCGGAGACGTGGAGTGCTCGCGGCCGATCCAGCTGCAGCCCGGCGGCTCGGCGCTCAACACGGCCACGCACTTGGCCAACCTCAGCAGGCGCAACCCGCAGCACGAGCTGCACGTGGCGCTACACACGGCCGTGGGTCAGTGAATCTACCGCAATGTTTAACTGATTAAAGTGATTTTTTGTGTGTGGCGAGAATTACTAATTGCCAACTTGATGCAGGGAGCGACTCGTTCGCGCACGTGTTGAAGGCGCATCTGACGGAGCGCAACGTGGCGCTGAGCTCCCCAACGCTGGCGGACGCCCCCACGGGCGTCTGCATTGTGCTGAGTGGAGCAGTGAGTCGTGAATAGTATTGAGACCATTTCTTGTTGCTGACTGGATCAATTGCAGAGCGATCGTAGTTTCATCACACACTATGGAGCTGCTCGCAAGTTCAGCATCGAGGTGCGTGGAAAAAGCATTCTTGGCTGTTGAATTTTCGTCACTACTGATTTAGGGAGTTTTGATGGTTTTTGCAGCATATTGACGAGAAGATGGTGCTTTCAGCGGATCACCTGCACATTGGAGGTACTGCTAGGAGTTGAAATTGCTTCTAAAGTAGTGGAGCTGACAGGGCTGCTGCTAATGGATGCACAGGATTCTATAGCTGTGCTTGTCTCCGAGCGAAGCTTCGACCTTTGCTGGAGAAAGTGCGCGAGAACGGAATCACTACGTCGCTCGACACCAACTATGACTCGTCGGAGAAGTGGGATGGCCTCGATGAGTTGTTCCCGCTGATCGATGTATTCATGCCGAACGAGGTGGAGGCCATGAAGATCTCACACACAGATTCAGTGGATGCTGCTATGGTGTATTTTGCCAAGCGCATTGATGGAGTCACTGTCATCAAGATTGGATCTGGCGGTACCATGGCACACTGCTCCAAAACCCAGCAGCAATGGAAACAAGGAAGTTTCCCTACGTCAGTAGTGGATGTGACAGGCGCTGGGGACTCGTTCAACTCTGGGTTTCTCTCGGCTTGGAAGACAAATGGTGGAGATGTCGGCGATGCATTGCGGTGGGGCTGTGGAACGGCTTCAAGGACGGTAGCTGCTCTTGGGGCATGCTCATTCGCCCTCACCTACGATGACGTACAGAACGTACTTGCTGCTGATTAGAGGGGCGGGTGCAGATTCGTATGAGCTAGAAATGATGCATGAAAAAGTGAATAGAGTGGCAAAGCGCTACGTTGCATATTGTTTTTGAGTCGGTGGCAAACCTACCACATTCTCAAGTCAAGCTGCGCTACTCTGCTGCTCCCACATAACAACACAAGTGTCGTGCGAATTTAACGCAGGCATCGTGGAAGTTGGTAGCATTGCGTTCTTCGACCTCATTCGTCGCCGACTCCTTAAGAGGAGTCAGTCCAATAAACTGCACAGCTTCGCAACGTAAGGAAAGTGTCAGCAAGAGCATCAAACATTCAAACAACAGCGTGTTGTGGTTATACATGCAGATGATGTGCGTACGAAGAACAGGATGCACGTGACTTTGTTCGACTCCAACTGCATTGCATCACCGTTAATGAATTCGACCCTTTCAAGCTTGTGAGCTGATGAAATACCGCAGTGTGATGGTGAGTTGAGTTGCTCGCCTCCATAGTTCTTCATTAGCCAGTCTTCACCGGTGAAGATAACTGCTAGCCATGCCGCCACTCCGCCTATGAGCAGAACTCATTATTGGTGTCAACCATTGCACGTCACTTCAAAATCCCTAAATGATCTTGTTGATTTCAGAGCAGCACGCAGCACCGTCCCAGCAATAACAATATCAAAACCCCGATCTAGTCCGCTGGAGGCGTAGTGCTTCGCTCCAATGAGATCGCGTGGGGTCAGGAAACCTATGTCGACGATTTTGTCGCTCGCTGGACAGACCCCTAACACCTCGTCTCGTATTTCCTCCTTGACGGTAATTAACTGCCGTCAGCAGAAACACACGGCATGTCTTTGACCCTCCTGCTTAAAATGTAGTGCCAAAGCTAAGGCTGTGCCTCTGCCCTCCATTATCAAATTCCTCATCTTGTGCGAAAATTCTCCACTTCCACGCTTCAATGGTTCAAACGGGCCATGCTGTTGCTGTCGCCTTCGCGCTCAATATCGCCGCCGGGGCCGCCACCATTCTGGGCGGCATGGTCGTCTTCAACAAGCGTCTCGTGTACCTGGCCAACCCACTGAGTCTGGCGGTGGCTCTAAGCGTCTCCGCGGGTGTGATGCTGTTTATCTCGCTCGCTGAGATTTTCGGTGAGTCCGTCAACTCGCTTTCACAAGGTATCAAGACGAACGACATGTCGGACGACACCGCAAAAGGCCACGGCTGGCTGGTGGCTGCGTGCTGTACTGCGGTGGGTATAGCG
Organism: Phytophthora syringae; assembly: GCA_012656105.1. Classification (NCBI taxonomy): domain Eukaryota; phylum Oomycota; class Peronosporomycetes; order Peronosporales; family Peronosporaceae; genus Phytophthora; species Phytophthora syringae. The sequence goes on along the minus strand of JAAKBD010000304.1, from coordinate 67,206 downwards.
CTGATCTACATGATCGATGTGCTTGTCCGCATGATTTCACCCGAACACGACCACACAGAAATCGACAACTTGGAGAACCTGCAAGAGTCTTTTGCGTTCCACGATTCCAAGGAGAACCGAAATGATGGCAGCCCAGTTGTCGAGCTGGAAAGTCAAACGACTCCAAACGCGAACACCGGTATGTTCTTCAAAATGGACGACTCGGCCAAGAAGAATCTGCAACGAATGGGTCTGCTCAGTGCACTGGCAATTGGCATTCACAACGTTCCGGAGGGGATCGCGACGTACGCTGGGTCAATCCAGAACAGTTCGGTGGGATTCTCACTCGCTTTCGGTATCGGTCTCCACAATATCCCCGAGGGAATTGCTGTTGCAGCCCCCATTTACTTCGCTACGGGCAGCCGCTGGCGTGGCATCATGTGGTGCGTCGTCTCGGCGATGGCTGAACCTCTGGGTGGGGTCATCGCGTGGCTGGCAATTGGCGATGGTATGGACCACATCTCGGAAGGAATCCTGTACGGCCTCGTTTGTGGTATCATGGTGTGCATCTGCGTGAAGGAACTGCTACCGACTGCTTTCCGGTTTGCAGGCGACAGGTCGCACCTGGTTGCAATGGGCATCTTCTTCGGCATGTTTGTCATGATCACCAGTCTCACGCTCTTCGGCTACGCTGGCGCGTAAGTTTGAAGGGCCTTGTCTGGCCAACTGGTTTAACTTGTTTTGCGCAAATTCGATCACAATAACTTGATTCGATCACAACAATAAGTTGCATTACCGTATTATTGGGGATCTTTCGATGTGTACAGATATCACTTGGATCACCGACGAACGCGTACTGCACACATTATCACTTGGATCACCGACGAACGACGAACGGTACTGCACACTTTAATCATGAGGGTTAATCATTTTTAATCGCCACAAGATACTGTCGGTTGATTAATTGCTTGCTACCTCTGATTGTCTAACGCGTTTATCAAGCATCAAACAGCGCCCCATAGCGCTCAACACCGGCAACTTACTAACCTTCTCTGGTGGCGTGTGCCCGGCCTCATGCCACACACCAATCGTAGCGCGGGTGGTCGGAAGAAACCTCCTTAGCAGACCAGCAGTTATAAAGAAATCATCGTGCTGCCTGACAAAAACGATTGCCAGCCATGGAAGTATCAATCAGGCACGCGTTGTGGAGCCCTTGCGTTAAGTACACCTCTCTCCAGCAACGGCCATGAACCTCCAGCAGCCTGTGCGCCGACGAAGACTCGTCGAAACGATCAACCTCGGTACAACGGTTGTGCCGTTGTCCAGAGACCCCTTTTTCTGCGGCTTTCGCTACGACAATCTCCAGTCTCCACCTCTTCCATTCTCAATTTTTCACGCAGCTTGACAACTCGCCTTCCTCATCAGCCCAGCCAACACAGCAACGATGGTTCAAACTGGTCACGCCGTCGGAGTCGCCTTCGCGCTGAATATCGCTGCTGGTTTCGCCACAGTCCTCGGAGGAATGGTCATCTTCAACAAGCATCTGGTCCATCTCGCTAACCCCATCAGTTTGGCGGTCGCTCTGAGTATTTCGGCTGGTGTGATGCTGTTCATCTCCCTCGTCGAGATCTTCGGCGAAGCCGTCCATTTGCTTACAGAAGGCCTCAAGACGGACGACATGTCGGAGGAGACCGCCACGGGCCACGGATGGCTTAGTGCAACCGCGTGCTTTGCTGCTGGTATTATTCTCATCTACCTAATCGACATAGTCGTGCACAAAATATCTCCCGAACACGAAATGACAGAGATCGACAACCTGGAAGCTGTCCGCGAGTCGATGGAGCAGTTTGAAAACAGCAAAAACCATGATGGTTATCCTGCACTCGAAGTGGAGTCCCAGACCCCCAACGCGACTCCCTACGTCAAGATGGACCCTCAAGCAAAGCTTGCGTTGCAGCGCATGGGAGTACTCAGTGCCCTGGCCATCGGCATCCACAATCTTCCGGAAGGAATCGCCACCTACGTCGGTGCCATCCAGAACTCCTCGGTCGGGTTCTCGCTTGCTGTTGGTATTGGCCTTCACAACATTCCTGAAGGTATCGCTGTCGCTGCCCCCATCTACTTCGCTACGGGCTCCGCTGGCGCGGCATTATGTGGTGCGCCATTTCCGCGTGTGCTGAGCCAGTGGGCGGAGTCATTGCCTGGCTGGCCATTGGCGACGGCATGGACCCCGTCTCCGAAGGAATCCTGTTCGGAATCGTGTGTGGTATCATGGTGTGCATCTGCGTCAAGGAACTCATTCCGACGGCGTACAAGTTCGCGAAAGGAAAGACGCACATTGTTGCGTTTGGCATGTTCGCGGGCATGTTCATCATGGTTGCCAGCCTCACTCTCTTTGGCTACGCCGGTGTGTAAATGCGGAGAGTGTAATGAAAGAGTTTGGAGGCCATGAGCGTGTGTGGTGCTCGCTACGAAGACGGGGGGTGGTCTTGAAGTGATAGAGCTCGTCTACACATTGCATGTTATGAAGGGTGAAATACAATTTCAGCTTTATAGCTCTTTTGATTCGGAAAAAATGTGACGAGGATTCTGAAGTTCCGCTGTTCGTAATTGGCTGTCTGTGAAAATTTTTTGGATCCTACTGCAAATGGCGTATCCTATTTAAACAATATTAGTCTTGAGGGCATCCGCGGCAGTTCTGATAAACTGTGAGCTGGCGATGCATTATCGCATTCGCCGTACCAAGGGTGTCTAGGAATTGTGTAAGGCAGCACAGACTGTGCTTAGTTCAGATAGAAAATATGGTCACGCGAGGCACGCGGATCTTGAACTCGCCAGATAAATTGCTAAGATGAGGGCGATGATTTCTGGACGCTGAGTCTCAGTCTGAGACTGGTTTTCGCTCACAATGGCACTGTGAATATCTGAGATAGTCGACAGCTCCGCTATTACCGCTTTCAGAATACTACAGTACGTAGGTAACGTGCCCCGACTACAGTCTTCGCAGTCTTGCAATCTTGTGTACTCCTCCCGACCAGTGTTGAAATTGACGCTCATAACCGTGTCTACAAAGGATGCCCCTGTTCAATTGTATATGCCACCCATGTCATCCTCTTTTGTTCCCAGTGTACACAGGACATTCTTCTACACAAGCCAAGTTTGCCCTACCGCTAACTCATTCTCTTTCAGCACTTTGCTATTACGATGGTGACGGTCGATAACTGCGTCTCCCCTTTGAAGCAGAGGACTGCCTCGACCTCGGGTCCTGTTCAATAACCGAGCAAGACGTCCCACATCATACTCGTCTTGCTCACTTCTTGCCCTTCTTCAACTTGCTCTTCTCACCTTCCAGCTACCGAATCAACCACGCATTTCATCAGACAACCTCACCTCCCACCCATCCCAGTCTCGCTGTCTCACTCACCACTTTCTTGACCCGCGAGAGCACCTGCGTGTTGGCGCTCACGCAGTTCTGCGGGTGGTACGGCGGCTTGATCACCACCTCGCCCATCACTCGGATGTTGGCACCTTCCCACTCACACGGCATGCTACACGAAAAGCCACGTCAGATCCCTCCCAATTGCTCATTTCCCAGCTCCACGTACGTCTTGTTCAGTGCATCGAAGATGGTCTGAGCTTCTCCACTCACTCCCTGGCCAATGGACGCCAGCGCCCGCTCGGCCGCCCCCTTGTTGCGCTGCTCCAGACGTTGCAGTTCCTCGTCGCTAATGACCGGCAGCGTCAATTGCAGTCCAGCCGGAGCAGCTTCCAGGATGTCGATCTTCTCCAGCGCTTCGAGCTGGAAGATGCGGGTCTTGCTCTTGTTGCCGTGCTGCTCTTCTAGTGTCGGCGAACAATGTCAATAGACGCTACCAAAAGGCAGAGCTCGATAGATAAAACGCACCGAGCACGAGGAAGCCAGCGACGGGGTCCACCGTGAAGACGATTCCTTCGAAAGTCTCCTGGCCGTTTGTGAGCACGCGCACAGAGGCGCCCACAGCCTTGTAGTCCTGTTGCAGCTCCGCCGGCACCACGCTGCTCATGGCCATCCTATCACTAAGAGCACTTGTCTCCACTATGGCGACCCCTCACATAATTTGATGTTTCATTGATGTGGTCAAGTAGGATTGGCTATAATTGCTTTCAATTTTAACGAATCAGAGAAGGATATTATTTGAGGGGCGCAGCGTGAGGCTAACGCGTTTCCGGAGGTGCGAACGAGACGAGAATCCAAGCATGGGCGGCGGTCACTACGAAGGTGCGTAGCAGCAAGTGCCCCCTCTATACAGCGGTGCGAAGTGGTGCAACAGATGCGCGTGCGTCTTGCGTCGCTGCCGTCGCAATTTGCGCCTCTAACCGTGTGTTTTCGACCCGAAACGAGCTGTTGCTGACGCCTTGTGGCTTGTCTGGAACCTCGCAGCTCCCCGCGTGGCTACGCGCCAGGAAATGGTGGACGCCAAGCTGCCGCTACACTACCGCGACACGTGCGCAGGTCTGCTGATCCCGCTGAACGAGTGCCGACGGGCCACGTTCTTCCTCCCGTGGAAGTGCCAGGACCTGCGCCACGCGTACGAGAAGTGCCAGTACGAGGAGTGGAAGACCCGTGTGGAGCTCCTGAAGAACCAGGACTAAGAGGCGGAGCTTTGGGACTGAGCTGTGGGACAGGAGGTGGGTGCTCGACAAGACAGCACACGCGAGAGCCATCAGAAACCTCGAGTGAATAATGAATACATGTGCCGCTGCTGAATCGTCTGTAGCTTTGAAGATCGGCTGGAGTCGACTGCAGTTCGTGACTTTTGGTTCTTGCACTCAAATTATTAGACCTCTATCTTGTGCTACTCAGCAAGCCACGAGCATCAGGCTGCGTGCCAGGAGCCGCAGAGGCTGGTTAGGATGAAGCCGACGTGTTGTTTTCGCCCTCATTGTTCGCTTCGTCGATAGGTGTCCGCGGCACGTACTCTTCGTCGCTGCTGCTGTCGGTCTCGTCGTCATACACCTGCTCGCCGCGCTCGTAGCGACTTTGCTGTAAGCGACGCACCTCCGTGAGACTGAGTTGGTCCCCGCCAAACGGATCGCCCATCTGTCTCGCAAGCTTGCCCCCATCAACAAGATCGTGATGAGAACGAAGACGCCAGCAATGAACAAACCCGACGGGTTCTCGGCCTCCTCTTCCAGCATGCGCTTCAGCTGCGCCTGCCACGGCTCCATAGGCTCAGCTTTTCCCAATGTATCCGGCACAGATCCATCGAAGCAGTCGACGCCCTCGACATCCGCGTCAGTGCCCACGTGGAAGCCCATGTGGACGCAAAAATCGGATCCGGAGGTGGTGATGGACGACAGCGGCGAGCAAACCAGCGCGTTGCCGTAGCAAGGAGCCAACGTGCCGGCGCCACCGTAGGCGTAGTACTCGTCCTTGCAGGCGTCATACCAGTCGTTGCACATACTCGGACACACATTCTTCATCTCCCACGTGCCCATGAGCGGGTGGCAGGACGAGCAGGCCATCTCCTCCGTCAGTCGCTGACACTTGCGACCGAACTTGGCCACTACAGTCTCCCGCATCTTCCTGCTCCAGACAACAAACCATACAAACAGCCAGTAGTGCAACACAATGAGCCTCACCATCGTAACCTGCATCTCTCCTTCACGTACAGACGGAGAGGGTGCGCGTGGGTGGCATTGCAGCACGTGCTCTTGCGGTACTTGCTGCACACTTCCATCCCCTTGGTCTACAGCGACAACAGATAAGGAACAGCATTAAGCACAAGAACAAGAGCCAGCAGAGCAACTGAGAGAAGCTACGTACGCGCTGCATGGGCTGCGTCTCCTGGTCGAACTTTAGCACGCCAGCCGAGCGGCACGAGTTGTCGGGTTTGGCCTTCGGCTCCGCCTGCACAGAGGTCCCTACCAGAAGCAGCGCGAGCAGCAGCGCCGTGCCCAGGCGTGTCGCTCTCATCATCTTCGCTCGGACGATGACGATTGTCGAGTGACCCGCATTTATGCATTTCCTTAGGTAGTATGCAAGTCGAAAGGTCCTGTGACACTGCATTTATGAAATGGCTCACTTTTGAAAATAGAGCCAAACAAAATGGAGCAAAACTTCCGCGAGGAGATGGCCGCGTTGCGTGGCATGTTCCCGACCTGGGACGTCGAGGTGCTCGAGGAGCTGCTGGGGGCGCACCAGGGAGATCTGGAGAGCACGATTGACACGCTACTGACCATGGAAGCGACGCCTGCCGCCGGAGAGCAGCCGCCGCCCGCGCCAGTTCAGGCTCCGCGGTCTCCGACGCGTTGGCCGCGCAGTCCGCCGTCGTCCTCTCCCAGGGGGCGACCAAGCAGTCGGGTCCAGCTCCCCGACGACTTTTTGCGCCTACCGGTGAACGAGTCCCACAGTTTGTCGGAGCAGGAGGAGCGCGACGCTATTTTGGCGCAGATGCTCCAGGACCAATTCTTCCGAGACGAAGTGCTGTCCAGCGAGGAGTTCTCCGCCCACTTCCACGGGGACAGACCCACGAGACAGAGCCAGGTGTATCCGCCGGAGAAGACGGCGGCAGAGATCGCCAGTGAGACGTACACGACCATGAGCGAGAAGTTCACGTCCATGAGCGAAGGTGGGCTACTGATGTGTTGGTGGGGAGTGCAAAACGGACCGAACTGATGGGTTTTGTGCTGCTTGCAGTGATGAAGGGCAAAATGCACGACATGTACATGCGCTTCCAGATGCGCAATGACGCGCCTGCCAGCAGAGATCCGAAGAGGTGAGAAGCGTTGCTTTCGTAGATGAGTCGTGTTCTTGAGTGTACTTACTCACTTCAATGTGTTGCTGCTGTAGCAAACGGCCCTTGATGGACGACGGCAGTGACTCCAGCGAAGATGAAGATCTGAATGACAACCCGGACGTACGACGCCGCAACATGGACCAACGTCGCAGCCAAGGATCGCCGAAGCGATCGAGCCCTCGCAACTTGACAAGGAGGTCCGATACTGGAGCCGCCGCACACTCCAAGAAAGACGACTAACCGCTTTACCAGGACTAATTGTTTTCGAGACAAGACGACAGTTTCTGCCACGCATAGCGTGCGTCTGTCTCCGCTAAGCCTGACGAGAACGATCAGACTGGGTTTCCGTTTCAACAAGAAGGGCGAAGCTGGGCGTGTGTTGGCGGGCCTGCATTTCCGCTGTATGAGCTTTAATATGAGGAAAAGTCGATCGTATCCGATCGCTTCCACGGGTTCTCGTCTGCTTTGTCGTCATCAGCAGCGGGAATCTCGTCATCGCTATCGTCAAAATCGTCGAGCATCTCCTGCTCAGCAGACTTCTCCGTTTCCTGTTTCTGCTTTTTGGTCGACTTTTGTTCCTCTTCTGCAGCAGCTTCGTCTCCACTCCGCACTTGCCGCATGTCCACCGCCGTGTCTCCTTTAAAGTATCCCTGCAACCAAATCAACCAGCACATTTAGACCCCAGCACCCAATCCGCAACAACAGCTCATTTCCACGCACCTGCAGCTGCCACGCCACGAAGCTCGAGGTCGGATACGGTCCATGGATCTGTCTATCTGCAGCTTTGTACTCCCACATTTGTTCTTCTTCCGGAGGGTTCTCCTCGCTCTTGGCTTCCTGCTCGTCACTAAACTGCACACGTCGTCGCTGGTCCAGCAGCTCTTGCTCCGGAACAAACTCCTCCTTGATTTGACTATAGACGTCCACGTCCCCCGACCTCAGGAGGAAATCCGCGGCCTCTGTCACCTGCTCGAACTGCTTCTTCTCTTCCGGCGTCTGCTCCGCTCTCTGCTCCAGTCGCGTGCGTTTGCTCCCAGGCCGCGTCTTCTTCTTGGATCCGAGTCGCCTGAGCGCCTGCAGGACCGTCTCGCGTGGCTGCAGCAGCGTGGCGAGCGTCCGATTGGCCGTATCGGCCGTGAGCGTCTCCTGCCCCTGCTCGTCCCGGAAGTCTCGTCGGCTCTTGGCCTTCTGGGCGGCCCCCATGGCCTGCTCCGACACGCCATCCAGCCAGGCCTCCTCCTGCACCTTCTTGGCCTCGTCGTCCCACACGAAGTTCCCTTCGGCGTCGAAGTGGCCCTCGTCCTTCTCCTCTTCCATGTTGAACGCCGTCACCCCGCGCCGGTCATCGGGCCCCGCCATAATTTGCAATTGTCAAGTTGAGGTGGCATTGGTGTGGCACATCTAGTGTTTTGTGTGTGTGAGTGGTGTGGCAGCGAGCGCAGGTCACACTGGTTGGCAGTGCTGGAACAGGCTCAGAAGACGCAGCAGACTCGAGACAATGGTGCGGGGCGTCCAGCTGCAAGGCCGAGACGTGTGTGTACTGACTGGTTAAATGGTTGTCCGGTGCGTCTATTGCTGCAGGGAAAAGCCAAGACGACGCGCAAGTTCGCCGCTGTGAAGCGCATGATCAGTCCTCGCGACACGCGCATGTACGTCGCGTCCTCTGCTATTACTGTGCCTGCCATTGCGGCTTTCTCTGACGCTTTTTCTATTATATTTTTCTGCAGCAACTCGGTGCGTCAGGCGGTGGCCAAGGCGGAGGAGAAGAAGCGGAAGGCTGCGGAGCCCAAGCAGATGTAAGAACAGCACGAGAGAGACGGAAACAGGCCGAGATGGAAGAACTAATTGCTATTGCTATTGTTGCTACTGCTGTGCGCAGTGACCAGATCCCGTCCAATATGTTCTTCAAGTACAACTCGGCGCTGGGCCCGCCCTACAACGTGATTGTGGATACCAACTTCATCAACTTCTCCATCAAGAACAAACTCGAGGTGGTCTCGGCCATGATGGACTGTCTGCTGGCCAAGTGCACTCCTTGCATCACGGACTGCGTGATGGCAGAGCTGGAGAAGCTTGGACACAAGTACCGCGTGGCACTGCGACTAGCGAAGGACCCGCGCTTCGAGCGGCTGCCGTGCACGCACAAGGGCACGTACGCCGATGACTGTCTGTTGCAGCGCGTGCAGCAGCACCGCTGCTACGTCGTGGCGACATGTGATCGGGAGCTCAAGCGCCGGATCCGTAAGGTCCCTGGTGTGCCCATCATGTATATCTCCAACCGCAAGTATGTGATCGAGCGGCTTCCGGAGGCCAATGCCGCCAAAATCAAGTAGACGGGTGTACTCGTCGAACGTGGTGAGCAGTTCTAAATATCCGGTAGGGAGGACCAACAACCGTAGGCTGCAAGCTTCTGCAAGCCCGATACATAGACGTTTATTTTGAATTTGCAAGAGCGTATTTGAGTGAGGGCAGTGGCGGTTCAAAGTCAAGCGTCGTTCTGTGGAGTCGAGTGTGATGCCATCCAGGCAGGCAGTGCAGCCAATTCACAGTAGAAATGTCACCAAAAGTGGCATCCTGCAGACTCAAGCTGAGCAACGCAATCGTCTTCTCGACGAGTACTTCGAGAGCACGAAGCTCCTCCAGGTTATTCAGGATTTCACGACAGGCTTGGCTACGACGTTCAAGACTCAACTTCGCTTGCCAGCAAACCCATATCCCGAACTGCTCAAAACTGTCCGCATGCACGAGCTTCGACAAGGTTTTGTTCTGCAGGGTGACGGCTGTAATAATGGTGCACTTGAACTGACGTTGCTTGGTGGCCAAGCTTTAATTTCCGAGCGGTTCCAAGTGTGTAGTGTCGGGCACGAACAATTCGCACTGCCGATTTGGGGAGTAAAGTCTACTCTGGAACAGCTTACTGGGGCAAATCTCTATAGTCTTTTGGAGCGCTTGAACAGCGATTTTCGAGGACTGGTGACCTGGAAAGAGTTTACAGATGATGAATACGAGGCAACTGCGTACAGTTCACTTGTCGGCAATAGCATTTTCGGTGCACAGTTGCAAGATCTACAACCTTGCTTTCTGGAGTTGGAAACTCACGTGTTCGTCTCGGGGTTGCATCTGGAGAAAGCTATGGCAGTCTTTGTGCGGTTCTTGATAAAACAATTGCGTGAAGCATCTAATGTAGCAGAAACTTTTGCATCGCTGCCAGCAGAGGAGGCTTTGGCGTACCGTGGCTGTGTGTTATGCGATGGGGTCAGTATCTCCGCTCAAGCCTCAACTTCTATTATGCTATCTACTCAAGACGTAGAAACAAGTATTTGGACCATCGAACGTGTGTTGGAAAGCCGAGTGGCTTTCACCAATGCAGTGAAGACAGCACTTGTATCCAATTCGCTTATCACTATCAATCGATATTATTCTACAGAACTCAACAATTCAAACGGAAGCTACTTGTGTCAAGTTGAGCAAGCATTTTCTTCCACTTCTCCATGCTGGATGTAAGTAAGACCGTCAACAGAGCAAAGAACACAAGTTCATGGAGATCATTTCTAGCTGGAAGCCTTGCTTTGACTTCGGGGATTTTCTTCGATTCAATAGGTGCTCTTGAGGTTGCGGCGAGGTTTCGAGCAGTGGCACAAACTGAGTTAGATGAAGAGCGCAAAACACAGCAACAAAAGAAGAAACAAACAACAATTACTAAGCCAGAGGGTGCTGTTTTACTATCTGCAGCAAGACAACGATTTGGGGTTTTCGGTATTCTGCAAGATACAATCAACACTCTTCGTCAGCTTGGTCTCGCAAACGAAGCTTTCCGCCACCAAATGAATCGTCTCGTTAGGTGCTATGCGTATAGATTGGGGTACCTTGTCGGAGCACACGAAGTGCTGCAAAATATTGTGTATCGTCCGGGATGCTCTGCTGCCATGGTTGCAACCATCCAAGCAAGTTGTGTTGGTCTTGAAACTCGGATGAAAAAATGTATGGAGGACGTGTCGCTGCAGACGTCACTGTTGCATCCTGTGCGTCCCCTGTTATCTCATTTTTACAGTGACCTCCAAGCTGCTTCTGGCTTGGAGGATGAACAACATTTCGATGAATTTTCGAAGTCACTTCGATGCGTGAATGAATTTCTCCTCATAGTCATTCGCGTTGCTTTCAATGACTTTCTGCGGCTCGTTCGAGGCTCGGAGGTAAAACAAGCAGATTCAGCGACAGAAGCTCAACTACGGGAGAATCATTTTTTCTGCAGGAAATTGACGTACTGAGGTCTCTCGAAGTGGCGATTGAAGAGCGCAAATACCCTGCAGCTATTGTATCTGGAGCAGTTTTTGCTCAGGCGGTGGTTGATTCCTGTCTTGACGTCGCCCTTGAAAGCGCAGTGATGAATACTATCGCGGTTAGCCTCCCGCCCAATCCTTTCATTGATTTGTCCGAAAACCTGCAAGTTTTCGCCGTTCGCCAACTTGTCTGGAATCGGTCTCTGGTACCTACGCCACCCACCGTCATATCCAATGTAAACCGGTCTGGCTTGTTGGATGTGTGCTTTCTTGAAGGATCAAACGTGTGTACTACCAACCCGAAGTTACTTCAGCTCATTAGTCCGGAAAAGATTATCCAAGCTTGCCAATGGCTCAAGGACCACCACCTTCTCCACGAAGGTCCCTACAAACCATCCAAGAGCTCCTACTCAGCAGCGATTTTCCCGATGATACTAGGATTTCATCCCCTTGTCTTCGCCCAGGGAGGAGCACCGAAGATGAATCGTTTTTTAACGAGCTTTATGTTGTCGAGCATTATGTACTGGAGGGAAAGGATCTCGCCCAAGCACGCTCATTTTTCGTAGACGCAGCATGCAGAGACCTGCGGAGGATTGGTACATCTCGGGCGAGTTCAACTGGTACTAGCTGCTGGCAATTGCTGATGAAAGCCCATGTGATCGGTTCTCACGGACAAATCGTAGCAGTACTTGATCTCTCTTCGTTGACAGACGACCAGCTTTTAGTTGGAACGTTGGCAGAAGCTACGCAAAATAGACTTGGCGTGCAAGTTGTCATTCAGATCGCCGAACTGCTGAACCAAGGAACTAGCACCCACATGACGATACACAAGGTGACCAAGACGTACGTGCTTCACCACCGCTCCACAGATCATCACGAGACAGCCCAATTCTCCACGTTGATTTCACCTTTGATGTCATTTCAAGTGTCAAAGTACGGTGTTTTCCTTTCCAAAGAGAATGCGCTGTTGTGCCTGCAACCCATGGAGTCAGATGTACATCTTCGACAGAACTCCGAAATACCTCGAGGTGAATGGACCCCGTATGCATCGCAAGCACTTCGGCAACAGGATAAATTGTTGATCTACGAGCTCGATATCGTACACGATGGCGCAAGTCAATCCAGTTCACAGCAGCATCACGAGAATGAGCTATCCATACGGCTAGTGACGTACTCCAATATCTGTCAGCTATACTCACTAGTACGTTTGCAGCGCCTTTGTTGTCAGTTGACGTCTATTATTCACTACTAACAGCGTCATTTCTGCCTGTTATCAGGACCAAGCAGTGAGATGGATTTTGGATGCAATGCAATCCAAGTTACAACAGTTTACGTCGAAAAATCCTCGAAACGAAGACGTCTCTACTGGATTGCATCCCTCCATAGTGTTTGGCATCCATCACCGCTTGGTTCTCCAAATTATCGCGCAAGTGGAGCAACTCGTTGTCCCGCTCAACCATCAGCTTCAGTTCGTGCATCAACTCTCTGATACTCTAGCCAAATTCCGAAAGAGCGTTGCGCGATGGCAATCCATTCAGCCGCCAACGGAAGAAGAACTAGAGCTCAATCACACGCAGCAAGAAAAGATGGCAGCAAACGTCCTTCCCACTCCACGAGGAAACCCTGCAAACGTCACAAGCGAGCTAGTAGAAAGCCTTCGGACCACGTGGCTGCTCTTGCTATTCTTCCGCTTTTCATACCAGCGAGCCTTCTTTGCTCAGCAGAACTGTGCAAGTGGAAACTAGCAAAGAGTTTAGTCGAAAACCAAAGTATGTCGGATGACGCATTTCTTAGTACACGAAATCAGAGTTCCTAGTCATCAAGGTGAGATTCGTCGCTAGTGTCAGTCTTCAAATAGAGACCCGTATCAATACCAGTCGCGCTGCTCGGGTTAATTGGCTTTACGTCCTTGAACTGGCAAAGTATCTACCAATAACACAAAGCGAACATTAATCTCTTACAGATAATCAGAATTAACGATCACAAGCGCATACTGGAAAGATTGCCTCGCATGCCGCGTACAGGTCTCGCGGATCCTTCGAGTCCGTAAAGACCACCTTTCCGCTCACAAACACGAGAACCTTCACCTTCGGCTTTTCCAGACGGTAGATTAGTGCCGGGTACAGCTCCGGCTCGTACTACAACAACAAAACCTCATCAGCTCCACCACTGAGACCAGAACCAGATCTCGTCTCACCGTGCAGCAGTCGCTGTGAGCGAAGGCGAGGGCCTCCACGAGCACTCGGAAGCCCAAGCCACACGTGGCCACGACATTTTGGATCTTAAAGTCGATGAGGTTGACCCCTGGGAAGTCCATCTTCTGGATTACCTGCGTAAACCTCCGGGCCACGTTCTTGATGGCCTCTTCAGTCTCTGCCCCCGTACAGACCAGCTTTCCATTGGCGAAGAGCATGGCCGTAGCTTTCGGGCTGTGCAGCTTCATGAGGATGCAGTTTTTCTTGGGTACGAGCTCAGCCCGTCGGTGCGATTTGACCAGGAGATTCGTCAGGTCGAAGCGCATCCCCAGATTGGCGGAGCACACGTAGTTCCTAGCCAAAAGACAAGAAATTCATAGTTAGATATGCGGATGCTGTATTATCTCGGCTTGTAGAAGGTGTTATTCCGAGAAAAAGATACGTGCAGAGAGCTAAGGCTATGGAGATTGACGACGCAATGTCTTACTTGATGTGGAGCTCTGGTACAGTCACAGAGGTGTCGAGTACATCACGCATAGGTCTCATGTCGGCCATCGTCGACGTTACACAAGTGCTACCCAAGTGTGAAGATGAAACGGCTAAATACGATTTTCGTTTGAATGGCTACATTTGTGATTATGGCTACATCTGGTTGCTGTACGGTCGAGTGAAGTGCAGCTCCTGTACGGCGCGGACGAGCTCGTTATCGAAGAGTTTGTCGCTTGGTTGTTGACTAGAACGTTGGTTGGGTGCAGTTGCATAGCTGCGATTGGGTGTTGTGAATTGTTTGCGCTGCACTTTGAGGACTGCCAGTCTCTGCTTCAGTTTGGCACGTTCCTCCTCCACGTGCTCAGCCATTCGCCTTGACATCGGGTTCTCAACCCTCTTGGGGCAGCATGAAGTTTGCTTGTTGTCGAGATATTCCTGAAGTCGGACACGCATGGCAAGTGCACGCTGTCGATTCCGTGCAATTACCTTATCGCGTACTTGCGCCTTTTTCGCTGCGATGCGATCCCCTTCCTCTTGACGCAGTTTGGCGCTACACTCCTCCTTCTTGTTCTGCAGTGCTCTAAAGAGGCGCTGAATTCGTGTCGCAGCTCGCGAACGATAGAAATGGACGAGCAAATAGTCGCGAGTCTCAACAAGTTTTGCTGCCTTCAGAGCGGTTTGCTTCAACTGCAGAATTAGCTTCTTGTCTGCTTCAGCTTTCAGTCGAGCTGTGCGTAGAATTGTCAAGAGGTGTTTTCGTTTTCGATTGATGCAGGTACTTTGTGTGCTTACCTTTTTCAGCGAGGTCTTTTGTAGTGCTTCGCTGGAGCTCCAGTTGATATTGAAACCTGTCGGAGCTTCAGCTTCGTTTTCTACAGCAGGGTCTGCAGTACTGCTGGAGCTGACGCACCTGAGCTTCACCTCAAGTGTGCCGAGATCATCTTGTAATTTCGTGAGGAACACCACTTCTCGAGAAGATACCAGAGCTTCCAGGTCTTTCTCGCTCAATTGCCACCCGCTCGTCCCGATGTACACCGTCTGCGGTCGTGAGCGTGCTGATGTTCCCCCACGAGAACAGGGTCTTAACAAAAAGAGCTGAAAGTCAAGTCGGGGAAGACCAACTGGTTTACTCGTCTTCATGGGCGTCGTTTGAGGATTAGGTAGAGAGAACCTTGGACAGCTAGTGGCGGGCATCTTTGTCTGATCCTCCCACGCCACCGTGACGCTGCGAAAACACTTTTGCTGCCCTTGCACTCGAGCTGCATCGGCAATAGAGTGCTGATCTCCACTTTTCGCCTCCACTGAGCGTATACTGGCGTGGGCTACGTGATCGGTTTCGCCTACACGAGTCAAAGACAAGAACCCGTCCTGACGAAGGAACAGCGAGCTGGACAGCCACACGCGCGCACGCACCACTCGCACCTCGACCTCCATTCTCCCAGTTCGCTGCTTGCCAAGTCACTTCAGCACCAAAATAGTCGGCGACACGCACTTCAACTTGGATGTGGCTCCAGCGCACCGGAATGCCAGAAGTGGCGAGATGGCTCGTTTGCACAATCTTGCTGCTGCGTCCTCAGCCACACACTTGGTTGCCGACACCAACAAACCAAACAGAAGATGGAAACCAAGCAAATGTAAGACAAATTTCACTTATATATACATGCGACGAATCCTCCGACGCGGAGGCTTCGATAACTCTCGGGTGTCAAATAATACTTCCAAACTCACGGGAGAAACTCCTGCCGTACAGCTACCGGTAGTCGGTCCTTCATCTCTCTGACATTCTTCCACGCACGCGCTCTCACTGGGAACGCTTCTCACCCTCCACTGAATAAATCAACCAAACCAATCCACGGCCTCCACGCAGCTTCGTTCTGGGTAGCGCTGCCAAGCCCACTCCATGGCCAACTCCACTGAACTCTTGCTCAGATGCAATCGCTCAGGAGCTCATCTCGCGACCGTGCTTGATGCAGTACCCATTCTTCTGCACCCACTTCTCACAGCTCTCAGCCTTACACTTAATGCCGCCACCGTGGCCGCGGCAAAGACCCTTCGACTGGCTGCTCTTTGGGCAGTCTGGGTGCTGCAACGGGCGCCACCGCCGTGGGCCTTGCACAGTCCACGCGACTGCGCCGTCTTCTCGCAGTCCCCAAATGAGCAGGAGTTCCTCCGCCGTGCGCGATACACTTGCGGTTCGCTTGCGCACTCTTGTTGCAGTTGGGGTGCGAGCAACGCTTGCCGCCTCCGTGTGTACGGCACAGACCGCGGGATCGAGCAATGTTGCTGCAGTTGGCGTATCTGCAGACACGTCCGCTGCGCGAACTGTTAGCGCTCAGAGCCGCCTGAGCCACGGTAGCTGCTGCCGTCATTGCATCACTGCTGCCTTCGGTGCGCCCGACGCTCGAGCTGAGCAGACGCATCCCGCTGTCTTCATTTTCAGACGATATCGACATTCGATCGGAATCATCGAACGACATCCGTGAGCGCCTCCTGTCTTGCAAGAACGACACGCCCGGGAGCGACTGCGAGTACAGCATTGGCGACGTGGAAACGGCCGACGACAGCGACGAGATGGACATCGACCGCAGCGGAGCGTTGGCGTGGTGCTGGTACTGGTGCGTCATCTGCGGCTGGTGAAGCGGCGAGGGCGACGGGGACGGCGACTGGGAGGAGGAGGACAGTGTCGACACGTCCGAGAACGAGCGCAGCGACAGCGGCGGTGGACGCGAAGCGATTCCCAGCGGTTTCAGGTGCGTGCCGGGTGAGTTGCGGATCGAATTGAGCGACGGCAGGCGCGGGCTACTCTCCACCTTGGCACTCAGAAAGGGTTGTGGGCCTTGCCAACGGAGCTGCCGGAGCCGAGAGCGCCATGCTGGCGAACGGCGACACAGGTGGGGCGAGGGGTGGGGTCGAGTACAGGTTGGAGGAGCTGGAGCCGCCGTACGTGAAGGCGTGGGACGTGGTGGGCACGCGCAGCCGAGAAACCTCCGCGTTGGGGCGCGGTACCGGAGAGATAAAGCACATCTCCTCCTTCTGCACCATCAGCTGCTGCTCCAGCTGTCGCTGCTCCTCGAGCTCGGCGGCTGAGAGTGCGTCGTCGTTCAGCTGGGGCTGGTAGAAGGCCGAGGTGGCGGCGCCCAGCTGGCGCTTGAGCGGGTCCGTGAGCTCGCGCACGCGGTTGTTGGCGTCACGGAGCTTGAACGAGGGCACCCCAGTGGGCGCCGAGCCGTGTAGTAGCTGGTCACGTGGCTGCATCCAGTCCATGGTGTTCATAGAATCGCTACAGGGGAAAACGACACGCGTGGGACGATAAAAAAGGAGGTCGGAGCGGAGACCTGCGCGGCGCGAAGCGAAATGAAGTGTGAATGGGGACGAGGCGAGGCGGAGCCAAAACACTTGGTGTGCAGCACACTACTGTCCGAAAACACCGGTAGGGGTCGGGCTACGAGGAGATCTCCCCAAGCATACAAATGCCGAGTTTAAAATAAAAGAAACGGCAGATGGTCTCTGTCTCAGCAGAGACAGGCCACAAGTGACACTTGGCGAGCATGTCGATATGATAATACTTCGAAGTAGCAACGTCGGTATTCGACTATCTCTGCGTGCATTGCGAATTCATGGACAAGCAGCAGCCACGGTCTGCCGTCATTTGCCGCCATCCTCCCGGTAGTAGAAGATACCGGCAAGGGATTAATAGCTTTTGTTAACATTAGAGGCCGTCGCATTGAATGCTGGAGCTCCGAGATGGCTGCCTCGATATTTACGGACCTGGCGGTACGTAGAGATTGTATAAGCATCCTGTAGACTCGTTTAACCCTTTTTCTCCATCCAGACTAGACTAAATTAGTTTTCACAGCAGTAATTAGATCGCTGTTTCTTCGCTACAAACGTAGAAACTCGCACAGCTATCAGTTTCTCTGACTTCGAGTGAAAACAAGCAACAACAAACATGCGCGTCCATGCAAAATGAAAGGAAGTCAGCTTTGTGCTGACCTCGTTTTCATTTGTTGACCTTTTCTTCTTTAATTACGGTAAGCAGGGCTTACAATCTTCTATATGACGTAACTTTCCCGTCGTGCATGCATTCGTAAAGTATAGATTTTTATCGTTTAAAAACGGCCAATTCGTTTTCCGTCGTTGACTGTGATGCTCCGCTTTTGGTCCTACGCGCTCGCCAAGTAATGCGGGCTGCTCGCCAAGTGTTTGGGAGAGTGCACGGTGTTAAAAGATACTCTCGCCTTGTCTCCGTCAATCAGACGGGGCGACGTTCTTCTTCAGCCTCGTTCTGGCGCGATGGCCTGATAGCGCGGAGACAAGGCAGGTGTAGATCTTGACGAGGCCCGCATTCATGCCTCCGCGACGCCTGTGGCGGCGCAGTGGAGGCTCCACAGCCTCGCTGGACAGATGGGTCGGCCCTGTCACCCCAGAGACAGGAACTGCCACCTCGCAGGTCTCGCAAACAGCTTTACGGGGCGTTGCAGCAAATCAGCCCAGCGGACGCGAGAAAGAACCCTGCGAGGATGCGTCACGCAGCACCGGGACAGATCCCACTCTTTTGGTTCAGTGCCACTCTCGAAACACCGGTCGGCTGCTGCAGCACCCGACTATCGTGGTTGCACACCAGTTACTTTCATACAATACTGAAGTTAGTTTCCGGTCCTGCACGCTAGGTCGTCTAGCGCACCCGTGGAGGCGGTCGCAGCAGTGTCTGATTAGATGAATGCCCAAATTGCAAAAGTGAGCAACGCGCATCGCCCCAACAATCAAGTCCGACAACCACCTGCTCACTTGGGACTCGCACTGAGTCGCAGCGGACGTCGGTCCTTCCGGTGTTTCCTCCAGAAGGCGCGTCGAGCTGGCCACGAGCCGTCTGGACGATGAACGCCTTCAACGTCAAGGTCTCAGCATGTCGAAGTTACCGCCACGACCGGGCAACCAAGAGAGCTGGCTGCAGGACCGCGACGCGGGCGATCGTCGCCAGCAGCATCCCCACAGCGCATCACGCGCGAAGGCATGTGCAATGCGCCGTGGTCGCCGAAATCTCATTCAAACGCATTCGGGCTGAAGGCGCGGATCGAGTGGCAGCAATGGCGCTGCTGCTATAATAGCGGCGACCGCCACCGTCGGTCTCGGTCGGCTCATGTCCATGCCGGTGCTGGCGAGAAATTTGCGCGCCGGCCATCTGATCGGGAGGGGACGGGGAGAGCTCAGCTGAAGCTGAAGAAAGTGGAGGCAAGATGGGACGAGGCGTCCAATCATTCGCCCCGATCCCGCCATGGGACCAGCTCACAATTGAAGTCCGCCGTCAATCGATAACAAGCACCACCCACGTGCAGCATGCCGTGCTAGCCTCACCAAATAACAGTTGGCTACAGTACCAAGTTAGCCTCTGGCAAGCAAGCAATCCCGCCAGTAGCAAAAGAGACCCAAAAAATCCAGGTGGCGTTCGTCTACAGGTGCTGTCATATCTCTTTCACGAGGGTATTCAGTCTCACAACATATATCACTTCATTCCAGTAACCCCTCCGAAGCGTAGCCAACTTATTTTCGCAGGTCAACTTCAACACCCGCCATTGCGATCCGCTGTAGCACCTCCTCCACTGCTTCCTGCTGCACCGTTCCATCTCGATGCTCGACGGTCACAGAGGACGCGCCGCAGTACGTCAACAACTTGGCCAGTCGCTCACGCTCGCGACGCCGCTGCTCGCCGCCCACGAGTTCCGCCAGTTCCCGTAGCGCACAATGGCGCTCATCATCACTGGTAGCGGCCGCGTGCCGGTCCACAATCGCCTGCTGCTGAATCTGCGCAGTCGCCATCGCTTTCTCATGGTCCACCAGAGCCGTTTCCAGCTCTGCAATGCGCTCCGAGTTGCGCCACTGCGCGTTGGCTGCGACTGCGCTCGGTCGCGAGCTCAGCACGCAGTCGCTGGCTGGTCAGCCGCCGCAGCTGCTGCGTCTTGAGCAACTCGACGCGTAGCTCCTCCAGTTTCTGCTCATAACTGTCCTTCATGACGCTCATCTCTCTGGCCAACGCCAAGGCAAAGTCTCGTGGTCTTCAGCTTTCACTTGACGAGCGCGACTCTCGAGGCTGTCACCAGGACACGACAGACGACGAAGTAGACGATTTGCTTTCAGTTGGTCGGCTACAGGAACCGTCTCGCGTCCAGCAGCAACGGCGTCGGAGAACGGGTTGGGACCATGGAAGTCGGACGGCCGCTGCTCTCCATCGAGATACTGCGGCGACTCACCAACGTACTCGAGATGCAGAGCTTCCAGCTGACTGCGCATGTCTAGCAACTTCCAGTCGACGCTCTCCAACTCTTTATGCAGAGCTTCCCACTTGTGCTGTATATCCCGCCAACTGACGACGTCGGAACTCTGGTTTCGAGTAAATTCTGGCAGCACAGCCATGTCAAATAACTCCATCAGCACTTGGAGTCGCTGGGCCAGCAGCACAATGATACGTCCAAGTAAATTGTGGTCGGTCTGCTGGGCCTCGCGCTGCTGATCTAGTTCCGCCCGCTCCTTTTCAAGTTGTCGTCGTTCAGCCGTCGTATCCGCTCGCTGCTTCTTCAGACATCTGCACAAACAAAAACACAAGTGAGATGAAGCACGTGCAGTGGGTCGCAATACTCAACAAACCTCTGCTCTTCTGCACCACGTCGTTCTCGGGTGCTGAGCTGAGCGAGTTTGCTGTCGATTTCGCTCGTTCGGATGCTGCCGCCTCGAAAGCTGCTCGTCCAGCGCTGCAATCTTTTGTTTTGCCTTTTGAAGTTCGGCTCGAACTTCCGACAAACTCGCTTGGTGTCGCGCAGATTTTACTTTCGGAGAAGCTAAAGCATGAGCGAGTGCTCGATCGAGGTTCTCACGAATCTCGGTTAGGCTTTTGAGCTCTTGTTTCATCGAAGCTACTTCTGCCTGAAGATTGTTCACCGTTGTGACAGCTTGCTCCTTCTCCTGCTGAAGTTGTTCATGCTGGGATCGCAATGAATTGTTTCCAGAAGCCAATTCTGCGACGCGGTCAGCATACTCTTTCAACTTCTCCTCAAACGCTTTTTGTTCCTGTTCGCGCTGGCGTTTCCGTTCAAGCAAGCAAAGATTCGCTGTAGCAAGCTCTGCGGCCACCGCCTGAGCTTTCTCAACTGCATGAGCTGCCTTGTCTTCTTCCATGACAACTGCTTTGCGTTGCTGGTCTCGGAGTAAAGCTGCATTTTGCCGCTCAGCCACCAGAGCATGCTCCAAAGCTGACACTCGTTGATGCCACGCACTCTCTTCACGTTGTTGGCGGTTTAGCAATTCCTCGTCGTCAACAGGAACGGAGCGGCTCAGTTTTGCTTCTAACGACTGGACTAGCTGAGTTTGTTCATCCAATAATTCCTGCTGACGCTCGATCTCCTTTGCGCTCGTCTCGACTCGTGCTTCACTCTGTTGCAACAACATCGTCTTGCTCTCAACTGCAGCGTTTGCGACCGAAAGTTTAGAGTTTAGCGCTGTAGCATCTTCAGTCCGTACTTTCAAGTCCTGATGCAAATTGCGTATTGTTCCTTGAGCCTGCACGATGTCGACTTGAGCTGCTTTAAGTTCGACTCGCATCTCGTTCAACGCTCGCTGTGCTTGACCAAATTGCTGTGTTACAAGTTTCAGCTGTGTGCTGGTCGATTGGTCTTGGGCCTCAGCCTTTGCAATAGCTTTAGCTTGTCGCGTTCCAGTCTCGTCATCTTTTAGCCGGATAAGGCGCTCCAGTTCTTGCTTGTCACGGCGAAGTTGGGACTTTTCTTTAGAGGCTGATTCCTCCAAGGAACGAAATCGTTCAAGTGTCGATGCTAGTAAGCTCTGGAGATCTGACGTACGTTTGTTCGTTGCACTAATCTGTTTGCCAAGAAAGAATCATTAATTTCAATATGAAACACGAGAAACGTGGTGATGCTGCAAGACATACCTGTTCCTGAAACGAAATGCTGGAAGCAGCCATAACTTCTTCATGTAGCAGTTTAACGTTTTCCAGTCGCTCGATTGCAGCTTGTGTCTCAAAGTTTGATTTTTCCAGCTGCCAAAGGAATGGGTAGATACGGAATTCTGTGAGTATGACTTGCAAACTAATCCGTCAGAAGAAGTACCTGTTGCTCCAGCTCGTCTTTCTGTCGCTCCAAATTCTGAAATGATAGGATAGATTCCACTCGGCCCTTCTCTAAGGAGGCTAACCGGGCGAGTTGCTCCTCCGTTAAAATTGATCTTGATTGGTCTGAATCCTGAGAACTTTCATGTTCCTCGGTCTCTGGAGTGTTGTTCTGCTCCTTTTCTTCAAAAGGGGTCTGCACACGTTTCGGTCTCTCGAAGCGAGGCCGCCTACGTGCCAAAACTTCCTTGAAAAAATGATCTGCTCCGTTAGCTTGTTCATCTGAGTGTCTTTGTCAGCGATCACTTTTACAAGAATATTTTTCTCCCCTGTACAGGCAAGCATGGTGCGCTTTAAGATCTGTTTCCACACCGAGAACTTGGTCAGGAACAAGGAGGTTTTAGCAGCATGAAATACAGTACCAACATTGAGTTACCTCAGTCTGCTGAAGAACACTAATAATCCCTCCAGCGTAAATTGATGCAGCATTTGTGCCGCATCCGTTTGCAAATGGTAGTAAAGTGGCGTCGCCGTTCGGATGTATAGGAGGACGTACTAGCTTCATTTTGAAACCATCCGTGCTGGAATCCACCACACCAGGGCCATTTGTTGCATTATCGCTCTCGGAGTTGCTGTGGGTAAGGTAACGTTCCATCAAAGCGGTCAAAGTATCTGCTAGAAGACCTTCGAGACCGATTTTTGCAGCGGCCAGCTAGATCATTGAGATGAAAGTTAGCAAGTAAAATAACAGACGAGGTATAAAACTTGTCCTCAAGTTTACCTGAGCTGGATCGGACGAGTAGTTATACCTCAGCAATTGCACTTGGATATTGGCAGTGGATGGAGATTCTGGATCTGCGATCAGGTTCATGTTGCGCTGTGATTTCCATCCCGGAAATGAGTTACTGTCGCGATGAAGTAACAAATTCTTCACGTGGTTTGGCGCCTGGGATGTTTTTGCAGAAACTCGCGAATGTCTATCGCCTTTGTCCTCGTTCGCCTCCCTGTCAAGCTGCTGATAAACATAATGCAGGTGCAAAATATCTGCTTTCAGCTGCTCCAAATACTGTTCATCGAGAGATGGCGCTGAAATCAGAGGTTCTTCCCCATTGTTTTGCACGTTAATGTCGGTGTCTTTGATCTCTGCAATCATACACAGATTATTAAACGCACCTTTAACTTCTCACAATAGTAAAGTGTGAACGGCAACTGACCTTGGTCGAAGCAGGTTGTTCTCTTTACAAATGGTTGGGTGGCTGGAATGGGTCGGACATCACGAGCTGTGCGTGGTCGTTGCTTTGCTTCTTTAGGCCCTGGAATTTCGATCTCAGGACGACGTACAGCACTGCTACTCTGGGGTCTGTACAATAAAACAAAACCAAGGTTAGGCCCAACAATGGAGAAATAACTTGTTAGGGACATCTCAACCCTACCGATGGAGAAATCGGCTACTAGCAGCTCGTTGATAATGGAGAACCGGTGGTTGTTGTATATTCTGTTGATTCGAGTTGGGACGGTCAGGAGCAACAAATAGCGGCTCTTCGTCCTCACCGCGACCTCGGCTCACGCTGGGCTGCAAACCTGATGAAAACGAAAGAGATCTGGTAAACGTAGTCGAAGATTTAGCCACTATACTCGTCTCGACTCTGCTTGGACTGGAGGACGTACTTTGGGCGTTCATTGAGGAAAACCACAGCTGGTCTCGATGTCTGTCGAAGGACAGGCCGTCCGTAGAGATCCATGGTGAACGTTGAAAGTGACAATTGACGCCGAGTTTAGGCCACTTTCACCATTTTTAGCGCCGACACCACACTGGACAAGTCGAAACTGCGATCTTCGAGCGACCATTTCAATGGACAGTACGTTCATCTTTTCCGTTTGCACTGACCTCGACTGACACGCTGCGTGGTTCGGATTGAAGAGATTTATGTACGCGCGTAATGAGTAAAAGCGCTGGCCAATACTGTTAATAACTTGTGCTCGGTAGCTTCCTTCGCTGCTCTTTCAGGTTTGTCTCTGTTGCCACCAATGGTTCCTCCACGGATTCGTGCTGCTTTCTACAGCGATCTTCGCCTACAAATGCACGTCCACTTGAGAGTATCGGCGTGAGCTTCTTCGATCAACTAACCTTTGTGTGACTTTAGATGCCGTGCTCGCTAACCTATTCGAGGAAGGTTTGGCTGGGAATCTCACCTTACTTGCCTTCTACACTGTCCTCGAGAACACACGACTCTATCAGAGTGCGTTCAGTCACTTCTTCTTTGCTGCTAAGGCAAGTGAACTCAATTTTCTGCTTCTTCTACACAGACTCTAAAGGCAACAAGACCAAGCAGCGAGCTCCGTTGGTGCTCGCGATGGTGTTAGCTGTACCTGCGTTAGTGTGCAACAGCTACTTTATTCAACTGCAGACGAATGTGTACGTATGTGTAGTGTATTTCTCTTTGGTTCGGCCCATCTAAGACATTTGGCGGTGAGATTCTGCAGACTCGAAGTAGATCGACAGCTAAACAACACGGCCATTACGCTTCTAGGCTTGGAAGTGGTGCTAGCTACGCTAGTTCTACTGCAGCTTTTTAGCAAGAGTACGGCCTGAACTCGTCGCGTAGGTATTTTACAAAGCGGAAGCAAAGCGCGAAGGTGTTGAAATGCAATATTCAGTGAAGCACTGCTGCGTTCTAGACGAAGCGTTCGCTACCTTACGCCATGGTGCCGTGCAACACAACCTGCTCGGCCTCCGGGGCGCGCGCAATCGTCGTACCGAGACGGTAAACCTTCTCGCCGGTCGCCTCGACCTGGCGCGTCACCTCCGCCACGTTCGCCTCAGGAAGCAGCAGCACCATGCCGATACCGCAGTTGAAGGTGCGGGCGAGCTCGGCATTGGAGAGGTTGCCCATCTGCTGCAGCCACTTGAACACGGGCGGCAGGGGCCAGCTAGCGCAGTCAATGTCCACAGCCATGTCCTTGGTCAAGACGCGCGGGATGTTCTCCAGAAGGCCACCGCCCGTGATGTGTGCGAGCGCATTGATCTTACGAGACTTGACAGTGGGCATCAACTGCTTCACGTAAATCTTGGTGGGGTTAGCAGACTCTCACCCAGAGTCTTACCAGCCTCGAACGGACACGGGTCGCTGTAGGCAACGCCCGACACCTCCACAAGCTTACGCACCAGTGAGAACCCGTTCGAGTGCACACCCGACGACGCCAGACCCAGCACAGCGAAGCCAATCTCCACCGGCAGAGGCAGAATAGCGTTCTTGCGAACGGCACCAACGCAGAATCCGGCCATATCGTAGTCACCATCATGGTACATGGACGGCATCTCAGCAGTCTCACCACCGATAAGTCCGCAGTCCGACTGACGGCAGCCCTCAGCGATTCCCTTCACGACATCAGCAGCCTCCTCCACCTCGAGCTTACCGCAAGCATAGTAGTCCAGGAAGAACAGCGGTTCAGCGCCCTGCACGATCAGGTCGTTCACGCACATGGCCACAAGATCGATACCGACAGTATCGTGCTTCTTGGCCAGCTGCGCCACACGCAGCTTGGTACCCACACCATCCGTACACGCCACAAGCGCAGTGTCCTTGTCGTAACCGGCAGCCTGCAGGTCGAAGATGCCTCCGAATCCACCCAGATCAGCGTCGCAACCCACACGGACAGTCGACTTGCAGAGCGGCTTGATCCTGTTCACCAGCTCGTTACCAGCATCAATGCTCACACCAGCGTCAGCGTACGTGATCTCCTTCTTTCCGGTCTTGTTCTTCAGCAACAAACCAGTCTGCGCCAGCTTGATAGCGTGCAGGAAGGCGGCTCCCTCCAGAGGCTGCACACGAGCCTTCAGCGTCTCGGGTGTGTCAGTCTCCACAACGGGGCATTTCATCTGAACAGCGATCGGGCCGGCGTCCACCTGCTCCGTCACAAAGTGCACCGTGCAGCCACTTTCGGTCTTCTTCGCGTCCAATACAGCGCGGTGAACGGCAAGGTCCATGCCGCCAGCGAAGTCCGGGAGCAGCGAAGGGTGCACGTTGAGCACCTTGTTTTCCCACTCCTTGCAGAAATCGCCCGACAGAATACGCATGTATCCAATGAGCAGCACCAGGTCCACGTTCTTCTTCTTCAGCACCTCCGACACCTGCGCGTCGAACTCAGCACGCGTCCGATCCTTAGCCGAGAGCGCCACAGACTCAATGCCGTGCGTCTTTGCGCGCTCCAGGATGCCGGCAGCCGACTTGTCGCTCACAACGATGTCAATGCTCGCGTTCAGCTCACCGGCAGCAATGGCGTCAATGATAGGCTGCATGCTGCTGCCACGCGTAGAGCCGAGCACAGCCAGCTTCAGCTTCTTGGCTCCGTGCAGAAGTCCCTTCAAGCCAATGTCAGAACGGTACTGAGCACCCTCGAAGTGGATCTTCGAGATACCTTCGTACGCACTGTCGAGAGCACCCTGCAGCGAAAGACCAACAGCGGTAACCGCGAGCACGCGGCCACCCGACGTCACGATGCTGCCATCCGCAGCGTTCGACGTGCCGGCGTGGAACACATCCACGTCCTTCGTGGACTGAGCATCGCCCAGACCGGTGATGATCTTTCCCTTCGGGTAGCTGTTCGGGTATCCCCCGACGCCATCACAATAGTGGCGGCGGCGCCGCTCTTCCAGGACACGAGCGAGTGCTCCAGACGGTGCTCGACACAAGCACGCATGATCTCAAACAGGTCGCTGTGCAGCAGAGGGAGCACCACCTGGGTCTCCGGGTCACCGAATCGGCAGTTGAACTCGACGATCTTGGGGCCCGTGGGGGTCAGCATGAAACCAGGGTACAGCACTCCGACGTACGGCATGCCCTCCTTCTTCATAGCAGCAATCACGCGCTCCACAATGGCAACGCACTCACGCTCCAGCTCGCTGGTAAGGCACGGAGCCGGGCCGTAGGCGCCCATGCCGCCCGTGTTGGGACCCTGGTCGCCGTCTGAGATGCGCTTGTGGTCTTGCACGCCAGGCATGCACACCACGTTCTCGCCATCGCAGAAAGCCAGGAGCGACACTTCCTCGCCAGTCATGAACTCCTCCAGCACCACTTCATCTCCAGCTGAGCCGAACGCCTTCTCCAGCATCACCTCACGAAGAGCTTCGTGGGCCTCAGCCTTGTTGGTCGGGATCAGAACACCCTTACCAGCCGCAATACCCGAAGCCTTGACGACGATGTTGTGGTCGATCGAGTCCAGGTACGTCTTGGCCTTCTCGTAGTCACTGAAGTTCTGGTACGCAGCCGTAGGAATGTCGTTACGACGCATGAAGTCCTTGGAGAACGCCTTGGACGCCTCCAGCTGCGCGGCCGCCTTACTAGGGCCAAAAGTGGGGATACCAGCCGCGTTCATCTTGTCCGCGAGTCCGTCAATGAGCGGCGCCTCGGGTCCCACCACACAGAAGGACACGCCCTTGCTCTTGGCGAAGGCGATGAGTTCGTCGTGCTGGTTGACGCCAATGGCGACGTTGGAAACGCCAGCGGCCACGTCCTCCGTGCCGGCGTTGCCCGGCGCCACGTAAATGTGGCCCGTAGACGCCGACTGCGCCAGCTTCCACGCGATGGCGTGTTCGCGGCCGCCGTTGCCCACGAGCAGCACGTCGTGCACCACCTCGTCGTCTCCGCTGAGGCTGTTGGCGATGGCCTTGTCCAGCTCCGCAAACAGTGCGAAGGCCTTTTCAGCCAATGCGCGGCGCTCACGCAGCGAATAGGCAAGCGAGCCGTCGCGCGAGAGCTTGCTCTGCACCGCCGCCAGGTCTTGTTCGTCCACGACGACGCTCACCTGCTTGTGGTTCCAGGCGGCCGCGCGCACGAACGCGTAGGCGCCAGAGACCCACTGGGCCACGCGCGCGTGCGCTGCGGCACCCACGTCCGTTGCGCTGGGCGGCAGAGCCAGAACGGCCAACACGCGGTCCGAGAGCATGAGCTGCACGTCGGCGGGCGTGGTCACCGCCACGAAAGGCACCTTGGCGTCCACGAGCGCCGCCTCCACGGCGGGAGAGCACAGAGACGCCACGCGCAGACCGCCCGCCTGGAGCGCCGCGGCCGTCTGCACCAGCGCGGCGGGCGCGCGGTCGCCGCAGAGCACCACGAGCGGCGTCGGCGGAGCCATTGGAGGAGAGGAGCTGCTGGGGGCTTGGCGCTCGATTCCGATATGCCCGGACGCGACCACTGGTCTTGGGATGCTTGGCCCAGCGGATGGCTAACAACACGGCAAACGGCCGA
The DNA here is from genome assembly GCA_012656105.1 of Phytophthora syringae. Lineage (NCBI taxonomy): Eukaryota > Oomycota > Peronosporomycetes > Peronosporales > Peronosporaceae > Phytophthora > Phytophthora syringae. Next base: position 39,120 of record JAAKBD010000304.1, on the reverse strand, counting down.
GACCTACGCGGATTGGACGAAAAGAGGTGGAGGAGAGATTGGATTGGAGGAAAAAGAAGACAACTAAACTGTGTCAAAGCGGTGTGGAACGAGTCCGGCGGGATGTGAAGGTGGTGGAGGAGGCGTGGCTTCATGCTGGAGGTTGTACTTGTATATTGCAGGGAAGAAGAGAGAGCACGAGGGGAGAGTGTCGGAGTGAGGGGGCGGTACCTGCAGCATCGCTACGTCAGCATGACCAGCAGAACCCGTTGTGTACCGCACACCACATTGAAGTTGCTGCGTGCCTGATGACAGCGTCACGTTTTGAAGCCATTTGGTAACGAAAGAGATGTTGGTGAGTTTGGCCGGGTATACCCCAAGAAGCGCAGGTTTTCCAGGCGTATCTCCATGCTGGACCGCAAGTTGTCGTGTATTATCGTAAGTCGCTGTTCTTGTCGAGCGGTACGAGTGAATTGAGCAGGTACGGGCTACCTTCGAGTCGGTGCTCAAACCTCCTACATTTTCAAATCAGGCTGCGTTGCTCGGCTGCATCCCTTGCTCCTCAGGAAGCTCAGGTAGACCCGTGGGTCCCTTTTCCAAGGTGTCGTTCGCTTTGACGTCATCTTGTTCCAAAGCCGTTCGGATTTTGGTCTAAAAATGCAAGAATTAATGAGCACCGAGACTTGAAGAGTAGTGCAAGCTTCTTACCTCAACAGCTTTAGCACACGGGTCGCCATACCACACAATGCTCTTGTTTTTACCAACAATAAATAGTTGTGGCACCGTGAAGAGGTCGCATCGCACAAGATACCTGCAGGCGAACAATAGATTGTCAGTCGCGACACGCAACAACACAAGGGTCTTGCGAATGTCAGCACAGACGTACTCTTTGCTCATGAAACCATCTTCGATGCCGATACAGAAGGCAAATTCCTTGAGTTCACGGAAGTTGGTAGCGTTGCGGCCTTTGACCTCGTACATCGCCAGCTCCTCACGAGATTCTTGAGTCAGTCCGATAAACTGCACAGCTTCGCAGGCCAAGAAAGTGAAAGTGTCAGCAAGAGCATTAAACTTACAGAGTTATTGTGGCTCTACCTTTGTCCGAAACTGCTTCATGCAGATACGCGAAGACCTCCAGAGCTTCTCTAGATTTCTTGCACCATGTCCCCTGCCGCGCATACCATCAAATTAGGACATTGTTAAAGTAGTCGTGCAGATATCCATGTTGCGTACGAAGAACAGGATGCACGTGACTTTGTTTGCCTCCAACTGCACTGCATCGCCGTGGATGAATTCGACTTTTTCAAGGTTGTGAGCTGACGAAATGCCACAAAGAGAGGATGAGTTTGAGTTGCTCGCCTCAGCTGTGCAAACTAGTGACAATTCATCGGCTACCTTGTTGCAGTCTCTCATGTTGCATGAGCCGCTCGTACTTGTCCTTGCGAAGGCCACCAACCAGCGCAACAACAACCACCGCCAGCACGAAGAAGTAGTCCTTCGTTTGCCAGTCTTCTCCAGTGGATATGGTTGTTAGCCATGCCGCCACGCCGCCTATGAGCAGAGCCCGCCCTCCCACATTATTCATGTCAATCATTGCACGTCGCTTCAAGATCCCGAAATGATCATGAAAGGACACTTGATTTGCTGTGGCCCCTATTCCCGTCGTCTGCAACGTGCTCTACCTCTCTCGAAACAATTACTTCGAAGTATTATCGCAGCAAAACAGTGAGTGCCACCTTTGCAATTGAAACAAACTGCCGATGCACTTGCCAGAGAGCGATTCAATCTCGTTGCCTTGCTGGAGTAATAACTGGACGTACTCGTGGTGATGAACACAGCTTTTATCTTCGTTTGCTTGGGGTATAACTTTTACTCTTTGCTCTCGAAACTCCTATCCTCTCTTGCGCAGAGGAACTCAAACTCGGCCATGATGGGAACGTGGTCACTGCCGAAGACGGAGTTGGGGATTCCATTGTAGTTGCCGTGCAGACCCGATGGCAGGCGACCCGCACGATTCAAGCTATCTGTCATGGCTAGCCGATTGAACCAGTTCCCTGGACCGTCCTCCGCACGCAACTCGCTCTCCGGTGGAATCTTCAGGACTCGTGAGGGCACCAAACTGCTCTTCGAGTACCAAATGTAGTCGATCGTCCAGCACCTTCGGTAGTTTACGGTAGTGTGCGGCGGCTCCGCTTTCTTGCCTTCTTCTACCTTCAGCGACAGCAGCTCGTCCTCCGAGTGTTCCAATGCACTCGCCAGCGCATTCGGTTTGTAGAACGCGTAGGCGCTACGGAAAACTTCGCTCACACCTTCCAGATTGGGTTTTTGCATGAACGAGTTTTCCATGTACTCGTAGATTGGCGACTCGGGGAGTTGTTGAAGTCACCACACAGAACGATTGGAACGCTGTTCTGCCCCGTCACAGTTCCTACCAAGTCGCGCTCGTACTTGTCTTTCACATCGGTGCTCATGCGAAGCACTTCTTCTTCAAGTTCGTACACCTCCGCCATTTGATGGTCCACCTTTCTGTTTGTGCATCAATCAAACGTATCAGCCTCTATCCAAACAGGATACTATTAATATGCCAATAGCTTTCGCAGCAACGTACTTCGCGTTCCACCACAAGTGCGTGCAGCCAACCAGCACAAACTGCGCGAAGTGCCGCATCTTCAGCAACGCCAAGACGGCCACGCGGTCGTGCGGGTCGTGGAAGTTCACAGCCTCGAACTCCTTCAGCTCGAACTTGTCCTTCCTGGTTAATAAAATCACCCATGCAAACCCCAGTCAATAAGAGCAGTACTAACTCGAAAACTCCGCCCTTTGCACTCACTTGAAAAGATCCCGCAGCCGTCGTGTTTCTTCTCTCCAGACCAGTTCGAGACGTGGATCGACGGCCGCTTCACATACACACTCTCGTAGCCTCGGTCCTGCAGTTCTGGCTTGAAAAACCTACCAAAAAGCCCAGCGTCAAAGCCCCTACAGCACCAACACAGCTCCCAATTGCCAGCACCTACGTCCAGTAGTCGCTGAGCTCTTCCAGACACAGCACATCCGCATCCAGAGCTTCCAACTGCCTTAGCAGCGCCATCTTGCGGTTCTCCCAGTTGAGACTGGACTCCAGCACATAGGGAAAGTGGTTTCTCGTGGCCAAATTGCTGGCCAGAATGTTCAGCTGCGGTGAAAAACCAAGTTAGACGCCGCAATATTCGCATCTAGACGAAGCCAAGAGGCCACACCTGCACCACCGTGATTTTCTGCTTGCTGAGAGCGTCGGGGTCCGTCTGCTCCAGCTCCTTGGCGCACGGCAGCAGCCGAGCAGTCGACAGTTGTTTCGTGTGCGAGCTGCACTGGCGGTGACGCGCCCGACACGAGCGGAACGCGCGCCACAGCTTGGCGTTGTGTCTGGAGAGCGACACGGACGCCAGCACGGCCACGCCCATGCCCAGACACACGCGCGTCACGCTCATGGAGCAAGAAGAGGAATGCCCGGCACGCGCTGATGACCTCAACAGCAGATGATTGGTGAAGTAAGTGTATGAAGTAACGTCAAGTATTTTCGTTTTTCTTCTTCTTTTGTAAAAACAAAATAACTTTACGTTAACAGCACACTTAGTGGTTACTTTTGTTACCTCTACTTAATATACTTACTTCACCTGCAGCAGTGGCTACCATCCATTTTCGCCGTGTCCCGCCAGCAGCTTTGGCGGGTCATTTTGGATTCAGGTTACTGTCAGTCCAAAGCTACTGGTGCGTTCGTGTGAATGGAGTACCTCACTCTGTGTGCCTGTAGTTGACGCACCTCCCTCTTGTCTGTAGCCCTCTATCCACCATGTCCCAAGTCAACAAGCCGAAGACCGTCGAGGCGGAGGAGACCCGCATCCACCGCATTCGCATTACGCTCTCGAGCCGCAACGTGAAGAACCTGGAGAAGGTGTGCGCTGACCTCAAGCGCGGCGCCGTGGACAAGAATCTCAAGGTGTCGGGTCCCGTGCGTCTCCCCACCAAGATCCTGCGTCTTACCACGCGCAAGTCGCCTTGTGGTGAGGGAACCAACACGTGGGACCGCTTCGAGATGCGCATCCACAAGCGCATCATCGACCTGCACGCCCCGTCGGACATCGTCAAGCAGATCACGTCCATCTCCATCGAGCCTGGTGTCGAGGTCGAGGTGACCATCGCTGACTCCGCTTAAGCGCGTCGTCCGTGCCTTGGTTTAGCCACCACAAGCCCAGTAGTTCGGGGTGTTGCTTGCTACGCCCCTGCGACTCGCAGCGTAATGGGGGACAGGATTGTTCTTAACACCCTTTGCGGCGTAGAATATAATTCTAACCCCGCGACTTTGTGGGACAACAAATGATGTTCTTGAATGTTGCTGCTAGCAAGAGGTGATCACTACTCAGGTCAGGGTCAGAGCACACAGGTATATTTGCTCTTGGAAACAGGTTTGCTTGCCGACTTCGCACTCGGCATTCAGTTCGTTGCTTCCGGCTCGGGCTCTTTGAAGAGCACTCCCGCAACCATCTTGGCGGCGAACTCGCATCCGTGACGGATCCCTTCCTTTGCAGCGGGGCTCATGTTGGTGGGGAGCATGACGGCGTCATGGGGCATGTTCTCAAGGAAGTCAACCTCCCAATTGGTGACACCCTGCTGTTTCGCCTTGGTGATGATGTGCTTGCCTTGCTCGAAGAAGCGCTCGAGAGTGCCGTACTGGATGAACATGGGTGGGAGGTTGCGGAGGTCACCGTTGATCGGCGACACCTTGAAGCGCTCCTCCGGGTCCGTCACATTAGCAAGGTACGTTTGGTGAACCGCGTCAACGAATGCGGACGGCATGATGCAGTCCGGGGTCTTCTCGTCGCCCCCTTCTCTTCAAAGTCAACGCTGGGGGAGTAAAGCAGACATCCCAACGGCAACAGCTCAGGCTTCGAGTCACGCATGCGCATGCAATTAACGAGAGACATCTTGGCGCCGGCGCTGTCTCCGCTAAAGAGCACGTGGTCCGGGGGATGTTCTCGTGCTTCAGCACGTACTTGTACATGTCCAAGCAGTCATTGTCCGGTGTCGGGTACGGGTTCTCCGGGCTCTTGCGGTAGTTCGACAGCAGCACGTCCACCGCGACATTGAGCTGGTACTTGCTCTTGAGAATCTGCTGCAGCATCGAGTGCGTCTGCTTGGCGAGCTCCACGTCTTGCAGAGGGTCCGACATCGCGAAGCCGCCTTCATGGTAGTGGATGACCACCGCACGGTGCTCCTTCTCCTCCGGGCCGCGCATCCACATGTGGTCCATGCCGTTCACGTGGATCTGCTCGGGGCGGGTGTTGTGTTTACGGCAGTTCGACTTGAGGATCAACCTGCCGTGCATCGCGAAAGGCTCGCGCAGCAACGCCGCGTTCTCGAAGGCGATGATCTCACCGTACTCCTCGAACATGAATCGCACGTGATCTCGAATGTCAGCAGGTACAGCGGCCGGAAACCTCGGAACACATAAGCCGTCGACAGGATGTTGAACTGCAGTCGGAGGGCGACAATTATTATCATGAGGAGCGAACGGACCAGCGATCGGGAAGCGGCGCAGAACGCAAGGAACGTCAGCACGACCAAGACGGCGACCAGTAAACCGAAACCAGTTGCAACTGTAGTGGCGCCGAACTCAATCAACCACCAGCGCCACCACCACCAACGTGAAGGCTGCTTTGAGGGCGTTTGCGCAGAAGCTCGGGGGCTGAGTGTACTCCTGTCAGCCGTGACGGAGACCGTGCCGTACGAAGTCGGTGGGGTCATTTTTCTTCTTCAACGAGCAGTGCGTCTGCAGGGTGGAGGATCGCGAAGTGAGCAGCGGTCATCTGCTGTTCCCGCAGGGAGCGATCCCCTCAGTTGGACCTCTGGTTGGAATCACCAGAGAGAGATTCAGACGCTTCTATTTAACCTTTCGTCGGCTTTTCGATGTCTGGTGGTTCACTTTTCTTCTACCATGACTCGATCCTTCTCCTCCTCACTTTCTCATTCTGCTGACTCGATTCTTCGGGCTTCACGGGGACACACCCCGAAGGTCACGTGGCTCGGTCCGTTGATCAAGTCCTGGGTTAGTCGGTTGTTGTGCACTCTTGACCGGATGGCTGGGCTGCTCACGTATTCGGAGCAATCTGCATGCAGGGGGCGCATGGACGGGTTTGCCTCTTAATGGTTGGAATCACCATTTGACTCACAAAGACGCTGACTTTGTCGCCGCAACAAACTCGGCCTTTTGTGCCGGTGTTATTAGTCCATGTAGGCTTCGACAACAAATGACATGGCAACAAGAAGTGCTCCCGTTCAGCGATATGAAAAGCAACGTCCTTTCGAAGATCAGATCAAATCTGAGAGGCATTAGACAAACGGTGATTGATTTGATTCGATTTGGCAGGCTATCTAATTACAGAGATAAATTCACTAAAATGGTGTGCGCCACCCAATACAAATACAAATAGAAATCGGGCTGCCAAAACCCAAATAGAAATCCACGTCAAAATGGGGACTTCCGTGCGACTTCGTCGGCGTTTGCCGGCTCCTGCGCGTCCTCGCAGTCGGCTCCCGATCTCTTCATGCCACCTCCAGGCAGTTGCAATGCCCCCACCTTCTCTCCAACCGCGTTATCCACTGGTAAATCTGCAAGAAAACTTATTGAATGGAATGACACAATGGAAATTCTGACGTTTGGGCCGATAGCTGCGAGAAGCTTCGACGTGGGCGTTGGCGACCAACGGACTGCAGCAGAAGTGGAAGGGAATCAAGCAACGCACCGCGTGGCGCTACAAGACGCTGAAGGACGTGGACACGGCCATCGTCTTCAGCGACGACAAGCAGAAGGAGGTGCATCTCAAGCCCCGCAACCGACGGCTGGACGACCCGCTGTCCTGCCACAACGTGCTGGCTGCAGCGTCCACCGCCAGTTTAAATGGCATTTTAGGCGCCATATCCCCTGAAAACTCGAGTCAGTTCTGCAAGACCTTGGTGGGCTTCATGCTGCACTCGTGCTCCCCGTCCGAGCGAGCGAAAGTGCTGGACGTCCTCACCAAGCACCGACTAGGGAGATCACGATTGCCAATCGGGCGTTGGTAATCCGAGCGATCCAGCGTTGCTTGATGTCGCCACTGGTCCGTCACAAGGCGGTGCTGCACAGTGCGGCCACAAACGTGGTCTGCGGCACGTACGGACTCGAGCTTTCGGTCTTGAAGGAGCAGATCCACTCGGACGAAGAGGCATTCATTGACTCTGCAGGACAAATTGAGTTCGAGAAGGCCGTCGTTCCTGGTAAAATCTCTGCCCGCCAGGCTCAGGAAGACACCCCGCACTCAGGCGACCTCATCCAGCTCATTTTTGGCAACAAGAACATCACGGAAGTCGTCACCATGATGCAGCATATTGCAGTGGAGAGTATCAAGGTGAAGGAGCAGCAGCCGAACCTGGTCAAGGTGGTGAGCGATATTGACGACACCTTGTTCCCGGGATGGCTTGACAAACGCTATCCACTGCATGTTCCATACCCCGGCGTCTCGGAGCTGTACGCCAGACTCTCGCGTGGACTCGCGCATGATGCACACGGCGACAGTGCACGCCCGTCAGTGACGTTCCTCACAGCAAGGCCTCGTGGATGGCTGAGCGTCGGTCGATATCTGACACTGCAACATCTGAAAAGCCTGGGCGTACCCAACGTCACGGTGCTCAATGGGTCAGTAAAGGGTCTCGTGAGCAACGAGAAGATTGCAAGCCTTAAGCTGGACAACTTTTTACGCTTTGCTGCGGTGTTTCCCGAGTTCAAGTTCGTTTTCTTCGGCGATTCCGGTCAAGGCGATACACTGCTTGCGTCGCGAATGCTGAAGAGCTGCCCGGAACAAGTGCTGGCCACGTTCATTCACAATGTGAATCCAATCTTCGCTCTCACGGGCGACGGGGGCGGAAGCGAGTTTATGCTGAGTAAGTCCCCGAAATGTTGTTCATTTTATTGCGGTTGCACCAAGAAAGTGACCTTGTCGTGTTTGATACAGGGAAGGAGTTGAGTTTTTCGACACGTACGCCGGTGCTGCGCTAGCCGCGCACGAGAAGGGGTTGATCTCAAGAGAGGACGTTTTGGCTGTCACTCATGCCTCTAATAATGAGCTTGACGAAGTGATCTTTGTTGGACCTGAGGGGTCTACTATGAAGGCCGAGAGACTGCGCGAGCTTCAGCAGGATATCGACCGCATTCGCAGGTGCTTTGATGCCAAGGACGCATGAGCTACATGAAGAGCAATAGAAGTACGGGTATCCATCCAATCAATTACTTTGTGTCCGTTCTCCACCAGTCAAAGTAGCGACGCTGATGGATCGCGAGGAAGCACGGACCCGAATGCTGCGTCTGTGGGTGGCACTGAGTACGAGCGACAACGCTCGCACCTCTATCCTCACCACACAGAGGTGCGCGGCATCGTCATTGCCTTCCCTGCTTCACCCACACAATGTTGATGTCCTCTATTTCTGCCAGCACCATGGTGCACGCCGACTCGCTGCTCGCCAACGCGGGGCAAACTCTCTTCGCCTGTGCAAACCTCGATACACCCCTGGGCACCTACAAACATGCCGTCCTACGAGACCAAGACATCGCACACCTGGAGAGGTCACTCACTACTGCAGAACTGCGGGGGCTCCTCGGTGACACCACAGAACGTTAACGCTCAACGCCCACAAGAGGTTGGCGAATTGCCAAGCAAAGCTTTGCATGTAGTGTACGAGGCGAAGAGAAGTCCAAATCTACAACACCTGACATTCTTTTCACGTACACTGTCATCCTGGTTCATATTGTACGCTCCTGGGCCCTTTAGTTCACGCATGGGCCGCCTAAGAATTTCGGGGAAAGTCATTACTGTCTGCATCAGCTCGTTGCGCCTGTGCGTTTGAGGAATTAAACGGCACGGCGCAGCACACAACGAGAGCAGTTAGCAGAATTGCTTGTGGACATCTGGTCCATCGATATACAAACACGAACATACTCGGGCCGCCGTCGCCAGTCGGGGGTCATGCTCGGGTCTTCATAGGCGAAGCATCATGCACGGCTGGGCGGGGGCATCTCTTCGTCATCGGGCGATACAGCGGCTGCAGGGGTGTTGATATTGTCGGCATTGCTTGTGCTCTTGCCAGCTTTCACGTTGCTGGTCCGGCTGCGGTTGTTGCTGCTGTTCGGGATCCACGTTGGCGTTGATGCACTACCCACCGGAGTCTTGTACATACCCGGAATCGTTGCAACCGACTGCGGGTGAGGTGAGAGGGACGAAGACGACCCTGAAGACGATAGCGATCCACTGCTTCCACTGACGATGGATGGGAGACTTCCTTTAGGAACATTGGCGAGAGTTGGAAGCCCGGAGATCCTGCCGTCCTTGCCGTCATCGTCGTTGTTGCTGTTTTGCAGTCGACACAGCGTGTTGTTCGTCAGACTTGGCCAGTCGATGATCAAGTGGCGAATGGACTGCTCCACACGAGACTGGAACTTGCGCACAAGTGCATTGGCGACGTCTTCCGGCAGCTCCGAGCGGTGCTTGAGCGCTGTCCGCTTGAGCAGGTCCACCAGCTCGGTGAACGTCAGCAACACGCCCATTTCCGCGCGGGCGTGAATCACGCGGACCACACCGGCCTCGTCTTCGAACGGGATGTAGTTGGGCTCGCACGGCATGTTGTGCTTGTGCTGCTGGCGCTTCTTCAGACGCCGATGCAGCGCCGCGAAGTGCACTCCGTGGGCCTTGGCGGCGTTGCGCAGACTCATGCCGTGGATAGCCACGTCCTCCATGGCGGCCTCCCACACCTTGGCAGGCACGAGGTTGCTCTGTCGGTACTTGCGCTCGCTGGCATTGCCGTCGTCCGAACGGCCGGGGTGGCTAGTGCTGCTTCCGGCGCTGGGACTTCGACGGAAATTATTCTCGCTCCTCGACTGGCGCTGGGGCTCGTAGAAGCGGAGACGCTGCGGCGGCATGGAGCTTCTTGCAGCGTCCGTCCCCTCGATGCCCTCCCAGGTATACGAGGGACGGCGTTGTATGGGACTGTGTTGCTGCGGCGGAGATGGAGGTGGGGCGGCCTGTTGACGGTAGTTGCGGCTCTGACCCCACCGCAGCTGGTCGTCGCGGCGCTGCTGCTGCCGTCCGAGCTCGTAGCTTCGGCTGTAGCGCTCCTGCTGCAGCGGCAGAGCGTTCTTCACGTTGCTGCTGCTGTTGATCTTGTTGCTGCTGTTGTTCTTGTTCTTGTTGCTGCTGCTCCGCGCTCGGACAAGGTCGTCCACGTCGACAAAGTCGTTCTCGCGCTTGAATATGGCGAGCCACGCGGCGGACGGGAAGTGCGGAGACAGCGCGCGGCGGCCGTTGTGGCCCACGATGGCGCGCACCACGTCGGCGATGTCGGCGTCCGCGTAGCCCTCGAGTCGGCCGTAGCGCCCGTCGCTCGACTCGAAGTCTGCGAACTGCTGCTGCTGCATGAACTGCTCTCGGAGCACGGCCACGACCTCGTCGTTGAGCTCTGGCGTCAGCTCGCACGCGGGCGGCGGTGGCGTCCGGACGGCGGCAGCTACGCCCGGCAGTGGCGCAATGCTGTTGTTGCTGTTGCTGCTGCTGCTTCTGCTGCTGGGCGGATTCAGACGCGGGAACACGTAGCGGTCGTTGCCAGCGACTGGCGCCGTGAAGCGGCTGTCGTCGCTGTTGCTTGGGCTCGTGGACGACGCACCGCCAGGCAGCGACTGGGTCGTCTTCGGGCGGCGCGGATGCAGGTGCTGCAGCGTTTGTTGGCGCACGAGGCGGCTCAGCGCGGTCTGCTGCAAGCCGAAGGTCTGCGCGGCTTGGCGCAGTGTGAGGCGGCGCTCCACGACGGCGTGGACGGCCTGAGCCCACACGCGGTCGCTCACGGGGCTGCTCGGGCTCCACTGGCGGGGCTTGTTGGCGTTGGGCATGTTGCTGTGTTCGGGCGGAGGCGAGATGTGTCGGTCGTTCTGTAGCGTTCAGCAGGCGTTAAAAAAGTTACATGGAAGTCGTTAATAAAGTTTCGTAGAAAGAACTATAAATTTTAGAACGGCTGTGAAAGTTCCAAATGCAATTTTTGCGATGACGGTCTGTAGCGTTCGGCATCGTTCAAGCGATTTGATTGGATGAACAGTCGGCCTAATGTTGGCTGCTATAGTTGTCTACGCTTCCCGAAGTCTAGATGCATCTGCGGCATTGAACCGTCTGGTCCTCTAATGAGATGCTGTCGTATTTGCGGAATGTGCTGTTGAATTGGCAAAAAGAACTCGCAAGAACCAGCCAAACGCAGTGCCATCCAGACCTTCGCCTAGATCTTATGCTACATGAGAGAGAGACGCCATTTAACGTGAGCATCGGCTGGGTCTGTCTGTGGCAAGTATGTTGAAGTTAATTCCTATGTCGCAGTCATTACCACACGTATGTCGCATGTCGGATTCGACGTCGGTAACCGGACGGACCGAACACTTAACCGGACAATACAATATTGTTCACAAAATTGTTGCAAATTGTTCACGTGACGAAACCGCCGTTTGCTTTTAACCGGTCACGTCTGAGGCTCGCTCGTTTATGGCAGTGCCCGCGATGGGTGAGCTCTTCGCGCTAACAGTCGGTAGGCTAGCGGCGTGGATCCGCTCCGGAGCTTTCGCGTTGAAAGCCGCTTGTCAAGGCCGAATTCCCTGCTGTTGTCTCCGCGATACAGCTTCGATACAGCTCGCGCTGGGCATGGAAAGGTCAGCCACACGACACAAAACGCTTTTGCCTCGCCGCCGTCGACTTGGCTTGGCTCGACTGGCTGCCTTGGTTTGGCGTCGTGCCGGCACAGCGTCAACAAGTCACCCATCGAGCTCATTTAAATAGACAAAGGAGACACACTCGCTGCCGGGCTCTTCGGGCTCTTCGAGCTGGCGTGGCGAGCGAAGGCCTACTTGAGGATGAAGAACCGTTTTCACTGTCTGGCAAAAAACGACTTAGGCCAGCCGATTTCGACCGCACTAATGCCGCGCCTCTAAAACAGGGAGGCAACTTTTATCTTGACGCCCAGCGATCCCAAAAGCGATGTTGAAGTGTCCCAAGAGCCGTCTCGTCCTACCGTACCGTATCACCCCGTTCTTCTTCCGTGTTCTTTGCGTAGAAAAAACAAACGTCTTTAAAAACCAGACGTCCTCATCCAGTCTTCAACTCGCCAGCAACCACACAAGCAGCTGTCGAAAGAAATCCAAGCCCAGCCCCGTGACCGCAACGAACCGCACAGCCGCCCGAACGTCTCAACCTCTCAGAACACCTCTCACCGATGAGCAGCTCCGGTGTTCAACGCCAGTGGAGCCCGAGCAGCCCCGTGAGCGACCGCGTGTGGGCTCAGGCCGTCCACGCCGTCGTGGAGCGCCGCCTCACACTGCGCCAAGCCGCGCAGACCTTCGGCTTGCAGCAGACCGCGCTGAGCCGCCTCGTGCGCCAACAAACGCTGCAGCACCTGCATCCGCGCCGCCCGAAGACGACCCAGTCGCTGCCTGGCGGTGCGTCGTCCACGAGCCCAAGCAACAGCGACGACAGCCGCTTCACGGCGCCAGTCGCTGGCAACGACCGCTACGTGTTCCCGCGTCTGAATCCGCCCAGCAGCAGAAGCAGCAGCAGCAACAGCAACAACAGCATTGCGCCACTGCCGGGCGTAGCTGCCGCCGTCCGGACGCCACCGCCGCCCGCGTGCGAGCTGACGCCAGAGCTCAACGACGAGGTCGTGGCCGTGCTCCGAGAGCAGTTCATGCAGCAGCAGCAGTTCGCAGACTTCGAGTCGAGCGACGGGCGCTACGGCCGACTCGAGGGCTACGCGGACGCCGACATCGCCGACGTGGTGCGCGCCATCGTGGGCCACAACGGCCGCCGCGCGCTGTCTCCGCACTTCCCGTCCGCCGCGTGGCTCGCCATATTCAAGCGCGAGAACGACTTTGTCGACGTGGACGACCTTGTCCGAGCGCGGAGCAGCAGCAACAAGAACAAGAACAACAGCAGCAACAAGATCAACAGCAGCAGCAACGTGAAGAACGCTCTGCCGCTGCAGCAGGAGCGCTACAGCCGAAGCTACGAGCTCGGACGGCAGCAGCAGCGCCGCGACGACCAGCTGCGGTGGGGTCAGAGCCGCAACTACCGTCAACAGGCCGCCCCACCTCCATCTCCGCCGCAGCAACACAGTCCCATACAACGCCGTCCCTCGTATACCTGGGAGGGCATCGAGGGGACGGACGCTGCAAGAAGCTCCATGCCGCCGCAGCGTCTCCGCTTCTACGAGCCCCAGCGCCAGTCGAGGAGCGAGAATAATTTCCGTCGAAGTCCCAGCGCCGGAAGCAGCACTAGCCACCCCGGCCGTTCGGACGACGGCAATGCCAGCGAGCGCAAGTACCGACAGAGCAACCTCGTGCCTGCCAAGGTGTGGGAGGCCGCCATGGAGGACGTGGCTATCCACGGCATGAGTCTGCGCAACGCCGCCAAGGCCCACGGAGTGCACTTCGCGGCGCTGCATCGGCGTCTGAAGAAGCGCCAGCAGCACAAGCACAACATGCCGTGCGAGCCCAACTACATCCCGTTCGAAGACGAGGCCGGTGTGGTCCGCGTGATTCACGCCCGCGCGGAAATGGGCGTGTTGCTGACGTTCACCGAGCTGGTGGACCTGCTCAAGCGGACAGCGCTCAAGCACCGCTCGGAGCTGCCGGAAGACGTCGCCAATGCACTTGTGCGCAAGTTCCAGTCTCGTGTGGAGCAGTCCATTCGCCACTTGATCATCGACTGGCCAAGTCTGACGAACAACACGCTGTGTCGACTGCAAAACAGCAACAACGACGATGACGGCAAGGACGGCAGGATCTCCGGGCTTCCAACTCTCGCCAATGTTCCTAAAGGAAGTCTCCCATCCATCGTCAGTGGAAGCAGTGGATCGCTATCGTCTTCAGGGTCGTCTTCGTCCCTCTCACCTCACCCGCAGTCGGTTGCAACGATTCCGGGTATGTACAAGACTCCGGTGGGTAGTGCATCAACGCCAACGTGGATCCCGAACAGCAGCAACAACCGCAGCCGGACCAGCAACGTGAAAGCTGGCAAGAGCACAAGCAATGCCGACAATATCAACACCCCTGCAGCCGCTGTATCGCCCGATGACGAAGAGATGCCCCCGCCCAGCCGTGCATGATGCTTCGCCTATGAAGACCCGAGCATGACCCCCGACTGGCGACGGCGGCCCGAGTATGTTCGTGTTTGTATATCGATGGACCAGATGTCCACAAGCAATTCTGCTAACTGCTCTCGTTGTGTGCTGCGCCGTGCCGTTTAATTCCTCAAACGCACACGCGCAACGAGGTGATGCAGACAGTAATGACTTTCCCCGAAATTCTTAGGCGGCCCATGCGTGAACTAAAGGGCCCAGGAGCGTACAATATGAACCAGGATGACAGTGTACGTGAAAAGAATGTCAGGTGTTGTAGATTTGGACTTCTCTTCGCCTCGTACACTACATGCAAAGCTTTGCTTGGCAATTCGCCAACCTCTTGTGGGCGTTGAGCGTTAACGTTCTGTGGTGTCACCGAGGAGCCCCCGCAGTTCTGCAGTAGTGAGTGACCACTCCAGCTATACGATGTCTTGGTCTCGTAGGACGGCATGCTTGTAGGTCAGGCAAGTTTTTTAAGTTGCTTTTTATGATGCAGTCATTGACGTACGATACACTCCGCCACTATAGAACCCAGTTGCTGATTTAGGGTACTGATTAAATTTAGGGTAAAGTGATTAAAACCCATTCTTCTCCTTCAAGATCACCGCGATGTACGCCGCTCCCGCGCTCGCCCCGGGGCCGTGCGACCCCCACGTCGTCCGTGGAGCTGTCGCTAAGCGCCAAGAATCTGAAAGACCGCGATCTCATCTCCAAGTCCGACCCTTTCGCCATTCTCTACGTGAAAAGTAGGTTAATCCCCTCCTCACCTCCTCTTTTCCTCCTTATTAACCCCCTATTAGGCGGTACTGGATGGACGAAGCTGGACAGAACAGAAGCCAAGAAGGACGACCTGAACCCGTCCTGGGCCAAGCTCTTCCTCATCGAGTACCACTTTGAGTCCACGCAGCCGCTGAAAGTGGAGGTCTATGACCAGGACAGCTCATCCCCGGACCGACTCAAGGATCAGGACTTTATCGGCGGGGCAGAGTTCACTCTGGGGCAACTCATGGGGGCTCCTGGCCAAAGTGGCTCCTTTCTGCTCACTATAGGCAAGAGCTCGTCCAAGCACCAGGGGTCCCTTTTGGTGAAGGCCGAGGAGGTAAAATCTTCCAGCGAGGCGGCGCGGCTCCGCTTCTCCGCCTCGGGATTGGCCAATATGGACGGCATGTTCAGCAAGAGCGACCCGTTTCTGACCATCAGTCGTCTACGGGAGGACGGAGCGTCTTGGACGCAAGTGCACAGGTCGGAGACCATCGACAACAATCTGAACCCCAACTGGAGACGCATGGAACTGCCCCTGCAACAACTTTGCAATGGCGACTATCGACGTCCGTTGCAATTGCAGGTGTTCGATGAAGACAGAGGGGCAAGTTCGAACTCATTGGACAGGTGCAAACGACGCTGGAGGAGATCCAGGGGAAGAGAGGAGCCAACTTTATTCTGCACAATGAAGCACTGCAGAAGAAGAAGGGGAAGAAGTACACGAACGCCGGGCTGCTGGTGGTTGCTGAGTTGGAGATCTACCGAGAACACTCTTTCATTGATTATCGTGAGTGAGGTGCTTCGACATTCCTCCTTGCTTTATTCTAACAGTTTTTGTTGCGTCAGTTCGAGGTGGTCTGGAAATGAACTTGATTATTGGAATCGACTACACGGCGTCGAACGGACCCGCGAATGATCCGCGCAGGTTCGTATTTCACTTTGACGGTGTAGTATTTATCTCACTCTTTGGTCGTTAATTTTTTCCTGAACAGCCTCCACTTCCTTGACCCTCGTGGGCCGAACCAATATCAGCACGCCATTTCGGCAACCGTGTCCATTTTGCAGGAGTACGATGCGGACAAGCAGTTTCCAGTCTACGGGTTTGGAGGAATTCCACCTGGAGCCTATGATGTGGATCACTGCTTCCCGCTGAACTTGAACCCTTCGAACCCGGAAGTTGCAGGCTCCCAGGGTGTGCTTCAGGTAACTTTATGCGTCTTGTTGGAAAATTTGATAATGCCACTGACGCCTATTTCGCTCCATGCAATTGTGCCAGCTCTACACGTCGTCGATTGCGCATATCCGTCTTCATGGCCCGACCTTCTTTGGACCGTAAGTGATTCGTGCTTGCATTCGTTTACAAGGCTAAACTGTGACTATGTTCGCTTTACTATAGACTTATCAACCAGTCCATGAGGATTGCTGCTCAGCTGAATGACCCCGCAAGCAGAAATATTTCGTGCTGCTCATTATCACGGGTGCGTTGATGCGATTCATTTTTATCGTGTCATAACTGTCGTGTAGACTCATGATTAATTTTGTTCTACTTATGAAGATGGTGCAATCATGGACATGCAAGGAACGATTGATGCGCTCGTCGAAGCCTCCCACTCTGCTCCACTTTCGGTAAGTATTGGCAGCCTCTTGGTGATGTTGAGCTTCTAACCTTACGCTTATGTACCTGCAGATTGTGATCATTGGCGTGGGTCCCGCAGACTTCTCGTCCATGGTCGCGCTCGACGGAGACGGAGGAAAGCTGCGTGCTAGCAATGGACGCATTTCTGCACGTGATATGTACGTCCTCATCATTCATGCCCCGCTAAAATACTGGGGTACTAACATGGATGTACTGTAGTGTTCAATTTGTGCCGTATAACCGCTTTGTGGGGTACCCTGATGCTTTGACAAGAGAAACACTGGCCGAGATTCCGCGCCAACTGTGCCAGTACATGAAAGTGCGTGGTCTTGCGCCTAACCCAGCGCTCCCACCTACGTATAACCTGTTTGCTGAGCCAACGGGGTCTGGACCAAGTGCACCACCCTCAACTTCGAACCCCTCCCGCTCAAGTTCAGCAACAACCAGGCGGACAAGGTCAATACGCACAGCAAAGCTACACTGCTGGCAGCGCGCAGGGCTATCCGCCTCAACAAGGCTACCCAGCTCAATCAGGCCAACCACCCCAGCAAGGCTACCCGGCTCAGTCAGGCCAACCACCCCAGCAGAGCTACCATCCCCACCAAGGCCAACTACCGCAGCAAGGCTATCCGGCGCAGCTGGGCTACCCTCCCCAGCAAGGCTACCCAGCGCAGCCAGGCCAACCGCAGCAGCAAGGCTACCCTCCCCAGCAAGGCTACCCGGCTCAGCAAGGCTATCCGGCTCAGCAAGGTTACCCAGCGCACCAGGGCTACCCACCCCAACAGGGCCGTTGATGAAGTTGTTACGCATTTTTGCTGATTAAGCAAGCTGTTTACAGTTGCGGGTACGCGTAGCAAGTTTTAAGTGGAATTTCACTTTTCGTGTTCAAGGCATCTGTGGTTGCTTGCTTTTATCAATGCATCTATCTCCCTATAGGAACTGCTTCAGCAATTGTCTCTTGTATTTCATTGCCTCGGACTTCGATGAAGACAGTTGTTCATGCAACTTCTTAATTTCCTGTTGTAGTGCTTGCACGGCCTCTGCATCAATTACGGCATTATTGGAACCGTTGCCATCACTCGCCATTGGTGATCCGAGCTGACGCCATCGGTGAAAATATGATGCCGTTCGCTTTACCTGCATCAAAATCCATGTTAGATACAGGTAGGTACAATTGCAGTCGAAGCAAGGAGGCTACAAACCGTGGTTTGGTCAATAACGTGACGTATTCGTTCGACAGCTATCATGCGATTCCAGCACGATAGCGCTTGTGCTTGAAAAGTTTGTGCTTGAAGCTGACGAGTTTGTGATCTCCACCGGTTAAAAGAAGTCAACTTTTGCGCGACTCAAGATGCAACACGATGCGGTGCATATGAAGCACGGCGTTCAGGCGCAGGATTCTGGTGTTCGAAGCTTGAATCTTCCAGCGACAGAAGAGCTCTTTCGAGGCTTGATTCAGTTTGGCGTGGCGAATGAGAAGAACCTTTTGAGTGCTTCAAAGCGGCGAGTGCGAATCTGTTCCAGCTGCATCCGCACAAGCACTTCGTCCAGAGTCCCAATGGAAAAATCGCTCTCCGTAGGTTTGTGCTGACTAGCTCCAATAGTTTTGAATTCGGTCTGTGCCTGGAGGTAGGCAACTCGCTGGTCGATTTGGGAGCGCTGGAGCGCGTGCTTCATCTCCAGTCTTATACTGTAGCGATCTTCATCCATCGCGCTCTCTATTTCCTTCGCTCGCACAGTTTCGTTGTGCCGCCACTCGTTCAGTCGACGTTCACACTCCAATTTCATGTGCTCAACCACGTTGGAATAGTCGAGTTGTGACTCATGCACAGCAAGAGACACCGCCATTTTCTGTCGTTCACAAGCTTGTTCCTCTGTCAGTTCGAGCTTCTGGCGTAGCAGTTCAATATCACGCTTGTACTTCTCGATGCGTTCATCGAAGTCCAAAGCACCATCGAAAAAGGCGTCGGAGCTTAAACTTCCCCGCGGTGTGGAGGTGCATTTGAGAACTGGAGGGAGGAGACTCTGACTGGTAGCATCAGCTCGTGTTGCTTGCAGAGAGCTGAGTTTGAAAATTGCACTTTGACGAGCTCGCTCAGCATCCTCGTAACGATTCTGGGCTTCCTCCAGTAACGCAACGAGAGAAGCCATTCGTTCTCGCTCACTTGCCTGAAGAGCAAGCACCACATCCTTCTCCTGTCGGAAGGCGTCGCTGGCGTTCAAGGCATCGGTCAGAGAAGCTTCAAGCATCTCAATGCGCCGTTCTTTCGTTTGTAGGTTTAGCTGCTGACTCGCTTCATGATTTCGCAAGAACTGCACCTCATTTTCGAGCTCGTGTTTCTCTTTCTCAAGTCGTTGTATGTACTGGCACAACTCCGAAGACTCGTCTCCGTCGTTTGACTCTCCTTCATCGTCATATATGAAGCTGTCGCTGTCGTCTTCAAGAACGGGAAGGCTTGGCAGTCGCACACGCGATGCCTTTGGTTCTGTGTCGTGCATATCGAGCTTGCTCAATTCAGCAGAACCGAGATCGGAAGAGTTCATGGGCAGGGCGGTGACGAGTTTTGCCCTTGAAGTCGACGGGGTTTCAAAATTCTTCCAGTAGATGCTTCAAATAGCTTTGTAAATGTGCATGAAGACCTGGATAGCTTGGTCATCAGAATTCGAGGAAGCAGCAACCGTAAGACTATTCTGCTCCAAGGATGCCGTTCGGCCCTTCCTGCTCTTCACTTCGCCAAAACTGCTGGAAAGCGACATCAAAGGACTCCGATACTCTTGTGTTCACGGTAGCTCCGCCTAGTCAACCATGGGCTGCATCAATTCGGTACCGAATCAAGTGGGGCAGACATTTGACCCTGTCATCACGAGCGAGGATGTAGTCGGTGAGTTTCTGCATTTGTGTGACAGACACCACGGTCAGGATGTCTAACCGGTAACGTTCTTGACATTCAGAGCGCAAGATGAGCGTCCTCCTCCGTGAAAAGCGCAAAGCTGCGATGCGTCGTGGTGACATTTTCGGTGAGAGTGTCCAATTCGACACGCCGCTGGAACCCAAAGGTGTGGTGAAATCAGCCGAATCAACCGGTATCATTCGCCAAGCTCTGCTCAACAACTTCCTCTTTTACACAATTGGCCACGGCGACATCGAAGGCATCGCGGATTTTATGGGAAGCACATTGGCGTGCGCTGGTGAAGTCATCATCAACGAGGGCGACACCGGGGATTTCTTCTACGTCGTCGAGACCGGTTCGTTTTCCGTTTCAGTGCAGGGCAATGTTGTTAACACAGTTCAACGGGGAGCCACGTTCGGTGAGCTTGCATTAGTGTACAATTGTCCACGAACTGCGACGGTGACCTGCTCGAAACCTGGTCGACTATGGGCACTTGACCGCGTGACATTCCGCCGTTTGGTGGCTCGCATCCAGTCCGAGCAAATTGGAGAATACAAAAGCGCTCTGCGCAAAGTGTCCTTGTTGCACGCGTTGACTGAGGCCCAGATGAGTCAACTTGCTGAAGCAGCGCAATTTGTCAAGTTCACGAAAGGTGATCGGATCATCAAGAAGGGGAGCGGGGTAACGTCTTGTACATCATCAAGAGCGGTGCTGTTGTCTGCACCGATGTGGGCGACAGTCACCGCATGGAATCCGTGCGGCTTACCGAGAACGATTACTTCGGTGAACGCGCACTCATGACACTGGAGCCTCGCGCCGCAAATGTGACCGCCGAGACGGATGTGACTCTGATTGCCCTCGATCGACAAGCCTTCGATGACCAATTGGGAAGTCTTCGAGAGGTGATCGACCACAACATGAGCATGCGCGTGCTGCAAGCAATCCCCATGCTCAAGGTCCTCTCGCAATCTGAGAAAGAGAAGCTCTTCCAGGCACTGGAACCAGTTTCCTTTGCCGACGGGGAGTTTGTGATCAAAGAAGGCGATCAAGGCACAGCCTTCTTCATCATCAAGAGCGGCACTGCTATCGTCTCGAAATCGATCACATCCACCGTTGAAAACGGCGAGAAAACCACGGAAAAGAGGCAAGTGGCCACTTTGTCGACAGGGAACTTCTTTGGAGAGATGTCATTATTGCATGGCGAGCCGCGGCAAGCTGATGTTGTCGCGAACGGCAATTTGGAGTGCCTTTCACTTGACCAAGTCAAGTTTGTCGAACTTCTTGGTCCTATCCAAGAAATCTTGAATCGTGAAGCTGAGGAGCGTATGGTTGCTCTGAAGCTGCAGGAGCAGCGGCAAATTAAGTTGGACGAGCTCGAAGTTCTGCGTACACTGGGTTCTGGTACGTTCGGGCGCGTGAAGCTGGTGCGACACAAACCTACAGGGGCGGCATACGCACTCAAGATTCTCAACAAGGCTTCTGTCGTGGCCTACAAACAGCAGAGGAATGTGGTTAACGAGAAAACGATCATGGCTCAGTGCAACCACCCGTTCCTCCTCAAGCTTTTCACGACATACAAGGACGCGGCTAGACTTTACCTGCTCATCGATTTCGTGCAGGGAGGCGAGTTGTTCACGTACTTGCACTCCACGCCATCATCTCCGGGTCATCTACCAAACGACCACGCACGATTCTACGCAAGTCATGTGCTTATGGCGCTCGAGTATCTCCACGAGCGCTGCATTGTGTACCGTGACTTGAAACCCGAAAACTTGCTCATTGACCCGCAGGGCTACCTCAAAGTCGTAGACTTTGGCTTCGCAAAAGTTGTCGATGACCGGACGTACACTCTATGCGGCACGACCGAGTACCTAGCACCCGAGCTGGTTCTTGGTAAAGGCCACAACCGCGGCGTGGATTACTGGGCGCTGGGCATTTTGATCTACGAGATGATTGTTGGACACTCGCCCTTCGCAGGCTCCAACCAGGTCGACCAGATGCAGATTTGCCGCAATATCGTCAAGGAGAAGATCGAGTTTCCGGGCTGGGTGAGCTCGTCCTGCCGAGATCTCATCTCGAAATTGCTGGAGCGTGATCTCTCCAAGCGCTTGGGTATGACACACGGCGGCGCACGAGCCATCCGCTCACACGCATGGTTCACAAAACTGGACTGGGACGCCATGCTGCAGAAGAAATTAAACGCTCCGTATCGCCCCAAGCTCGCCGACCCCCTGGATGCATCCAAATTTGAAGTAATCAACGACCACGACGATGAACCTCCTGCGTACAGAGCAGAAGGGTACGAATGGGACAAGGATTTCTAAAACAGCAAAAAGCAAAGCGTGAAAAAGGGTAATACCATAATATAGATTCCAGCAAGTGATACAATCCAAGCGCGCCACCTCAACAGAGGACCTTTGATCACACCCACTGCACAGCATGACGAGGTTTAGTTCTTTTTCTTCTTGGCGCGAACCTTTTTGTGCGCGGGTTTCTTCATGGACAAGGGGTTGGGTCCCTTTGCCCGCTTCTTACTGAGCCGCTGCTGTTCTTCTGCATCTGCGTCCTCGCCCTCCCGCATCTGTTCGAGTTTGCGCTTCTCGTTGACGTCCAATTTGGCCATGTTGGCCTTCTCCTCCTGCCGCACAATAGCGAGCGTGGCGCGCGAGATCTCCTCGAACACGAGCACCGAGCGGTTCAAGTACAGAAGCGGGACACCAGGCACCGACCGCAGCGCCTTGCGGAGCTCCACCTCCTGCGTGCACACGACGAACTTGCCGTTGTTCTTGTCTCCGATGATGCTCTGGATGCACTTGGCCACGTCAGGCGCGTCACTCTGCTGCACGCCGTGCACTTCGGCCACCTTGAAGGTCTTGGCCAGGTCGTAGGCCTCCTTGGTGGTTTCTCCCAGCATCTTGAGCTCCTCCAGCGCGGCTCGGGGCACGAAGAACTCGCACTCGTGCGGCTTGACCTGCAGGTACTTTGGCACGCGCTCGTGCACGTCCACCTTCATCTGGACGCACATGGCGATGAAGTTGCCGTCCAGCAGCACCCTGTAGGGCGCTTTGAGCCCGCACAGGAAGTGGAACTGGCGCAGCGCCTTGCGGATGCCCTTGGCGCGTAGGTACCGCATTGCTTCCTTGCCAGTCAATTCCGCACTGACGGCAGCAGAGTGATGGTGGCCACCAGTGGACTGCAACTACGCGCTGATTGGCTGAATTGATCCGATGTGATTGGATAAAAATGGACGGTCGTTATGAATATCTTGAAGCGACGCAATGTATGGAGACGTTGGCGGAGAAGCGAGCGGCGCTCGCCCCGTGGCTGCATGCGGAGGACTACGCGGCGCTTCCAAAACAGCTGAGACTCGGTGTTGTGCACTTGCTGTCGGAGACACTCGCCACGGCTGATTCGCCACATACGAGGTGCAAATTAGCAGTGGAAAATTGAATTGGTGTGTAAATTTGACTGACGAGTTTTTGCATTGGAATTTTGCAGCGACCACTTGATGGAAGACACACTGACTCTGGCGAGCTACGGGACGCAGTACTTAGCATCCCGCGTCGGAGAAAAGTGCACATTAGAGAGGATGGAGAAGCATCGGGTTTGTCGGGAGAAGGAGCGGCGGCAGTTGGATGCAAAAGCTGCGAAATTATTGTTGACGTGGCGCTGCCAGCGGTTCCCGACGCATGGGATGGCACCCCTGGAGCTTAAAACGAACAACTATTTGATACCGGAAGTGCAAGCACTTCAGAAAGCTGGCGGCTCGACTGGAAAAGCAGTCGCAGAGGTGAACGAAGACGCACTGCGTGTGGAGATCTCACGCTACTCGAAGACGCTGCGGCGGCGAGTCGAAGTGCGACAGCAAGAATTGGTGCGCGAGCTGCAACACCAGCAACGAGAGCATATGGAGCTGAGAAACAGGAAGAAGTTGGGATTCCGCAGGGGCTGGCCGCATCTAACGTAAAAACCTACCAGCAGTCTTGTGCTCTAATGTTTGCATACATTTATGTTTCTTACACCACTTAATGACACCCTGTCGACCGATCCATTTTTTCCGATGTTTCACAGCTTATTCTGAGGACGGATGTCAGGAGCTCCTAGTTTCTGATACATTTACATTAACACGTGACCCCCACCAATCGATACAGCTCCATGGAGACCCCCGCCGCGCGCCCGACCCCGTCGTCCGCCGCCGATGGCTTCAGCGCCGATGCTGCAGCTGCTGCCGGCTCTGCTCCCGCTGCAGAGACGCCGCTGGAGCGACTCAACGAGGCGGTGGACAAGAATCCGCTGGACTTCAACTCCTGGACGAGTCTCCTGACGCTCGTGCAGAGCGAGGTACACGTTTCTACTGCTGCATTTAGGTATGATAATGTATTAACGGGTCGTGTATTGTGTGGATAAAGAGCGACACGCCTCGTGAGACGGTGGAATCCACGTATGACCGCTTCCTGGCCGAGTTCCCGCTATGTTTTGGCTACTGGAACAAGGTGCGACGCTGTCAGAACCTGCAATGCTTGTTGTAACAAGTGGCCTTGCTCATGTGTATTGTGATGTTGCAGTATGCCCAGTACGAGTTCTCACTGGGCAGCAAGATGATGGAGGACGGCACGGGCACGATGGAGACTCTTGAAGATGCTAAAGAAAAAGCCTGTGAGGTGTATGAACGAGGGGTGGTAGCGGTCCGATACAGCGTGGACATGTGGATGAAGTACTGTGAGTTTATCATCCACTCTCTGCACAACCCCATCGACGAAACCCGACCGTACGTCTTCACCTGTGGAATGATGCACGCTGGTTGCCAGAGATCTAATTGTCTGTTGGTGTGGATTGGTTCAGAATTATGGAGAGAGCTGTCGAGGCCTGCGGAGCGGACCCAATGGCTGGTCCTCTGTGGGAACTCTACATCCAGCTAGAGACTGTGAACGTAGGTGATCGCTTTGAGATTACTGAATGGAACACGTTTGGTGTACTGACTCACGACCATTTGTGTCTGTGGTGTAGAATGACATGCCGCGACTGAACCAAGTCTTCAAGCGGATCATGTACCAGCCGCTACGCAACCTCGAGGATTTCTGGGAGAAGTACAACCAGTTCGTACTGGCTCAGCAACTGCAGGTACTCGCGACGCCTGAAGAACAGAAAATTCTCTCAGGTGATGGAGATGAGATCATGGACGAAGGTCTGTTGCGAGTCAAGATTGTGAATGCGGTTGAGTCTGTGAAGAACAAGACCATGGAAGATATCTACCGTCGTCAGGCGTATGAAGCTGGCATCGATCGGAGCTACTTCCACGTGACACCAGTGACTGAAGTTGCGATGAAGAACTGGCACAGCTACTTGGATTTTGAAGAAGTTGCAGGCGATAATGCGCGCTGTCAGACTCTGTACGAGCGCTGCTTGATCTCTTGTGCAAATTACGAAGAGATTTGGCTGCGCTACGTTGCGTGGAACGAGCAGGTGCGCGGGTTTGAAGCGGCAGATGCTGTATTTCAGCGAGCGGTGACGATCTTTCTCAAGTACCGGGCCTCGATTTACTTGGAATACGCTTCTTTCTTGGAGGCTCACGAGAAACTGCAAAAGACTCAAGATATTTACATGAAGGTGCTCTCAGATGTGGCGCCAAAACTCGCGGAGGCATTCCTGCATTATTGCAACTTTGAAAGGAGACGTGGTGACGTCGAGACGGCTAAGGTGTGGTATGAGCGTGGAATGGAGGCAGTTGAAAATGAAATCGAAGTGTATGGCTACGTGGCTGTCTCCTATGCCACGTTCCTTCACAAGACCGTAGGAGATGTAGCATCGGCCCGTGCGGTATTTGAGCGCGCGGTGCAGAAGCGAAACGAATCGGCGCTGCTCTGGATCAGCTACATTCACTTCGAGATCAATGCCGGTGGCGATAAGGCCGAGTTTGTGCCCCGTGTCGGCTGTGTGTATGACATCGCACTTCAAGACACCTGCAATCTCACCATGAACGAGAAAAACGACTTGTGGTTCCAGTATGTGGAATTCATGGAGAATTACGCCGGCAGTATTGCTCAAGTGCGTGAAGTGCGCAAGAGGAAATGGATTGGAAGCTCAAGAATGCTCAGTCGCGTAACCGCACGATCAAGGTGCTGACTTTCCAGCCTGGCTGGGATGGAGAGATGGGTGGATACAGCTCCAATGTTGATCCAGGAATGAAGCGCCCTCGGTACACAGCTCCGCAGACGCCGGCTGTCCTGGCTACACCTGCAGTGGCAGCGGCAGCAACGACACCGACAACGTCAGCAGCCTACTACCAAGGCTACCAGGTAAATCCTCTGCTTTCATTCCCCCTGCTTGCTTTTGTTTATTTAATTGTGGATTCGCTCTGGGGCTACCAAGTGAGCTCCAGGAGAAGGAGCTAAAGCAACTGACCCCATGTCCTTCTTTCTACCGGATCAATCTGGTGGTAGTTGCTGCGCACGAATTGAGGATGCAGAGGGACGTCGGTTGACAGGAGCTACTGTGCATATATGATTCTATCGTAGAGAAAGCTTGTGTTCAGGGGGACATGGCTATCGGCATTTATACTGACTTGTGTGCTTGCTTTTGATGTTAGGGATACGGAGCTCCAGTGCAGGCGTACTCGCAAGCGGACGCTACGGCTGTCGCTGGCCAGCAGAGCTACTCGCAAGCACAATACGCTAGCTACTATCAGCAGTAAGTTAGTGGCCAAAATTGCAGGTTGAGAAGTGGTAACGTACTGGTGCGATTTGGGCGGTGTAAATGGGTAGCCACCGAGGAGTACAACACGAGAAAATAAAGCAAAAGAAACAGTTCTCGGTTCAGTGGTTTTGCTACCCGACGCTGTCTACTTTCCGATCATATCTAGAGCTTGCTTGCTCTTGAGGGTTTGAACCTGCGAGAGATGCACGAGCCGCAATTTGGATAGCTCCTTCTGAATACCGGCGAGCGCCGTTGGATTCACGAGTCGGCACTCAGCATAGCGCTGTTGCAACACCTGGATTTCGCGGTATTGCTGCTGCATGAGGCGGTGTAGCTGGAACGAGTGCTCCATCTTAATCTGCTCTGCTGACCTGGACCCTCGGGCATTTCCATTCTGAGGAGTTCGATTCGTTTGGTTTGGCGCAAGGCGGCCTCCTGCTGCAGCAAGCTGAGCTTGCATCTGCTGCGTGGTGTGTGCCTGCTGCTGGGCCGTCGGCCGTGCAACAAGGGTCAACGCATTGAATGGGACCTGAAACAGCGCCTCGTGCTCGTCAATATAGACAGAGTACAGCTCCTGCCCGTAGATCTGTGGAGCTGCCACAATCCTTCCCGTCTTGCCTGCCAAATTCCGAGCTCCACACGCAATCAGGTCGGCCGTATTCTGCAGCAGCAAAAGAGTATCGCCGTTAGCAAGCAAAAACAATCCAAAACTACCACCAGTGTCAACATACCCGTATGAGCACAGTCGTCCCCACCACAAAGTCCGCTCGCCTCGGCTGCTGAAGTTGCGCGTTCTTCATCTGCTGCTGGTGCAGCTGAATCTGCGCCGGAGTCATTCGACCAGGTGCACTGGCCGCCGCCGACGCCACCGTCGTGGACGGGATGGCGGACGACGTGGACGGAGCTGCCGCGATCTTCGTCGCCAGTTTCACCGCTCCAGGCTGCGATCTGGGCAGCATGGCTTGCAGCTGCAGCACCGCCGCCGGGTTGAACTGGGGCGCAGGGATGGCAGCCGGCCGTGAGACGTACATCATGTTGGTCGTCGACGGCTTGACGCTGCGTTTCTTGCGGCTCAGTACAGCTTCGTAGCCCTTGTAGGCGATGGTGGCTCTCCTCTTGAGGTTGTACGTCCTTCAAATGTAGCCATGTTAAAGGTGTCCCCATTGGCGGAGAGAGCGTTGATGCAAACCTACCGCAGCTTCGTGAGCTCCTCGTTGGCGCGCACCAGGTCCGCTACGTGGCCGAAGTATTGCGCCGCATTTTTGGGCTCGGAGGTGGCGGCGCGGCGCGTCACGAGTCCCTGGAGATGGCGTTGGGGCGTGGCAGAAGCACTCGTCCCGGTTAGCATTGGCGTCCGAAAAGTCTAAATGTGTGAAAATAGAGTATTTTTCACAAAGTCATAAATGTGTTTATAAAAAGTAAGCGATCGCACTTTGACGAGTAGACACGGTACCACTTGTGATCTTCCTGACTCGAGCCTATTTCGTCTTTGAAGTCGAGTGAGTTCCTGTTGTCTTCCTCTCTTTCTCTTCTCTTCAAGGTGCGACCAGAATGAGCGACGGCACGAAGCTTATCGCCGTGATCGGGGACGAAGACACCGTCACAGGTTTCATCCTCGCGGGTATCGGCCACCGAACGGCTGAGGGAACTAACTTCCTCGTCGTGAAACCCAGTGCGTTTGCCTTGTTGAAAGGATTTAGGAGGTTTTCTAAACAGATAACGTGACTGTGGTGTAGCCACGCCCATCTCCGCCATCGAGGCCAGCTTCCGGACGCTCTCCAACCGCGACGACATCGCCATCATCCTCATTAACCAGCACGTACGGCCCCGTTCAGTGTCCAAGAGGTGCCGCATGAATTCTTTTATTTAATCGTGCTTTTGTTGCATTTTTTCTTTCTTTGTGTGTAGGTTGCAGAAGAGATCCGCCACCTCCTCAACACGTACGATAAGACCATCCCCACGGTGCTGGAGATCCCGAGCAAGGACGCGCCCTACGACCCTTCGAAGGATTACATCATGAAGCGCGTCAACCTCATGCTGGGTGGGGAGTGAGTTGTCTATCCCTCCTATCGAGGGATGTACAACAACAAGAGTAGCGAGCTGGTTTTATACAGAAGTGACTTGCGTAAGCGTGCGCTCCAACTGGTTTTTATTCTTCCCTTTGTCGCGCTGCGTTGATGAAAGATCGACAAGTGAAACAACAAACGCCAACGTTACTTGCAAACCAAAAGATGCACTATTACATGGCGGTGGCCTCTGTTATCTCCTACCTCTCCATAGCTTCGGCCTCTTCTTTCCAGGGGCAGAACTTCCTCCGCACGAACCCCACGAGTCGGGCGCACGGAAGGAAACGCCTCGAAGCGATGAGGCCTACTTTTGCTTCTGCAGCGTGGCCGACAGCCAGTCCAGACCTTCGTACAGACCGTCGCCCGTCGTGGCGCAACACGCCTGGATGAACCACTGGCGGTGGCGCAGGCCGTGCAGGCCCAGCTTGTCCGTCATCTCCGCGGCGCTCATGGCGTTCGGCAGGTCCTGCTTGTTGGCGAACACCAGCAGCACAGAGTCCCGCAGCTCGTCCTCGTTCAGCATGCGGTGCAGCTCGTCGCGGGCCGCGTCCACACGGTCGCGATCGTTCGAGTCCACCACGAAGATCAGGCCCTGTGTGTTCTGGTAGTAGTGGCGCCAGAGCGGACGGATCTTGTCCTGACCACCGACGTCCCACACCGTGAAGCTAATGTTCTTGTACTCCACCGTCTCCACGTTGAAGCCTGAGCGTAGGCGACAAAAAGAAAAGAGAAACACACACAGCATCCAACAGTTAGCAAAGTAAGGCAAGAGAGAAGATGCAGAGGCGACGACACAAGAGAGATCTAAACTCCTCCGTCGTCTCCTTCTCGAGGAGGACCAGGACAAGGCGGACGAAGGAGGAGTCTCGTGCGTCTCTGAAAAGATGCGAAAAGCACGTACCGATGGTGGGGATCGTGGTGACCACCTCGCCCAGCTTGAGCTTGTACAGGATGGTGGTTTTACCGGCGGCGTCGAGTCCGACCATGAGGATCCGCATCTCCTTCTTGCCGAAGAGGCGTTCAAACACGCGCGAGAAAGCCATGCCCATGGTTGCTGCTTGGTTGTTTGCCTACGCTCGTCCTTGCTTCGTATCGACCGTCGAGCGCTCTTGATAAAGCGTCGGGAATTTTCAAAGTGAGCTTGGAAGGCCAGGCCAAAAGCCGAAGAAACGCCCCCTTTTCTTTTCCCCAGAACCCACCCGTTCGTAAACCTCTACAAATGTATACGAGTATTTGAATATAGGATAAGAGGTTATTGGATAAGGAGAACACGACGAAGGTGTGAGGATTTACTGCTCACGTTTCGAGAAGGCAGCTATAGCTGGTGACTGAAAACAATTAACTGTTGACAACTAAAAGGGCACATCATCGAGCGTTCAGTAGAATGCGCCGCTGTATCCCAATGTTCGGCTTCGAGGAGCAATGCTGGACCAGTTTGCGCTGCGCGTACATGCAGGTCCGTGACGAATAAAACACGTCAGGTAATATAAAGTTAGTTGCCTTTTACATGTACATGTAGTACTATGTTAGCAGTATTTTTCGTAAACGACGAGTGAAAATCTCCCACCAACATTTATTGTTCAAGAAGTTTCACATATTAGCGGCAACAAGTTGCAGTACAGGTAGCAAGGTCTGCGCTGCCATGTGTATAATCTGTGTTTGAAAGGATTGCAAGAAGCTCTTCTCTCCATGATGCTGCACGAAGCAAATATGTACGCCAACTCCTGATTTGGCCCTGTACTGCTTGAAGCGCACAATCGAGCGCACTATCGACTTGGCCAGGTATCAGGTTTTCGGCGAAACCCGCGATCCAGACCCGCCAGCCACTCAACCCGGCCCGAACCAGATGGCTACAAAATGCCGCGTGGAGGATGTCATGCTGAGTTGGTTCGGCGGCATTGGTCACCTCGGTAAGGAAGCTATTCACGGCCCCATGCGGTGGCGAACGCTAGTTGGTGGAGTGCGTCATTTGTTACCCCTTTCCTTGATTGTGGTAAGAATGACGGTCTCTTGCACTTCAAACTGGAAATCTGTTGCACCGCCAAGACGAATGGAAAGCCCGTTGCTCTGACAGCTCCTGACGTGGCAACGCCCCACACATTTGCAAGTAACGGACGAGCCCTTCCTTCCCACCCTCGGCCTTCACAGCAGCAGCATTAGCGAGCAGTAAATAGCAGACGCAACGTATGAGAAAGAAGGTAAACCATGACGCACACGAAAGCGAGCTGCTGGGAGCAACAACAAATGTATGAGGGCAAGTGAAGGAGGAAAATGCAAAATTATAGCAAGCGCCTACTCCCCATGATATATAGTCGTCTATATCCTCTCCCAGCTACTGTCCATTGGGATGTCGAGCGCGTGCTGTTTACTTTGCCTTCTGCAGCGTGGCCGACAGCCAGTCCAGACCTTCGTACAGACCGTCGCCCGTCGTGGCGCAACACGCCTGGATGAACCACTGGCGGTGGCGCAGGCCGTGCAGGCCCAGCTTGTCCGTCATCTCCGCGGCGCTCATGGCGTTCGGCAGGTCCTGCTTGTTGGCGAACACCAGCAGCACAGAGTCCCGCAGCTCGTCCTCGTTCAGCATGCGGTGCAGCTCGTCGCGGGCCGCGTCCACACGGTCGCGATCGTTCGAGTCCACCACGAAGATCAGGCCCTGTGTGTTCTGGTAGTAGTGGCGCCAGAGCGGACGGATCTTGTCCTGACCACCGACGTCCCACACCGTGAAGCTAATGTTCTTGTACTCCACCGTCTCCACGTTGAAGCCTGAGCGTAGGCGACAAAAAGAAAAGAGAAACACACACAGCATCCAACAGTTAGCAAAGTAAGGCAAGAGAGAAGATGCAGAGGCGACGACACAAGAGAGATCTAAACTCCTCCGTCGTCTCCTTCTCGAGGAGGACCAGGACAAGGCGGACGAAGGAGGAGTCTCGTGCGTCTCTGAAAAGATGCGAAAAGCACGTACCGATGGTGGGGATCGTGGTGACCACCTCGCCCAGCTTGAGCTTGTACAGGATGGTGGTTTTACCGGCGGCGTCGAGTCCGACCATGAGGATCCGCATCTCCTTCTTGCCGAAGAGGCGTTCAAACACGCGCGAGAAAGCCATGCCCATGGTTGCTGCTTGGTTGGTTTGCTTTACGCTCTTTCTGTCTGCTTCTCTTCCGGGTCGCGATTCGCAAATGAGGAGGGAGGGAGAAACCTCCGAGGGGGCGGCGATCAAACGACCGGCGCCGACCTCTGGAAATAGACCCAGGAATTAGAAACCGCAGCCATCGACCAATCAGGAGCTGACACCAAAAGGCAAAACCGGCCAAATACCACTAATTTTACGCTCCGAAATAGATCGTCGCGCCCAATCTAACGCACAAAGATAGCCCAATCTAGGATCCACACCCAATCTAGCGATCCGAGCCGCTAGTTTTGGGTTCTGCGCCGCATCCAGCCACCTTTGCATCAACGCACGCCGCAAGACACCCTCGCTCGCTTCGGGTACGTCGCATGGCCCCCATTGCCCCGCTTGTGAGCCTCAATGCTGACCGTACTGTACCACGTGTGTGCTTGCTTGCAGTACGGTAGCAGGGAGGTAGCTCTGTCGCAATCAATCACACACGCTCTTGCTCTTACGCTCCTCCTGCTGCTCCTCGACTCTGTCTCTGCCCTCCCTCCTCTTGCCTAAGACTCCATGGCCTACAACGACGTTGGTCTTGGCATGAAGCGCCAACTGGACAGCCGCGACGACTTCGACGCGTCCAAGCGCCAACGCAGCGCCCATCAAGCGTCGCGGGTAACTAACTGCACTTGCTCGGTCCTTCTCTCTCTCTGCTCAAAAGACCTCACTGTCCCCCATTCTCTATGTCCTGCCCTGCCTACGCGTAGGTTGTTTTTGTCTGCGGACTGCCCGCCGACTGTCTCGAGAGTGAACTGCTGGCGCTCTGCTGCCCGTTCGCGGTGGTGGAGAAGAGTCTCATGATCCCGCAGAAACGCCAAGCGTTCGTCCAACTGCCGGATGTCACGGCGGCGGTCAACCTCGTCACCTTCTACCAGACGCGCGACGCCCTTATCCGAGGCAAGAAGATCTTCTTCGAGTTCAGCAATCGGAATGAAATCACAGTGCGTCCCGAGCAAGATGCGCCTCCGTACCAGCAGCAACAGCAATACGGACAACAGCCACCGCCAAGAGCTGCTCCGTATCAGCAACCTCCCATGCAATATGCACCACCAGGACAAGAGAGACCCCATTCCGAGCCGAAGGAGGTAAAATATTTGCTTTGATATCGTTTTGGCCACCAACTGATCTCTTTTTCTTGTGCACAGGCCAAGTCGGTATGATTCCCCACGAAGGAGGTCGTCGTGGAATTGGTCCGCCCAACCAAATTCTCATGGTCTCGGTGTCCAAGATCGAGTATGATGTCACTGTAGACGTTCTGCAGCAGGTGCGATCCAGTATATTAGCAAAAGCAAAGTATTGGGGGATACTGTGCTTATGAGGCCCTTGAATGATGTTGGTTGAGACTGCAGGTTTTCCAGAAGTTTGGCAACGTTGACAAAATCGTGACGTTCTGGAAGGACAATGAATTCAAGGCACTCGTGCAAATGGAGTCGGTTGATCAGGCCCAGGCAGCCCAAGCTGCACTTGATGGCCGTGATATCTACACGGGTTGCAACCAGCTCAGTATCGTGTTTTCGCGTCATCCGGAGCTCCGCGTGCGCTACAATGATGACCGATCGCGCGATTACACCAACCCCAATCTGCCTCCTGGTCCCGGTCGCGGTGTTGACGGGCGTGAGGAAAGCGTTCTGGCTACCCCTCCTGCATCTGAACAACGAGAAGCACCCCGAGACAATGGATATGGTAACCCACCCACACGGCGTGATGACCTCGGTTACCGCGGACCCGCCAATCCTCCTAGCGCCGGCCGCGGTGATCCATACATGCCAGATGCACGTGAAAGTCGCAGACCGCCATCGCGATTTGATGAGCGTCCTCCAAGTATGGATAGACCTCGTGATACCCGCGGCGGGCGGGATCTGCCTGCACATTCAACCGGGCGTGCCATTCGAGGTGATACCCGTCCATCTCCTGCGTTAATTTGCAGCAACATCGACCGCGAATTGGTGGTAAGTCCAGGATTGTGTGTTGTCAACCTCATCGTTCCTGCAACTGAACTATTGTCGCTCTAATCTCTACTTCAGGCTCCGCACCGCCTCTTTACGCTATTTGGCTGCTATGGCGACGTCTTGCGCATTAAGATCATGTTTCGAAAGCGGGATACGGCTCTGATCCAGTTTGTCGACGATGTTCACGTAAGTACCGTTAGCTCCTCGGTTCCATGGTACTTGTAGTATAATTCGTGCCGACTCACATTATGCATTGTTGTGACTGTCCACTGCACATGAATGAAGTCTACATCCGCACTGGATCACTTGGACGGCGTTTACGTTTTCGGCAAGAAACTACGCGTGGATTACTCGAAGCACACGAGTGTGTCGATGCCACACACAGATGCCGATCGCTTTGAGATCGAGAATACTCTTGACTTCTCGGGTTCACCACTTCACCGCTACCGTCGTCGCAGCCCGGAAGAAGCTGTTTCTCCTTGCCCGCTTCTTCACATCTCCGGCATTCCGATGGAGCTGCAGCGGAACGAAAATGCTCTGGTGGACCTTTTCGCGCAGTATGGCTTCGTCAAGAGCTTCCACTACTTGCAGAATAACCCCAAGATGGCGCTGATTGAGATGGGCACCGTGGACGAGGCTATCATGGCTCTTCTTCGCCTTGACAACACGGCCTACCCGGACTCGCACATGCGCATTTCGTTTTCCAAAGCGTACCAGTTCACTGCCGGTGGTGGTGCCGGCCCTGGTCCTGGTCCTAGTTCTATACCTGGCCCTGGTGCTGATTCAGGTGGCTGGAACCCGTCGATGCAGTCGCGACCAAGAGATCGGAGCCGCGATCGCAGTCGCAACCGCGAGAGGTCCACCTCCAGGAGGCGATCGAGACCGTTCGTTCCGAGACCGTGGCCCACCCCCACAACGAGGACGTGACTTCCAACCGCGCGACAACAATCGCCGCCCTCCGCCGCGATACTGATCGTGACTTTCTTTCCTGAGCCCTTGAGAGTCTCTCAGTCTTCGGATGCCGTTTTCACGTCACCTCCGCCTTTCAAGTGCAATGCGTCCTCGCCATTTTGGCCTTAACCGCTCCTTTAGTTGTTTTCTCTGTCCTGGTAAACAAACACGAATGGTGCCCTTGGCGCGACTTTGCTCTCTTCTTGCTTCCGTCCTGGATCTCCATTCAACCCTGACACAAGAATCGACAAACCTCAATACCATTGCTATTAGATCCACCAGACATGGCCTACAAGTCCACCGCGCCGCTGACATCCGCCACTACTGTCGGAATGGATGGTGCCTGATGGAGATCTTCATGGCTGAGACTATCGTTCTGCCTATCACGCTGGTTATCTGCCTCGCCAGTGTTGCAAGTCTCTGCATTCTGCAATCGCGACACTGCTGATGCAGAAACCGATGACGTTGCGGTAGCGTGCAGCTTGCGCTTTTTCTTCTTCTCCACGCGCTGGACCATATCCTTGTCCATGTGTAGCACATTCCAGCAGATTTTCTGGTGTTCCTCACCCGGGTACTTGCGCGGTCGGATGCACACAGACCGTTGGCAGCAGGCGCAATAGTACGCGGTGTTGCAGCGCAGTCCACGAAAATAACACACCGAGCAGCGCCCGTATCGTTTATCGCGACCACAGCTGCCATACATGACGGGAAATCCATCGGCGTCGGTCCCACGCTGCCCTAAAGCCGCCAACGCCGGATCAATTTCATTCCCCAACTGGTCGGGTTCTCCCGTGTGGCCGTTCTGCGGGTTTTTGTCGGCTGTCTGCAACTCGCGGAGCGGGTGGCCATCGAACGTCCACAGAGCGTTCATCGGGTCCTTGACCCCCGTCAGAGCCGACTGTTCATCGGCCATCACATCCACCGCCGTCTCAACAGTAGAAGACGAGATGATCGTGGCTGGTGCTGAGGTCGTTGGCAGCATCTCACTCAGCGTCGGCGGAGCTGGAGACGACGTCACCACTGGCGGAGTCGGCAGTAAAGCAGCGGAGATGCTCAACTCCGTGGCTGCGTCCACCTGCTGTCTTGCTTCTAGAATGAAAAAAACAAGAGTATGTAAGTGTCGTATTATGGGTCGTAACTATTAAAGACAAGGCTCTGACCTTCGAAGTACCGCAGTTTGGCCAGAGTGAACACCTTGTCCATGCGCTGCGGCTCCAGTTTGTACGCCTGTTACCGACACAAGTCCATCCGTCAGGCTGTTTCGTAGACTGCAACACAAGAGAAGAGAGCGACTCACACTCTCCATGAGCGTGGCGAGCTCCTCGTCGTCCATGCTCTTGAGGAACTTGCCCAGCGACGGCCCTGCCCCCATCGTTGCCTGCGTTAAAATGTGCTGCCTCCTCGAAAGAACCTACAGCGCCTTGTGATTGGTGGATATTTCTCCGCATTTATATTCCATAACGCAGGTCAGTTCCTACAATGCGGGAATCCGCCACCAGACTTGAGATGCTGCCCATCGTAAAGTAACTGCCACCTCCACTTCCAGCAATAAGGCCGTAATATCCCCCTCCTCTCTCTTCTCTATACAGTATCTGCACTGGAGCTTGCCGCTCTCCAGCGACTCGGAGTCAAATAGGATGTAAAAGGTGGACCGGCTGGCCGCTCGTGGCGTCGCGTTTTGCCGATTTGTGGCGTCAGCGGCGCTGGCTCGAGGCCGGGGCGCAATAGTCCGACCGTTGGCGCAGTCTGTCAACGGGCGTTAGTAGCGTCGAAGCAGGCAACTGAGTATTATATCGGGCACCGCGGCTGTACCCAGCACGTCGAACGTCGAGAAAAGGAGGTCGTCGCTCACACTTGAAACTGCACAAGACGGACTTGATGCCAAGCAGCGTGGGCGTCGTGGGCGTCAACAAGACGAGCTTCGTGCTCGCACTGGGCGCCAAGGAGGCAGACGGGCCGTCGCAGTTCCTTTGGCCGCGGCCGGGCGGCAACGGATGCAAACAGACGCCCGTGCGCATCGTGCGCAGTCGAGAGGAGGTCTTTGACGACGTCTTCGTGCTGCTCTTCGACCTCACACGACGCGAGTCGCTCGCCGCGCTCATTGCGCAGTGGGTGCACTTGTCGGACGCCTCGAGGAGGCGCTTGCTGCTCGTGGGGACGCATGCGGACTGCAAGAGACAAGTGGCGGCGTCGGAGGTGCGCGAGGTCTCGGGCGAGTTCCACGCCTACGAGGAGGTCTGCTGTCAGTCGGGAGACGAAGGGATGCGCCGGGTGCAGCTTTTGCTGGCGCAGTGGACCAGTGCGGAGCCGGAGGTGGCGGACATGCCGCTGGCACGCGCTTCCATCTGCGGATACCCGCGGTCTGTTGTGACGATAATGTCGAGCAACTCGCGCAGTGTGCCGGCGTCACCTGCGGGGCAACAGAGACTGCAAATGCACGCAGAAGTGTGGCTGTACGACCCGACGGAACAATCGTCTTCGAGCGCTGTGACGCCGTCCGTGGGGAGTGACGTGAAGCTAAGGACGATCTCCAAGGCCATCTACGACATCCGCGGGGCTGTTGCTGAAAAGAGCAGGTCGTTGGCCAAGTATCGCGATCGACAAATGAGTCACTGGCTCACGCGCAGTAGGTACTTTGGGCCGACAGAGAGCAGTCGGCACAAGCGGTGGCAGGAAGAGCAAAAGAAGCGTCAGCAGCAGCAACAGAATAAGAGTCATGTGCAGCACCATCGAAACCAGTCAAGTGCCTCTGATAATGCGCAGCAGCAACGCGGACGGAGTGTAAGTCACCCTGAAAAGGTCCAGCTACCAAGTAGAAAGCCCGGCACGAGACGCGGTCCTGCACATTCGTCTGGCTACAGTTCTAGCGAGAACGAAGAGAGTCCTGGGACTCCGTTGGAGCGAAAATCGTTCATGCAACCTACAGAGTTGGTCAAGCAACGACAGCGCCAACTGGAAGCGGATTCTGCACGGCAACACAAGAAGCGGGTCGCCCAGCGCGCAATGCGTATGCAGAGACGTGCTGCCTCGAACGATTTGTACGAGCGAAGCACAGCGTCAGCAGCGGCATTTGAGTCGTATTTGAACTGCTACGATGAAATGGACATGCCTCCACAGCTACAGCCTCCCTCTCCTTCGCTGGATCGAAGAGCTCCATCTTCGTTACCATCGCCAGCGTCATCGGTGGCTTCGTCAACTAGCAGTCGACGACGAAAGAATGGTGTGGGCGGTGAACACCACCAAACCTTCGATGAAGATATGTTTCCGTCGGCAGAAGCGGATTGCTCGCTCGAGTTGCTGTCCCCTGGCGCTGAGCCAGTGGGTTGTCTACCAACGCCGTTACCGACTACACATCTTCAGTCTCCGGTCCCGCCGGTCA
Source organism: Phytophthora syringae (assembly GCA_012656105.1). Taxonomy (NCBI): domain Eukaryota; phylum Oomycota; class Peronosporomycetes; order Peronosporales; family Peronosporaceae; genus Phytophthora; species Phytophthora syringae. The sequence goes on along the minus strand of JAAKBD010000304.1, from coordinate 1,439 downwards.
TGATTCCGCCTGCCCCGTTGTCCCAGCCATCCTCTGTTCGATCTCACCGTAGCATCAACTCTATCGACAGCGCTGAAGAAGCCTTGCTATCCGACTCTGTACTGACCCTGACAACCCCGACAAGTCCAGCACAGAGTCCAAGTCTTCACAACCGCCCTCCGTTCGAAGCCACCACAACAGTCGCTCTCTCGACGGCACTGAGGAGGTCTTGCAATCCGACAGTACTCTAAAGGCGTCGACGCCGGACCAGCTGAATGCCGAATCCAAGTCTGCACAGCCGTCGCCAGCTTCTGCCACGAATGCTGCCGCCCAGCACTCGCAACATGGTGCCCATGAGGACCCTGCCATGAGTCAAACCAACACAATTTGCAGCAGCAGCTCCGAGGACTTCGACTGTAGCGACATCGACGACATGCTCGAGTACTTTGAAGGCGTGACACTTCCTATCTAAGACCCCCAACTAACTAAAACTCAACAACTTCACCTTGCCTTCCTGTCCATGCTGCATGGCAGGTTCGTCATGCCATTTCGCCACCGACCAAAATGCTCGGCCGATTCTGCGCGTTGCGAGGCCGCTCAGCTGGAAGTACGCGGCGGTTTGCAGGTTTTGCAGCTGCCGATGGGGACGAGATCGGCGTGTACGAGCTGGAGACCATCTACGCGTTGTCCTCTGCGCCTGGAAAAGCGGGCGTGGCGGTCGTCCGAATCTCCGGAGAGTTGGCGGATTCGTGTCTGCAGCAGCTCAGCCGCTCCACTGCACTACCGAAGCCCCGGGTGTGAGTACAGATGCAAAATTGTTGCAAAACGGGTAAAAGTTGGTTCTGACTGTAGAGTGGAATGGTGTCAGTGCTGCATTGAGGAAGCTGTACCACCCCAAGACGAAGGCGCACCTGGACGACGCGTTGGTGCTGAGGTTTCCACACCCGAAGAGGTGATGACAATGCTTTACACTTGATGTGGGGGTTACGGGGAGCTGATGAGTGTGGGGCTGTTGTAGTTTCACGGGAAGACATTGTGGAGCTACATACTCACGGAAGTGTCGCGGTGGTGTCTGGCGTCTTGGAAGCGCTCAGTCACGTGCCGGTAAGGTTGCAATATGTGTTGTAGAGATACGTTAAGGTGTACTGATGCCGGTATGCTGGTTGGGTAGCATTGTCGTGTCGCAGAAGCAGGTGAGTTTACAGAGCGCGCGTTCGATAATAACAAAATCGATTTGGTGCAAGTTGAGGGGCTGGCAGACCTGCTGAGTGCGGAAACGGAAGCGCAGCGAGGACAAGCACTTCGACAGCTGTCGGGTGACGTTGGAGAAATCTACGAAGGCTGGAGAGAAAGCTTGGTGCGTTGTCTGGCCTACACGGAGGCAATGATCGACTTTGGCGATGATGAAGATGATGTTACAGATGCTGCGTATGAGGCTGCTACTGATCGGTAAGACTGCA
>JAAKBD010000303.1:0-69747 GCA_012656105.1 Phytophthora syringae | reverse complement strand
AGCTGATGCATCCGCCGTTCATCATGAACGCGTAGCCGCTTGTACTCCGTCGAGACTCGATGTCACCAGCCCAGTCCGCATCCGAGTAACCACACACGCCGAAACCGTCTTTGCGTGAGAACTCGAGTCCGTGCGTTGGTGTCGCCTGCAGATACCGCAGCACACGCTTGAGAGCTTGCCAGTGCGTCGGACACGGATCAGCCGCAAACTGGCTCAGAACTCCTACTGCCGCAGCGAGGTCCGGACGTGTCGCGACCATCAGGTACATGATGCCTCCGACGGCACTCCGATATGGCACGTTCTTCATGGTGTCTTCGTGCTTGCAGCCACCCTCGCACATGTTCTTGGTCAGTTTGAGTCCGGGGTCCTGAGGCGTCTTCACAGGCTTGCTGTCTTGCATGCCGAACTTGGTCAGGATCGACTTGAGGAACTTGGTCTGCCGCACCGTCACTTTTCCGGAGTCGCGGTCGTTCTTGATCTCCATCCCGAGGAAATACTCGAGCTCGCCGAGGTCCGTCATCTCGAAGCGTTCACTCAGCGCGCGCTTGGTCGATTGCAGCAGGTCGTCGTTGCTGCTTGCCAGGATCAGGTCGTCCACGTACAGCACCACGAATATCATCTCTTGATCATTCCGCTTGATGTAGACGCAGTGGTCGGACTCGCACTTCTTGAACCCCATCTTCAGCATGAAGTCGTCGATGGTATGGTTCCACATGCGCGGCGACTGCTTCAGTCCATACAGCGACCGCTTGAGCTTGCATACGTGGTCCGGATGGTTTTCGTCCACATAGCCGTCCGGCTGCGCCATGTAGATTTCTTCGTCGAGAACTCCGTTCAGGAAGGCTGTCTTGACGTCCATTTGGTGCAGCTTGAGACCATACTTGGCAGCCATGCTCAGCACTGCCCGAATCGACGTGAACTTGGCCACTGGTGCGAAGGTCTCATCGTAGTCGATGCCATACTTCTGCGAAAATCCCTTGGCCACCAGTCGCGCCTTGAACCGCTCGATCTCTCCAGCTTGGTTTCCTTGACTCGAAACACCCATCTGCAGCCGATCGCCTTGCGTCCCTTCGGCAATGGTACGACATCCCACGTGTCGTTCTTGCGGAGTGACGTAACTTCCGAGTCGCAGGCCTCCTTCCACTTGACTGTGTCGCTGGATTCCATCGCCGACTTGAACGTTGTCGGCATTTCTCCCACTGAATCCACGACGTACGCAGCTTCAAAGCTCCCACTTTCTTGTGCCGTAGCAGACATTTCGTCCAGAGTCTGGTGTCGACTCTGCGACGCATACCGCTTGGCACTTGGAATCTCCACGGCTTCCTCCAGTGACTGCGTCCGCGGGTGTCGCTTGCTGCCGGGCTCGAAGTCTTCGTCCCGCGCAGCTTCTTCCTCTTCTTCGTTGTTGTCATCCGACTGCGACGAATCTTGATCCGTCTCCTCTTCATCTTGAAGTTCCACAACAACTTCTTGATCGTAACTGCGTCTCCCACCGTCGAAGACGTCTTCCATAAACTGCGCGTCGCGGCTCACCAACATGCGACCGCTCTCTAGTTCTTCAAACCGATACGCTTTCTCGTGCTCCGAGTACCCGAGGAAACGGCAACGCGACCGAGCATCAAACTTGGTACGTTTCTCTTTCGGAACCGTCACGTATGCGTGGCAACCGAACACTTTCAGGTTCGTCAGCAGCGGTTTCTTGCCTGTCCAGACTTGGTGCGGCGACTTGTCATGGCTTATGGCGCGTGTCGGACACCGATTACGGAGGAACGTAGCTGTCATCACCGCTTCACCCCAATACGACTTGGACAATCCGGCATGTTCCAACATGCAGCGCACATTCCACCAACGTCCGGTTCATTCGCTCGGCGACTCCGTTCAGCTGAGGAGTGTACGGTGGTGTGAACTTCTGCACGATCCCGCGGTCGCTGCAGAACTTGGCCATCGCACCGGAAGTGTACTCGCCTCCGTTGTCACTCCGAAGCACTTTCACACGTTTGTCGGTTTGAGTTTCAGCAAATGCCACAAACTCAGCGAACTTGGCGGCCACCTCAGACTTGTTCCGCAGCAGGTACACGACGCAGAAGTGCGACTTATCGTCGATGAACGTGACGAAGTAGCGCTTGCCACCAAAAGTTGGCGTCTGCATCGGACCGCACATCGCTGTGAACGACCTCCAGCACTTGCTTCGCACGGTTCGGAGACGACTTCATGTAGCTCACTCGCGTTTGCTTGCCGAGTGAGCATCCGTCACACAGCTCCCACTGCTTCACCGACGTCATGTCAATGCCAGTACCGTAGCCCTTCTTGACGATGGCGTCTAGACCGCCATGGCCGATGTGGCCAAGTCGAAGGTGCCAGAGGTACGACGTGGTGTCCCCTTTGCGACCCTTCAAACTTGCCACATTGGCCTCGTCAGGCATCATCGGAGTCATGCACAGCTTGAACAGCCCTTTGCCCTCACGAGCGCCGAGCTTCCACTTGAGATCCTTCGTTTCCGCGAAGCATCCGTCGCTCTCGAAGGTGACTGGCCCGACGTCCTTGGTGAACCGACCAACCGAAAACAGGTTGCGCGACAACTTCGGGATATGCCACACACTCGTGAGCACACCCTTCTTCATGCCTCGCGGAGTCTTCATCGACATCACAATGTCGCCGGTCCCCACAGCCTGAACCACACCGTCGTCCGCGAGATGCACGTCCACCGGAGAGATCTTCTTGTAGTTCTTCATGTACTCCTTCGAGTACGTCATGTGCTGCGTCGCACCCGAGTCGACCAGCCACACTCCATTCGACTTGGAGGCACCCGTGTTGCCACCAACCGAGAAGAGGAAGTCGCCAGAATCGTCTTCACTCTGCGCGACATTCGCTCGTTGTGGCCTCTGCCGCTCCGCGTTCTCGCGGATCCGCACCGGACACTTGGCGATCCAATGTCCGTGCTCGCCACAGTAGTGACAGGCACTAGTCTTCTGCGCCTGTCGACCCTTGCGCTTGTTGTCGCTTGTCATAAACGCTTGGCCTTGCCCGTGCGCGGCTCCATCGACGCCGCCACCTTGCTCTTGCGCTTCATGTCCTCATGCAGGAGCCGAGACGTCACGAGTTCCCACGACAGCGAGTCCGCCCTGGTCTCCAACGCCGTGATGAGGAACTGGTACGACTCGCTTAAACTGCCCAGAAGCGTGATCACCAAGTCGTCCTCGCTGACCGGAGCGCCAACCGCGTCGAGCTGCTCCGCCAGTGTCTTGAGCTTGTTAATGTGCCCCAGCACATCATCACCTTCGTCCATCATCGTCGTAAAGAAACGTCGACGAAGAAAGAGCTTGTTGGCCAAACTCTTCTTCTCGAAGTGCCCTTCCAGTCTTGACCATGCATCATGCGCGTCCTTGGCCGAGCGAACCAACGGCAGCTGCGAGTCCTCCATCGCGAGACAGACGATCGCCAGTGCCTTGCGCGACTTCTTCCGGAAGAGCGCTTGATCCGCCGCAGTCTGGCAGTGCTCCAGCTTCACTTCCCCACTTGTCACTTCCCACAGTTCGCGCTCCTCGAGCACCATCTGCATCTTGAACTTCCACGTGTGGAAGTTGGTTCCGTCGAACTTGTTGATGCGGGCGGTCGTGGTCGGGGTGGCGTCCATGGCGAAGGCGTAGTCGGGGTCTTGGTCAGGAAGACGGGGCTTGGGCTCATAACCAAAGGCTTTGGTCGATTGATGGCAAAATGCAAAGTGATTGATTTAGGTCCTTAGTTCGCAAACTCCTTGCTACCTCTAAGCCTACTGAATATTCTACTGGATACACTACACTGGATTCTTTACTGGATACTGAGTTACTTCAGCCAATCAGCGACTGCCACGTGGATGCCTATCTTGTACCCACAATCTTGTACCCACGTGTCCCGTAATCCCTGTAGCGTAAACAGCGTCTCATCATCAGTGTCCCGTAAACACAGGAATGATTGCGGTCACTGAAAGGTCATACCGGTATCTTACCGGTATGCTGCAGCTGGTCGAGGCGTCTACTTGACAACAGTGCTGATTACCGGAAGTTCACCCGAGCTGATCGCACGCACGAAGAAGGACCTCAAGACTCGCTTCGAGATGACTGACAGCGGCAAGTGCGCGTTTGTTCTTGGGATCGAGTTGGTGGACGGCCCGGACGGCAGTGTGACGATGTGCCAGCGGCGCTATGTGGATGACATTCTCAAGCGCTTCGGCATGGACGAGTGCAAGGCCGTGGTGAGTCCCGTCGACATGAGCACTCGACTGGTTCCAAGCGACGCAGCGACCAAGGTGAATGCTCCATTTCGCGAAGCCGTTGGTGCCCTGATGCACCTCATGACTGCCACGCGCCCGGACATTGCGTACGCTGTTGGCTATGTCGCGCTTCATGGAGAACCCTCAAGAGGAACACTGGGTTGCGGTCTGATGGAAGGTATGGATCTTGGACACGAAGCTTGGACGAAGCGGAGAGAGGGACGTCACAGACGGCGGGACCGGAGCGAAGACACTTGAGGGGTAGAATGAAGATTCGAAAGTGATTGATTGATCGGAGCTTACACTGTCGTCACTACCTAGTCTGCATCCAATCATTTGGTGCATCCAATCACCAACACTCTGTGCTCGTCCAATCATCCTACTCGTCTAATCACCGGTGGCGTAAACAACGTACCATAATCATCGCGGGATCGTATTGGACCGGTTCGGGTTAACCGGTTAATGGGTACAACTGGTACACAGTACCCAAAACCGGCAACCCTCAATACGCCCCTCAATGCGAACACGCGTGGATACCGAGAGCAGCCGTCAGGTCTGTGTGGCGAGGTCCCGGGAGCGCCTTCGTCATGATGTCCGCCAGCATCACAGAAGTCTCGCAATACTCGAGCTTCACTTCACCACGCTTGACTTCGTCGCGGATGTGGTGGTACTTGATGTCGATGTGCTTGGCGCGGCCGTGGTTCACTGGGTTCTTCGTCATCTTGATGCACGACTGGTTGTCTTCGCGAATCTTGAGCTCGGGACCAGTCTCGTTGGCAGATACCAGAATCTCGCACAGCAGGCGATGAATCCACTTGCCTTCTTGAATCGCCAGGCTGAGCGCGATGTACTCGGCTTCGCTTGTAGACAGCGAAACACTTGACTGCTTCTTGCTGCCCCAACTCACTGGCGCACCCATCAGCATGAACGTGTAGCCGGAAGTCGACTTGCGATCCGCGAGGTCGCCAGCCCAGTCCGCATCGGAGTAACCACGAAAGTCAACGTCGTCACCTTCGGCTTGAAGCAGATACCATGCGTCTTGGTGCCTTGCAGGTAGCGAAAGATACGCTTGACCGCAACCCAGTGTTCCTCTTGAGGGTTCTCCATGAAGCGCGACACATAGCCAACAGCGTACGCAATGTCCGGGCGCGTGGCAGTCATGAGGTGCATCAGGGCACCAACGGCTTCGCGAAATGGAGCATTCACCTTGGTCGCTGCGTCGCTTGGAACCAGTCGAGTGCTCATGTCGACGGGACTCACCACGGCCTTGCACTCGTCCATGCCGAAGCGCTTGAGAATGTCATCCACATAGCGCCGCTGGCACATCGTCACACTGCCGTCCGGGCCGTCCACCAACTCGATCCCAAGAACAAACGCGCACTTGCCGCTGTCAGTCATCTCGAAGCGAGTCTTGAGGTCCTTCTTCGTGCGTGCGATCAGCTCGGGTGAACTTCCGGTAATCAGCACGTCATCCACGTATACCAGCACGAGCACGCAGTGACCATCGACAACCTTGATGTAGAGGCATGGGTCGAAGGCCGACACTTGAAAGTCGATAGAGCACATGAACTCGTCGAACGTCTCGTTCCAAACGCGAGAAGCTTGCTTGAGACCGTAGATCGCCTTCACCAGTTCCAGACAGTCGAAGTCGCCATCCAGTTCGACGCCTTCAGGAACCACGCAGAACACCAGCTCCTTCATTATCCCGTATAGGAACGCAGTCACCACGTCGAGTTGGTCGAGAGGCCAGCCGAAGTACTTGGCGATCGCGATGATCATGCGCAGCGTCACGTACTTGACCACGGGCGAGAACGTCTCCGTGTAGTCGATGCCGTACTTCTGCTTGAAACCTTTGGCCACGAGGCGCGCCTTGTACTTCTCGATCGATCCGTCCGCTTTGCGCTTGATCTTGAACACCCACTTGGTGCCGATGGCGCGCTGTCCGTTGGGCAACTTGGCAGCACGAAACACACCACGAAGTCGCATCGACTTGAGTTCCGCGCGAATCGCCTTGCGCCAATGCACTTGATCAGGGCCGTTGACAGCTTCTTGAAACGTCGTCGGCTCCGATAAGTCTGCTGCTTCGACGGCGTTGGCACTGGCACGCCAAAACACCGGTGGAGTCGAATCATCGTCTTCATCTTGGTCTCCAGACTTTTCTTCTTCATCTCCGTAGGCTCGGTGCGAAGAGGAGTCGCTCGGCGCACTTGCTTCTTCCAGTCCAGGTCGATGACGCACAGCGCGCGGTCGACTGGCAGCTTCATCTTCGTCTCTTGGGCGATTCTTGCGCTTCCCTGCCTGCTTGTACTCCGTCTGGCGCGAATCGTCGTCGTCGATGTCGAGCGAATCGAAGTCCAGATCGTCGACATCTTCATCGGAAATCGCCGGAGAAAGTCCAAAGGTCGACTCATCGAAATTGACATCGCGACTGATAACCACCTGCCCCGCCTCGATGTCATAAACTCGATACGCCTTGGACACTTCTTCGTAACCGAGGAACAGTCCGGCGCGAGCCTTGGGATCCCACTTGAGCCGCTTCTCCTTCGGAGTCAGGATGAACGTCCTACAGCCGAACACACGCATGTGCTTCACACTCGGCTTTAACTTGTACACGATCTCGAAGGGAGTCTTGTGCTCGATCTTGCGTGACGGCAGGCGGTTCTTCACGTAGATGGCCGTCATGGCTGCCTCAGCCCAGAAACACTTGTTCAGCTTGGCGTGATGCAGCATGCTGCGGCCGATCGTGACGATAGTCCGGATGGCTCGCTCTGCCGTGCCGTTCGTCTGGTGCGCGTACGGAACCGTGGTTTGCTGCTCGATGCCTTCGTCTTCGTAGAAGTCCTTGAGCGAGTTGGTTGCAAACTCACGAGCTCCGTCGTGCCGCACAAACTTGACCTTCTTGCCGAACTGCTTCTGCACCTTCATGATGTACGTCTTGATGCAGTCTTCGCTCTCCGACTTGGCACGCAGGCAGAAACCCTTCATGCATCCGCTGGCTTCGTCCACGATCAGCAGCAGGTACTTGCTGCCACCAAGTGAGTTTTCCTCCATGGGTCCGCAGATGTCGAAGTGGATCAGCTCGAACGTGTCGTAACGACGCTTGTCACGGTTGCTTGGAAACGGTTTTTGAACCATCTTCCCTTGCTGGCATCCGCGACACAGACTTGGTCCGCTCGACTTGGAAGGTGCCTTCGCGTCCTTGATCATGTGGTTGTCGACCATCTTGCGAAGCACCTCGACTGGAGCGTGACCCATGCGCGCGTGCAGGTCGACAATCTTGCCACTCGTCGCCGCATTCGCCGATCGCTGAGGCGTCATCAGCCAGTAGAGTCCATCCACGAGGTTTGCCGTCGCCACCACTTGCTTGGAGCCCTTGTGCGCAATCTGCATCTTGGTGCCGTCGAACACGACTTGGAACAGACCACTCTTGTTGATCTGTGGCACCGAGAGCAGGTTCTTGCTCATGCTTGGCACGTACAGCGCGTTCTTGATCTCGATCTCGCGCTCGTCGCCGTTGGGCAGGACCACTTGTTCCACGATGGTCCCCACACCCATGATGGCCGCCTGTTGCCGTCGGCCACCGAAAGTTCGCCTTCGTTCCGCTCAATCAAATGGGCGAACTTGGCCTTGTCGTTGCAGATGTGGTGCGTTGCTCCGCTGTCGATCGCCCACATCCCGAGCATATCCTTGCCCGTCGAAATATCACACTCCAGTGAAGCCGCGAACGCAACTCGATCAAAGCCGTAGTCGTAGTTGTTGTCGTCGTTTCGCCACTGGGCAGTGTTGGCCCCGCGTCCACGGCCGTTGCCGCCGCGTCTTGGGCCCCGATTCTCGTCCTTCTGCTTGGTCCAGCACTTGTCAACTATGTGCCCGACTTTTCCGCAGTACGTACACTCGCGAGACTCTCGGTCGGTGTTGAACGCCTTGGCCGCGTTCTCCGTCTTCACCGTCGCCGTCTTCTCGCCTTGCCGCTTGATGTGCTCATTCGTGAGCACCTTCACAACGTCTTGCGACCGCAGTTCAGCGCTGCTCATCTCCAGGTTGAGCACGACGTTCTCGTAGCTCTTGGGGAGGCTGCGCAACAAGCAGATCGCCACGTCTTCATCCTCCATCTTCGCGCCGATGCTGCTGGGCTTGGCGCTGATGTTGAGGACCTCGTTGCAATGATGCAAGACGTTGCCGCCTTCCGACATCTCCATGCTGAAGAGTTGGCGCTTCAGGTAGATGCGTCCAGCCTTCTGCGAACCACCGTACAGCGTCTTCAGGCGCGACCAGGCAACCCACGCTTCCTCGCAGTCGTCGACCACATGGTGGTAGTCCGCGTCCATGTGGAGCAACATCAGTCCGAACGCGATGTTGCTCGACTTGACATAGTCGTCCTTGGCCCGCGAGTCCGTGAAGCTTGGCGTCGTCTCGCGGTTGACCACATGCCACGTCGACTTGGTCAGGAACACGCCACGCATGTAGCGGTTCCACGTCGCGTAGTTGTCCCCGTTGAACTTGTCAATGGTGACCTTGGTCGAGGCGTCTTGGGCAGAGGACATGGTGCTTGGGCTCATAACCTGATGGAAGGTATGGATCTTGGACACGAAGCTTGGACGAAGCGGAGAGAGGGACGTCGCAGACGGCGGGACCGGAGCGAAGACACTTGAGGGGTAGAATGAAGATTCGAAAGTGATTGATTGATCGGAGCTTACAATGTCTTCACTACCTAGTCTGCATCCAATCATTTGGTGCATCCAATCACCAACACTCTGTGCTCGTCCAATCATCCTACTCGTCTAATCATCGGTGGCGTAAACAACGTACCATAATCATCGCGGGATCGTATTGGACCGGTTCGGGTTAACCGGTTAATGGGTACAACTGGTACACAGTACCCAAAACCGGCAACCCTCAATACGCCCCCTCAATGCGAACACGCGTGGATACCGAGAGCAGCCGTCAGGTCTGTGTGGCGAGGTCCCGGGAGCGCCTTCGTCATGATGTCCGCCAGCATCACAGAAGTCTCGCAATACTCGAGCTTCACTTCACCACGCTTGACTTCGTCGCGGATGTGGTGGTACTTGATGTCGATGTGCTTGGCGCGGCCGTGGTTCACTGGGTTCTTCGTCATCTTGATGCACGACTGGTTGTCTTCGCGAATCTTGAGCTCGGGACCAGTCTCGTTGGCAGATACCAGAATCTCGCACAGCAGGCGATGAATCCACTTGCCTTCTTGAATCGACAGGCTGAGCGCGATGTACTCGGCTTCGCTTGTAGACAGCGAAACACTTGACTGCTTCTTGCTGCCCCAACTCACTGGCGCACCCATCAGCATGAACGTGTAGCCGGAAGTCGACTTGCGATCCGCGAGGTCGCCAGCCCAGTCCGCATCGGAGTAACCACGAAAGTCAACGTCGTCACCCGGCTTGAAGCAGATACCATGCGTCTTGGTGCCTTGCAGGTAGCGAAAGATACGCTTGACCGCAACCCAGTGTTCCTCTTGAGGGTTCTCCATGAAGCGCGACACATAGCCACCAGCGTACGCAATGTCCGGGCGCGTGGCAGTCATGAGGTGCATCAGGGCACCAACGGCTTCGCGAAATGGAGCATTCACCTTGGTCGCTGCGTCGCTTGGAACCAGTCGAGTGCTCATGTCGACGGGACTCACCACGGCCTTGCACTCGTCCATGCCGAAGCGCTTGAGAATGTCATCCACATAGCGCCGCTGGCACATCGTCACACTGCCGTCCGGGCCGTCCACCAACTCGATCCCAAGAACAAACGCGCACTTGCCGCTGTCAGTCATCTCGAAGCGAGTCTTGAGGTCCTTCTTCGTGCGTGCGATCAGCTCGGGTGAACTTCCGGTAATCAGCACGTCATCCACGTATACCAGCACGAGCACGCAGTGACCATCGACAACCTTGATGTAGAGGCATGGGTCGAAGGCCGACACTTGAAAGTCGATAGAGCACATGAACTCGTCGAACGTCTCGTTCCAAACGCGAGAAGCTTGCTTGAGACCGTAGATCGCCTTCACCAGTTCCAGACAGTCGAAGTCGCCATCCAGTTCGACGCCTTCAGGAACCACGCAGAACACCAGCTCCTTCATTATCCCGTATAGGAACGCAGTCACCACGTCGAGTTGGTCGAGAGGCCAGCCGAAGTACTTGGCGATCGCGATGATCATGCGCAGCGTCACGTACTTGACCACGGGCGAGAACGTCTCCGTGTAGTCGATGCCGTACTTCTGCTTGAAACCTTTGGCCACGAGGCGCGCCTTGTACTTCTCGATCGATCCGTCCGCTTTGCGCTTGATCTTGAACACCCACTTGGTGCCGATGGCGCGCTGTCCGTTGGGCAACTTGGCAGCACGAAACACACCACGAAGTCGCATCGACTTGAGTTCCGCGCGAATCGCCTTGCGCCAATGCACTTGATCAGGGCCGTTGACAGCTTCTTGAAACGTCGTCGGCTCCGATAAGTCTGCTGCTTCGACGGCGTTGGCACTGGCACGCCAAAACACCGGTGGAGTCGAATCATCGTCTTCATCTTGGTCTCCAGACTTTTCTTCTTCATCTCCGTAGGCTCGGTGCGAAGAGGAGTCGCTCGGCGCACTTGCTTCTTCCAGTCCAGGTCGATGACGCACAGCGCGCGGTCGACTGGCAGCTTCATCTTCGTCTCTTGGGCGATTCTTGCGCTTCCTGCCTGCTTGTACTCCGTCTGGCGCGAACCGTCGTCGTCGATGTCGAGCGAATCGAAGTCCAGATCGTCGACATCTTCATCGGAAATCGCCGGAGAAAGTCCAAAGGTCGACTCATCGAAATTGACATCGCGACTGATAACCACCTGCCCCGCCTCGATGTCATAAACTCGATACGCCTTGGACACTTCTTCGTAACCGAGGAACAGTCCGGCGCGAGCCTTGGGATCCCACTTGAGCCGCTTCTCCTTCGGAGTCAGGATGAACGTCCTACAGCCGAACACACGCATGTGCTTCACACTCGGCTTTGACTTGTACACGATCTCGAAGGGAGTCTTGTGCTCGATCTTGCGTGACGGCAGGCGGTTCTTCACGTAGATGGCCGTCATGGCCGCCTCAGCCCAGAAACACTTGTTCAGCTTGGCGTGATGCAGCATGCTGCGGCCGATCGTGACGATAGTCCGGATGGCTCGCTCTGCCGTGCCGTTCGTCTGGTGCGCGTACGGAACCGTGGTTTGCTGCTCGATGCCTTCGTCTTCGTAGAAGTCCTTGAGCGAGTTGGTTGCAAACTCACGAGCTCCGTCGTGCCGCACAAACTTGACCTTCTTGCCGAACTGCTTCTGCACCTTCATGATGTACGTCTTGATGCAGTCTTCGCTCTCCGACTTGGCACGCAGGCAGAAACCCTTCATGCATCCGCTGGCTTCGTCCACGATCAGCAGCAGGTACTTGCTGCCACCAAGTGAGTTTTCCTCCATGGGTCCGCAGATGTCGAAGTGGATCAGCTCGAACGTGTCGTAACGACGCTTGTCACGGTTGCTTGGAAACGGTTTTGAACCATCTTCCCTTGCTGGCATCCGCGACACAGACTTGGTCCGCTCGACTTGGAAGGTGCCTTCGCGTCCTTGATCATGTGGTTGTCGACCATCTTGCGAAGCACCTCGACTGGAGCGTGACCCATGCGCGCGTGCAGGTCGACAATCTTGCCACTCGTCGCCGCATTCGCCGATCGCTGAGGCGTCATCAGCCAGTAGAGTCCATCCACGAGGTTTGCCGTCGCCACCACTTGCTTGGAGCCCTTGTGCGCAATCTGCATCTTGGTGCCGTCGAACACGACTTGGAACAGACCACTCTTGCTGATCTGTGGCACCGAGAGCAGGTTCTTGCTCATGCTTGGCACGTACAGCGCGTTCTTGATCTCGATCTCGCGCTCGTCGCCGTTGGGCAGGACCACTTGTTCCACGATGGTCCCCACACCCATGATGGCCGCCTTGTTGCCGTCGGCCACCGAAAGTTCGCCTTCGTTCCGCTCAATCAAATGGGCGAACTTGGCCTTGTCGTTGCAGATGTGGTGCGTTGCTCCGCTGTCGATCGCCCACATCCCGAGCATATCCTTGCCCGTCGAAATATCACACTCCAGTGAAGCCGCGAACGCAACTCGATCAAAGCCGTAGTCGTAGTTGTTGTCGTCGTTTCGCCACTGGGCAGTGTTGGCCCCGCGTCCACGGCCGTTGCCGCCGCGTCTTGGGCCCCGATTCTCGTCCTTCTGCTTGGTCCAGCACTTGTCAACTATGTGCCCCACTTTTCCGCAGTACGTACACTCGCGAGACTCTCGGTCGGTGTTGAACGCCTTGGCCGCGTTCTCCGTCTTCACCGTCGCCGTCTTCTCGCCTTGCCGCTTGATGTGCTCATTCGTGAGCACCTTCACAACGTCTTGCGACCGCAGTTCAGCGCTGCTCATCTCCAGGTTGAGCACGACGTTCTCGTAGCTCTTGGGAGGCTGCGCAACAAGCAGATCGCCACGTCTTCATCCTCCATCTTCGCGCCGATGCTGCTGAGCTTGGCGCTGATGTTGAGGACCTCGTTGCAATGATGCAAGACATTGCCGCCTTCCGACATCTCCATGCTGAAGAGTTGGCGCTTCAGGTAGATGCGTCCAGCCTTCTGCGAACCACCGTACAGCGTCTTCAGGCGCGACCAGGCAACCCACGCTTCCTCGCAGTCGTCGACCACATGGTGGTAGTCCGCGTCCATGTGGAGCAACATCAGTCCGAACGCGATGTTGCTCGACTTGACATAGTCGTCCTTGGCCCGCGAGTCCGTGAAGCTGGCGTCGTCTCGCGGTTGACCACATGCCACGTCGACTTGGTCAGGAACACGCCACGCATGTAGCGGTTCCACGTCGCGTAGTTGTCCCCGTTGAACTTGTCAATGGTGACCTTGGTCGAGGCGTCTTGGGCAGAGGACATGGTGCTTGGGCTCATAACCTGATGGAAGGTATGGATCTTGGACACGAAGCTTGGACGAAGCGGAGAGAGGGACGTCGCAGACGGCGGGACCGGAGCGAAGACACTTGAGGGGTAGAATGAAGATTCGAAAGTGATTGATTGATCGGAGCTTACACTGTCTTCACTACCTAGTCTGCATCCAATCATTTGGTGCATCCAATCACCAACACTCTGTGCTCGTCCAATCATCCTACTCGTCTAATCATCGGTGGCGTAAACAACGTACCATAATCATCGCGGGATCGTATTGGACCGGTTCGGGTTAACCGGTTAATGGGTACAACTGGTACACAGTACCCAAAACCGGCAACCCTCAATACGCCCCCTCAATGCGAACACGCGTGGATACCGAGAGCAGCCGTCAGGTCTGTGTGGCGAGGTCCCGGGAGCGCCTTCGTCATGATGTCCGCCAGCATCACAGAAGTCTCGCAATACTCGAGCTTCACTTCACCACGCTTGACTTCGTCGCGGATGTGGTGGTACTTGATGTCGATGTGCTTGGCGCGGCCGTGGTTCACTGGGTTCTTCGTCATCTTGATGCACGACTGGTTGTCTTCGCGAATCTTGAGCTCGGGACCAGTCTCGTTGGCAGATACCAGAATCTCGCACAGCAGGCGATGAATCCACTTGCCTTCTTGAATCGACAGGCTGAGCGCGATGTACTCGGCTTCGCTTGTAGACAGCGAAACACTTGACTGCTTCTTGCTGCCCCAACTCACTGGCGCACCCATCAGCATGAACGTGTAGCCGGAAGTCGACTTGCGATCCGCGAGGTCGCCAGCCCAGTCCGCATCGGAGTAACCACGAAAGTCAACGTCGTCACCTTCGGCTTGAAGCAGATACCATGCGTCTTGGTGCCTTGCAGGTAGCGAAAGATACGCTTGACCGCAACCCAGTGTTCCTCTTGAGGGTTCTCCATGAAGCGCGACACATAGCCAACAGCGTACGCAATGTCCGGGCGCGTGGCAGTCATGAGGTGCATCAGGGCACCAACGGCTTCGCGAAATGGAGCATTCACCTTGGTCGCTGCGTCGCTTGGAACCAGTCGAGTGCTCATGTCGACGGGACTCACCACGGCCTTGCACTCGTCCATGCCGAAGCGCTTGAGAATGTCATCCACATAGCGCCGCTGGCACATCGTCACACTGCCGTCCGGGCCGTCCACCAACTCGATCCCAAGAACAAACGCGCACTTGCCGCTGTCAGTCATCTCGAAGCGAGTCTTGAGGTCCTTCTTCGTGCGTGCGATCAGCTCGGGTGAACTTCCGGTAATCAGCACGTCATCCACGTATACCAGCACGAGCACGCAGTGACCATCGACAACCTTGATGTAGAGGCATGGGTCGAAGGCCGACACTTGAAAGTCGATAGAGCACATGAACTCGTCGAACGTCTCGTTCCAAACGCGAGAAGCTTGCTTGAGACCGTAGATCGCCTTCACCAGTTCCAGACAGTCGAAGTCGCCATCCAGTTCGACGCCTTCAGGAACCACGCAGAACACCAGCTCCTTCATTATCCCGTATAGGAACGCAGTCACCACGTCGAGTTGGTCGAGAGGCCAGCCGAAGTACTTGGCGATCGCGATGATCATGCGCAGCGTCACGTACTTGACCACGGGCGAGAACGTCTCCGTGTAGTCGATGCCGTACTTCTGCTTGAAACCTTTGGCCACGAGGCGCGCCTTGTACTTCTCGATCGATCCGTCCGCTTTGCGCTTGATCTTGAACACCCACTTGGTGCCGATGGCGCGCTGTCCGTTGGGCAACTTGGCAGCACGAAACACACCACGAAGTCGCATCGACTTGAGTTCCGCGCGAATCGCCTTGCGCCAATGCACTTGATCAGGGCCGTTGACAGCTTCTTGAAACGTCGTCGGCTCCGATAAGTCTGCTGCTTCGACGGCGTTGGCACTGGCACGCCAAAACACCGGTGGAGTCGAATCATCGTCTTCATCTTGGTCTCCAGACTTTTCTTCTTCATCTCCGTAGGCTCGGTGCGAAGAGGAGTCGCTCGGCGCACTTGCTTCTTCCAGTCCAGGTCGATGACGCACAGCGCGCGGTCGACTGGCAGCTTCATCTTCGTCTCTTGGGCGATTCTTGCGCTTCCCTGCCTGCTTGTACTCCGTCTGGCGCGAACCGTCGTCGTCGATGTCGAGCGAATCGAAGTCCAGATCGTCGACATCTTCATCGGAAATCGCCGGAGAAAGTCCAAAGGTCGACTCATCGAAATTGACATCGCGACTGATAACCACCTGCCCCGCCTCGATGTCATAAACTCGATACGCCTTGGACACTTCTTCGTAACCGAGGAACAGTCCGGCGCGAGCCTTGGGATCCCCCGTGAGCCGCTTCTCCTTCGGAGTCAGGATGAACGTCCTACAGCCGAACACACGCATGTGCTTCACACTCGGCTTTGACTTGTACACGATCTCGAACGGAGTCTTGTGCTCGATCTTGGGTGACGGCAGGCGGTTCTTCACGTAGATGGCCGTCATGGCCGCCTCAGCCCAGAAACACTTGTTCAGCTTGGCGTGATGCAGCATGCTGCGGCCGATCGTGACGATAGTCCGGATGGCTCGCTCTGCCGTGCCGTTCGTCTGGTGCGCGTACGGAACCGTGGTTTGCTGCTCGATGCCTTCGTCTTCGTAGAAGTCCTTGAGCGAGTTGGTTGCAAACTCACGAGCTCCGTCGTGCCGCACAAACTTGACCTTCTTGCCGAACTGCTTCTGCACCTTCATGATGTACGTCTTGATGCAGTCTTCGCTCTCCGACTTGGCACGCAGGCAGAAACCCTTCATGCATCCGCTGGCTTCGTCCACGATCAGCAGCAGGTACTTGCTGCCACCAAGTGAGTTTTCCTCCATGGGTCCGCAGATGTCGAAGTGGATCAGCTCGAACGTGTCGTAACGACGCTTGTCACGGTTGCTTGGAAACGGTTTTTGAACCATCTTCCCTTGCTGGCATCCACGACACAGACTTGGTCCGCTCGACTTGGAAGGTGCCTTCGCGTCCTTGATCATGTGGTTGTCGACCATCTTGCGAAGCACCTCGACTGGAGCGTGACCCATGCGCGCGTGCAGGTCGACAATCTTGCCACTCGTCGCCGCATTCGCCGATCGCTGAGGCGTCATCAGCCAGTAGAGTCCATCCACGAGGTTTGCCGTCGCCACCACTTGCTTGGAGCCCTTGTGCGCAATCTGCATCTTGGTGCCGTCGAACACGACTTGGAACAGACCACTCTTGTTGATCTGTGGCACCGAGAGCAGGTTCTTGCTCATGCTTGGCACGTACAGCGCGTTCTTGATCTCGATCTCGCGCTCGTCGCCGTTGGGCAGGACCACTTGTTCCACGATGGTCCCCACACCCATGATGGCCGCCTTGTTGCCGTCGGCCACCGAAAGTTCGCCTTCGTTCCGCTCAATCAAATGGGCGAACTTGGCCTTGTCGTTGCAGATGTGGTGCGTTGCTCCGCTGTCGATCGCCCACATCCCGAGCATATCCTTGCCCGTCGAAATATCACACTCCAGTGAAGCCGCGAACGCAACTCGATCAAAGCCGTAGTCGTAGTTGTTGTCGTCGTTTCGCCACTGGGCAGTGTTGGCCCCGCGTCCACGGCCGTTGCCGCCGCGTCTTGGGCCCCGATTCTCGTCCTTCTGCTTGGTCCAGCACTTGTCAACTATGTGCCCCACTTTTCCGCAGTACGTACACTCGCGAGACTCTCGGTCGGTGTTGAACGCCTTGGCCGCGTTCTCCGTCTTCACCGTCGCCGTCTTCTCGCCTTGCCGCTTGATGTGCTCATTCGTGAGCACCTTCACAACGTCTTGCGACCGCAGTTCAGCGCTGCTCATCTCCAGGTTGAGCACGACGTTCTCGTAGCTCTTGGGGAGGCTGCGCAACAAGCAGATCGCCACGTCTTCATCCTCCATCTTCGCGCCGATGCTGCTGAGCTTGGCGCTGATGTTGAGGACCTCGTTGCAATGATGCAAGACGTTGCCGCCTTCCGACATCTCCATGCTGAAGAGTTGGCGCTTCAGGTAGATGCGTCCAGCCTTCTGCGAACCACCGTACAGCGTCTTCAGGCGCGACCAGGCAACCCACGCTTCCTCGCAGTCGTCGACCACATGGTGGTAGTCCGCGTCCATGTGGAGCAACATCAGTCCGAACGCGATGTTGCTCGACTTGACATAGTCGTCCTTGGCCCGCGAGTCCGTGAAGCTTGGCGTCGTCTCGCGGTTGACCACATGCCACGTCGACTTGGTCAGGAACACGCCACGCATGTAGCGGTTCCACGTCGCGTAGTTGTCCCCGTTGAACTTGTCAATGGTGACCTTGGTCGAGGCGTCTTGGGCAGAGGACATGGTGCTTGGGCTCATAACCTGATGGAAGGTATGGATCTTGGACACGAAGCTTGGACGAAGCGGAGAGAGGGACGTCGCAGACGGCGGGACCGGAGCGAAGACACTTGAGGGTAGAATGAAGATTCGAAAGTGATTGATTGATCGGAGCTTACACTGTCTTCACTACCTAGTCTGCATCCAATCATTTGGTGCATCCAATCACCAACACTCTGTGCTCGTCCAATCATCCTACTCGTCTAATCACCGGTGGCGTAAACAACGTACCATAATCATCGCGGGATCGTATTGGACCGGTTCGGGTTAACCGGTTAAATGGGTACAACTGGTACACAGTACCCCAAACCGGCAACCCTCAATAGTCTCTTGGGCGATTCTTGCGCTTCCCTGCCTGCTTGTACTCCGTCTGGCGCGAATCGTCGTCGTCGATATCGAGCGAATCGAAGTCCAGATCGTCGACATCTTCATCGGAAATCGCCGGAGAAAGTCCAAAGGTCGACTCATCGAAATTGACATCGCGACTGATAACCACCTGCCCCGCCTCGATGTCATAAACTCGATACGCCTTGGACACTTCTTCGTAACCGAGGAACAGTCCGGCGCGAGCCTTGGGATCCCACTTGAGCCGCTTCTCCTTCGGAGTCAGGATGAACGTCCTACAGCCGAACACACGCATGTGCTTCACACTCGGCTTTGACTTGTACACGATCTCGAACGGAGTCTTGTGCTCGATCTTGGGTGACGGCAGGCGGTTCTTCACGTAGATGGCCGTCATGGCCGCCTCAGCCCAGAAACACTTGTTCAGCTTGGCGTGATGCAGCATGCTGCGGCCGATCGTGACGATAGTCCGGATGGCTCGCTCTGCCGTGCCGTTCGTCTGGTGCGCGTACGGAACCGTGGTTTGCTGCTCGATGCCTTCGTCTTCGTAGAAGTCCTTGAGCGAGTTGGTTGCAAACTCACGAGCTCCGTCGTGCCGCACAAACTTGACCTTCTTGCCGAACTGCTTCTGCACCTTCATGATGTACGTCTTGATGCAGTCTTCGCTCTCCGACTTGGCACGCAGGCAGAAACCCTTCATGCATCCGCTGGCTTCGTCCACGATCAGCAGCAGGTACTTGCTGCCACCAAGTGAGTTTTCCTCCATGGGTCCGCAGATGTCGAAGTGGATCAGCTCGAACGTGTCGTAACGACGCTTGTCACGGTTGCTTGGAAACGGTTTTTGAACCATCTTCCCTTGCTGGCATCCACGACACAGACTTGGTCCGCTCGACTTGGAAGGTGCCTTCGCGTCCTTGATCATGTGGTTGTCGACCATCTTGCGAAGCACCTCGACTGGAGCGTGACCCATGCGCGCGTGCAGGTCGACAATCTTGCCACTCGTCGCCGCATTCGCCGATCGCTGAGGCGTCATCAGCCAGTAGAGTCCATCCACGAGGTTTGCCGTCGCCACCACTTGCTTGGAGCCCTTGTGCGCAATCTGCATCTTGGTGCCGTCGAACACGACTTGGAACAGACCACTCTTGTTGATCTGTGGCACCGAGAGCAGGTTCTTGCTCATGCTTGGCACGTACAGCGCGTTCTTGATCTCGATCTCGCGCTCGTCGCCGTTGGGCAGGACCACTTGTTCCACGATGGTCCCCACACCCATGATGGCCGCCTTGTTGCCGTCGGCCACCGAAAGTTCGCCTCGTTCCGCTCAATCAAATGGGCGAACTTGGCCTTGTCGTTGCAGATGTGGTGCGTTGCTCCGCTGTCGATCGCCCACATCCCGAGCATATCCTTGCCCGTCGAAATATCACACTCCAGTGAAGCCGCGAACGCAACTCGATCAAAGCCGTAGTCGTAGTTGTTGTCGTCGTTTCGCCACTGGGCAGTGTTGGCCCCGCGTCCACGGCCGTTGCCGCCGCGTCTTGGGCCCCGATTCTCGTCCTTCTGCTTGGTCCAGCACTTGTCAACTATGTGCCCCACTTTTCCGCAGTACGTACACTCGCGAGACTCTCGGTCGGTGTTGAACGCCTTGGCCGCGTTCTCCGTCTTCACCGTCGCCGTCTTCTCGCCTTGCCGCTTGATGTGCTCATTCGTGAGCACCTTCACAACGTCTTGCGACCGCAGTTCAGCGCTGCTCATCTCCAGGTTGAGCACGACGTTCTCGTAGCTCTTGGGGAGGCTGCGCAACAAGCAGATCGCCACGTCTTCATCCTCCATCTTCGCGCCGATGCTGCTGAGCTTGGCGCTGATGTTGAGGACCTCGTTGCAATGATGCAAGACGTTGCCGCCTTCCGACATCTCCATGCTGAAGAGTTGGCGCTTCAGGTAGATGCGTCCAGCCTTCTGCGAACCACCGTACAGCGTCTTCAGGCGCGACCAGGCAACCCACGCTTCCTCGCAGTCGTCGACCACATGGTGGTAGTCCGCGTCCATGTGGAGCAACATCAGTCCGAACGCGATGTTGCTCGACTTGACATAGTCGTCCTTGGCCCGCGAGTCCGTGAAGCTTGGCGTCGTCTCGCGGTTGACCACATGCCACGTCGACTTGGTCAGGAACACGCCACGCATGTAGCGGTTCCACGTCGCGTAGTTGTCCCCGTTGAACTTGTCAATGGTGACCTTGGTCGAGGCGTCTTGGGCAGAGGACATGGTGCTTGGGCTCATAACCTGATGGAAGGTATGGATCTTGGACACGAAGCTTGGACGAAGCGGAGAGAGGGACGTCGCAGACGGCGGGACCGGAGCGAAGACACTTGAGGGGTAGAATGAAGATTCGAAAGTGATTGATTGATCGGAGCTTACACTGTCTTCACTACCTAGTTCGCATCCAATCATTTGGTGCATCCAATCACCAACACTCTGTGCTCGTCCAATCATCCTACTCGTCTAATCACCGGTGGCGTAAACAACGTACCATAATCATCGCGGGATCGTATTGGACCGGTTCGGGTTAACCGGTTAATGGGTACAACTGGTACACAGTACCCCAAACCGGCAACCCTCAATAGTCTCTTGGGCGATTCTTGCGCTTCCCTGCCTGCTTGTACTCCGTCTGGCGCGAATCGTCGTCGTCGATATCGAGCGAATCGAAGTCCAGATCGTCGACATCTTCATCGGAAATCGCCGGAGAAAGTCCAAAGGTCGACTCATCGAAATTGACATCGCGACTGATAACCACCTGCCCAGCCTCGATGTCATAAACTCGATACGCCTTGGACACTTCTTCGTAACCGAGGAACAGTCCGGCGCGAGCCTTGGGATCCCACTTGAGCCGCTTCTCCTTCGGAGTCAGGATGAACGTCCTACAGCCGAACACACGCATGTGCTTCACACTCGGCTTTGACTTGTACACGATCTCGAACGGAGTCTTGTGCTCGATCTTGGGTGACGGCAGGCGGTTCTTCACGTAGATGGCCGTCATGGCCGCCTCAGCCCAGAAACACTTGTTCAGCTTGGCGTGATGCAGCATGCTGCGGCCGATCGTGACGATAGTCCGGATGGCTCGCTCTGCCGTGCCGTTCGTCTGGTGCGCGTACGGAACCGTGGTTTGCTGCTCGATGCCTTCGTCTTCGTAGAAGTCCTTGAGCGAGTTGGTTGCAAACTCACGAGCTCCGTCGTGCCGCACAAACTTGACCTTCTTGCCGAACTGCTTCTGCACCTTCATGATGTACGTCTTGATGCAGTCTTCGCTCTCCGACTTGGCACGCAGGCAGAAACCCTTCATGCATCCGCTGGCTTCGTCCACGATCAGCAGCAGGTACTTGCTGCCACCAAGTGAGTTTTCCTCCATGGGTCCGCAGATGTCGAAGTGGATCAGCTCGAACGTGTCGTAACGACGCTTGTCACGGTTGCTTGGAAACGGTTTTTGAACCATCTTCCCTTGCTGGCATCCACGACACAGACTTGGTCCGCTCGACTTGGAAGGTGCCTTCGCGTCCTTGATCATGTGGTTGTCGACCATCTTGCGAAGCACCTCGACTGGAGCGTGACCCATGCGCGCGTGCAGGTCGACAATCTTGCCACTCGTCGCCGCATTCGCCGATCGCTGAGGCGTCATCAGCCAGTAGAGTCCATCCACGAGGTTTGCCGTCGCCACCACTTGCTTGGAGCCCTTGTGCGCAATCTGCATCTTGGTGCCGTCGAACACGACTTGGAACAGACCACTCTTGTTGATCTGTGGCACCGAGAGCAGGTTCTTGCTCATGCTTGGCACGTACAGCGCGTTCTTGATCTCGATCTCGCGCTCGTCGCCGTTGGGCAGGACCACTTGTTCCACGATGGTCCCCACACCCATGATGGCCGCCTGTTGCCGTCGGCCACCGAAAGTTCGCCTTCGTTCCGCTCAATCAAATGGGCGAACTTGGCCTTGTCGTTGCAGATGTGGTGCGTTGCTCCGCTGTCGATCGCCCACATCCCGAGCATATCCTTGCCCGTCGAAATATCACACTCCAGTGAAGCCGCGAACGCAACTCGATCAAAGCCGTAGTCGTAGTTGTTGTCGTCGTTTCGCCACTGGGCAGTGTTGGCCCCGCGTCCACGGCCGTTGCCGCCGCGTCTTGGGCCCCGATTCTCGTCCTTCTGCTTGGTCCAGCACTTGTCAACTATGTGCCCCACTTTTCCGCAGTACGTACACTCGCGAGACTCTCGGTCGGTGTTGAACGCCTTGGCCGCGTTCTCCGTCTTCACCGTCGCCGTCTTCTCGCCTTGCCGCTTGATGTGCTCATTCGTGAGCACCTTCACAACGTCTTGCGACCGCAGTTCAGCGCTGCTCATCTCCAGGTTGAGCACGACGTTCTCGTAGCTCTTGGGGAGGCTGCGCAACAAGCAGATCGCCACGTCTTCATCCTCCATCTTCGCGCCGATGCTGCTGAGCTTGGCGCTGATGTTGAGGACCTCGTTGCAATGATGCAAGACGTTGCCGCCTTCCGACATCTCCATGCTGAAGAGTTGGCGCTTCAGGTAGATGCGTCCAGCCTTCTGCGAACCACCGTACAGCGTCTTCAGGCGCGACCAGGCAACCCACGCTTCCTCGCAGTCGTCGACCACATGGTGGTAGTCCGCGTCCATGTGGAGCAACATCAGTCCGAACGCGATGTTGCTCGACTTGACATAGTCGTCCTTGGCCCGCGAGTCCGTGAAGCTTGGCGTCGTCTCGCGGTTGACCACATGCCACGTCGACTTGGTCAGGAACACGCCACGCATGTAGCGGTTCCACGTCGCGTAGTTGTCCCCGTTGAACTTGTCAATGGTGACCTTGGTCGAGGCGTCTTGGGCAGAGGACATGGTGCTTGGGCTCATAACCTGATGGAAGGTATGGATCTTGGACACGAAGCTTGGACGAAGCGGAGAGAGGGACGTCGCAGACGGCGGGACCGGAGCGAAGACACTTGAGGGGTAGAATGAAGATTCGAAAGTGATTGATTGATCGGAGCTTACACTGTCTTCACTACCTAGTCTGCATCCAATCATTTGGTGCATCCAATCACCAACACTCTGTGCTCGTCCAATCATCCTACTCGTCTAATCATCGGTGGCGTAAACAACGTACCATAATCATCGCGGGATCGTATTGGACCGGTTCGGGTTAACCGGTTAATGGGTACAACTGGTACACAGTACCCAAAACCGGCAACCCTCAATACGCCCCCTCAATGCGAACACGCGTGGATACCGAGAGCAGCCGTCAGGTCTGTGTGGCGAGGTCCCGGGAGCGCCTTCGTCATGATGTCCGCCAGCATCACAGAAGTCTCGCAATACTCGAGCTTCACTTCACCACGCTTGACTTCGTCGCGGATGTGGTGGTACTTGATGTCGATGTGCTTGGCGCGGCCGTGGTTCACTGGGTTCTTCGTCATCTTGATGCACGACTGGTTGTCTTCGCGAATCTTGAGCTCGGGACCAGTCTCGTTGGCAGATACCAGAATCTCGCACAGCAGGCGATGAATCCACTTGCCTTCTTGAATCGACAGGCTGAGCGCGATGTACTCGGCTTCGCTTGTAGACAGCGAAACACTTGACTGCTTCTTGCTGCCCCAACTCACTGGCGCACCCATCAGCATGAACGTGTAGCCGGAAGTCGACTTGCGATCCGCGAGGTCGCCAGCCCAGTCCGCATCGGAGTAACCACGAAAGTCAACGTCGTCACCCGGCTTGAAGCAGATACCATGCGTCTTGGTGCCTTGCAGGTAGCGAAAGATACGCTTGACCGCAACCCAGTGTTCCTCTTGAGGGTTCTCCATGAAGCGCGACACATAGCCAACAGCGTACGCAATGTCCGGGCGCGTGGCAGTCATGAGGTGCATCAGGGCACCAACGGCTTCGCGAAATGGAGCATTCACCTTGGTCGCTGCGTTGCTTGGAACCAGTCGAGTGCTCATGTCGACGGGACTCACCACGGCCTTGCACTCGTCCATGCCGAAGCGCTTGAGAATGTCATCCACATAGCGCCGCTGGCACATCGTCACACTGCCGTCCGGGCCGTCCACCAACTCGATCCCAAGAACAAACGCGCACTTGCCGCTGTCAGTCATCTCGAAGCGAGTCTTGAGGTCCTTCTTCGTGCGTGCGATCAGCTCGGGTGAACTTCCGGTAATCAGCACGTCATCCACGTATACCAGCACGAGCACGCAGTGACCATCGACAACCTTGATGTAGAGGCATGGGTCGAAGGCCGACACTTGAAAGTCGATAGAGCACATGAACTCGTCGAACGTCTCGTTCCAAACGCGAGAAGCTTGCTTGAGACCGTAGATCGCCTTCACCAGTTCCAGACAGTCGAAGTCGCCATCCAGTTCGACGCCTTCAGGAACCACGCAGAACACCAGCTCCTTCATTATCCCGTATAGGAACGCAGTCACCACGTCGAGTTGGTCGAGAGGCCAGCCGAAGTACTTGGCGATCGCGATGATCATGCGCAGCGTCACGTACTTGACCACGGGCGAGAACGTCTCCGTGTAGTCGATGCCGTACTTCTGCTTGAAACCTTTGGCCACGAGGCGCGCCTTGTACTTCTCGATCGATCCGTCCGCTTTGCGCTTGATCTTGAACACCCACTTGGTGCCGATGGCGCGCTGTCCGTTGGGCAACTTGGCAGCACGAAACACACCACGAAGTCGCATCGACTTGAGTTCCGCGCGAATCGCCTTGCGCCAATGCACTTGATCAGGGCCGTTGACAGCTTCTTGAAACGTCGTCGGCTCCGATAAGTCTGCTGCTTCGACGGCGTTGGCACTGGCACGCCAAAACACCGGTGGAGTCGAATCATCGTCTTCATCTTGGTCTCCAGACTTTTCTTCTTCATCTCCGTAGGCTCGGTGCGAAGAGGAGTCGCTCGGCGCACTTGCTTCTTCCAGTCCAGGTCGATGACGCACAGCGCGCGGTCGACTGGCAGCTTCATCTTCGTCTCTTGGGCGATTCTTGCGCTTCCCTGCCTGCTTGTACTCCGTCTGGCGCGAACCGTCGTCGTCGATGTCGAGTGAATCGAAGTCCAGATCGTCGACATCTTCATCGGAAATCACCGGAGAAAGTCCAAAGGTCGACTCATCGAAATTGACATCGCGACTGATAACCACCTGCCCCGCCTCGATGTCATAAACTCGATACGCCTTGGACACTTCTTCGTAACCGAGGAACAGTCCGGCGCGAGCCTTGGGATCCCACTTGAGCCGCTTCTCCTTCGGAGTCAGGATGAACGTCCTACAGCCGAACACACGCATGTGCTTCACACTCGGCTTTGACTTGTACACGATCTCGAACGGAGTCTTGTGCTCGATCTTGGGTGACGGCAGGCGGTTCTTCACGTAGATGGCCGTCATGGCCGCCTCAGCCCAGAAACACTTGTTCAGCTTGGCGTGATGCAGCATGCTGCGGCCGATCGTGACGATAGTCCGGATGGCTCGCTCTGCCGTGCCGTTCGTCTGGTGCGCGTACGGAACCGTGGTTTGCTGCTCGATGCCTTCGTCTTCGTAGAAGTCCTTGAGCGAGTTGGTTGCAAACTCACGAGCTCCGTCGTGCCGCACAAACTTGACCTTCTTGCCGAACTGCTTCTGCACCTTCATGATGTACGTCTTGATGCAGTCTTCGCTCTCCGACTTGGCACGCAGGCAGAAACCCTTCATGCATCCGCTGGCTTCGTCCACGATCAGCAGCAGGTACTTGCTGCCACCAAGTGAGTTTTCCTCCATGGGTCCGCAGATGTCGAAGTGGATCAGCTCGAACGTGTCGTAACGACGCTTGTCACGGTTGCTTGGAAACGGTTTTTGAACCATCTTCCCTTGCTGGCATCCACGACACAGACTTGGTCCGCTCGACTTGGAAGGTGCCTTCGCGTCCTTGATCATGTGGTTGTCGACCATCTTGCGAAGCACCTCGACTGGAGCGTGACCCATGCGCGCGTGCAGGTCGACAATCTTGCCACTCGTCGCCGCATTCGCCGATCGCTTATTGAGGGTTGCCGGTTTTGGGTACTGTGTACCAGTTGTACCCATTAACCGGTTAACCCGAACCGGTCCAATACGATCCCGCGATGATTATGGTACGTTGTTTACGCCACCGATGATTAGACGAGTAGGATGATTGGACGAGCACAGAGTGTTGGTGATTGGATGCACCAAATGATTGGATGCAGACTAGGTAGTGAAGACAGTGTAAGCTCCGATCAATCAATCACTTTCGAATCTTCATTCTACCCCTCAAGTGTCTTCGCTCCGGTCCCGCCGTCTGCGACGTCCCTCTCTCCGCTTCGTCCAAGCTTCGTGTCCAAGATCCATACCTTCCATCAGGTTATGAGCCCAAGCACCATGTCCTCTGCCCAAGACGCCTCGACCAAGGTCACCATTGACAAGTTCAACGGGGACAACTACGCGACGTGGAACCGCTACATGCGTGGCGTGTTCCTGACCAAGTCGACGTGGCATGTGGTCAACCGCGAGACGACGCCAAGCTTCACGGACTCGCGGGCCAAGGACGACTATGTCAAGTCGAGCAACATCGCGTTCGGACTGATGTTGCTCCACATGGACGCGGACTACCACCATGTGGTCGACGACTGCGAGGAAGCGTGGGTTGCCTGGTCGCGCCTGAAGACGCTGTACGGTGGTTCGCAGAAGGCTGGACGCATCTACCTGAAGCGCCAACTCTTCAGCATGGAGATGTCGGAAGGCGGCAACGTCTTGCATCATTGCAACGAGGTCCTCAACATCAGCGCCAAGCTCAGCAGCATCGGCGCGAAGATGGAGGATGAAGACGTGGCGATCTGCTTGTTGCGCAGCCTCCCAAGAGCTACGAGAACGTCGTGCTCAACCTGGAGATGAGCAGCGCTGAACTGCGGTCGCAAGACGTTGTGAAGGTGCTCACGAATGAGCACATCAAGCGGCAAGGCGAGAAGACGGCGACGGTGAAGACGGAGAACGCGGCCAAGGCGTTCAACACCGACCGAGAGTCTCGCGAGTGTACGTACTGCGGAAAAGTGGGGCACATAGTTGACAAGTGCTGGACCAAGCAGAAGGACGAGAATCGGGGCCCAAGACGCGGCGGCAACGGCCGTGGACGCGGGGCCAACACTGCCCAGTGGCGAAACGACGACAACAACTACGACTACGGCTTTGATCGAGTTGCGTTCGCGGCTTCACTGGAGTGTGATATTTCGACGGGCAAGGATATGCTCGGGATGTGGGCGATCGACAGCGGAGCAACGCACCACATCTGCAACGACAAGGCCAAGTTCGCCCATTTGATTGAGCGGAACGAAGGCGAACTTTCGGTGGCCGACGGCAACAAGGCGGCCATCATGGGTGTGGGGACCATCGTGGAACAAGTGGTCCTGCCCAACGGCGACGAGCGCGAGATCGAGATCAAGAACGCGCTGTACGTGCCAAGCATGAGCAAGAACCTGCTCTCGGTGCCACAGATCAACAAGAGTGGTCTGTTCCAAGTCGTGTTCGACGGCACCAAGATGCAGATTGCGCACAAGGGCTCCAAGCAAGTGGTGGCGACGGCAAACCTCGTGGATGGACTCTACTGGCTGATGACGCCTCAGCGATCGGCGAATGCGGCGACGAGTGGCAAGATTGTCGACCTGCACGCGCGCATGGGTCACGCTCCAGTCGAGGTGCTTCGCAAGATGGTCGACAACCACATGATCAAGGACGCGAAGGCACCTTCCAAGTCGAGCGGACCAAGTCTGTGTCGTGGATGCCAGCAAGGGAAGATGGTTCAAAACCGTTTCAAGCAACCGTGACAAGCGTCGTTACGACACGTTCGAGCTGATCCACTTCGACATCTGCGGACCCATGGAGGAAAACTCACTTGGTGGCAGCAAGTACCTGCTGCTGATCGTGGACGAAGCCAGCGGATGCATGAAGGGTTTCTGCCTGCGTGCCAAGTCGGAGAGCGTAGACTGCAAGACGTACATCATGAAGGTGCAGACAGTTCGGCTCGGCAAGTTGCACCGACTCGTGAGTGCAACAACTCGCTCAAGGTTCTACGAAGACGCTGGCATCGACGCAAACCACGGAGCGCACCAGGAACGGCGGCAGAGCGAGCCGGACTATCGTCACGATCGGCCGCAGCATGCTGCATCACGCCAAGCTGAACAAGTGTTTCTGGGCTGAGGCGGCCATGACGGCCATCTACGTGAAGAACCGCCTGCCGTCACCCAAGATCGACACTCCGTTCGAGATCGTGTACAAGTCAAAGCCGAGTGTGAAGCACATGCGTGTGTTCGGCTGTAGGACGTTCATCGACTCCGAAGAGGCTCAAGTGGGAAGGCTCGCGTGGACTGTTCCTCGTTACGAAGAAGTGTCCTCGGCTTAAGACCGAGCGGGCCAATCAGTCGGGTCTTTCGATGAGTCGACCGAACAGGATTTCCGATGATGTCGATCTGGACTTCGATTCACTCGACATCGACGACGACGGTTGCGCGAGACGGAGTACAAGAGGTCGAGCCAAGAATCGCTCAAGAGAGTACGAAGCTGGAGTCCCCGCGCTGCGTCATCGACCGAGACTGGAGCTGCAGTGCGCCGAGCGACTCCTCTTCACCGAGTACGGAGATTGCGCCAAGCCCTCCTCTTCGTCGATTGATGGTAGCAAAGTTGACCAAAGGTCCTTAGTCGACTGATGCTCAAAGTGGAATATTCTTGGATCACTCACTGATTCTAGCCTACTGAGTTACTTTACATGACTGCCTCGTGGATGGATCTGAGCACTTTCCCACGTGTGCCACTGTGGTAAACAGCGTCTTGTCATCATGTCCCATCATCCGTGTCCCGTAAACACGAATGATTCGGTCCCACTCAGTGAAGGTCATACCGGTATCTTACCGGTATGCTGCAGCTGGTCGGCGTCTGCTGCAACACTCCGACTCGACTTGACAGCTGTTGCGCCTTGGATCCCCAACTTGCTCCGAAGAACTTCGAACTGCACAGCAGTGATCGCTTTCGTCATGATGTCGGCCAGCATGTCGGTAGTCGAAACATACTGTAGCATTACTTGACCGTCTTCCACCTTCTCGCGCACGAAGTGGTAGCGAATGTCGATGTGCTTGGTGCGCTTGTGGAACTCGGGGTTCTTGGCCAGCGCGATGGAGCCTTGGTTGTCCTCGTAGATCTTGACAGGATCGTCGCTCTTCATCTCGCCGAGTTCACACAGAAACACCTTGAGCCTCACTGGCCTTGTTCGCATGTACTGGTGCATGTACCACCTCGCCGTCTTGCTTCTCCAGCTGATGCATCCGCCGTTCAGCATGAACGCGTCATCCGCCGACTTGCCAGTGGCGTAGCCGCTTGTACTCGTGAGACTCGATGTCCAGCGTTGGTGTCGCCGAGTACCGCACACACGCTTGTCTTGCCGTGAGTCGGCTTGGTCAGCCGTCGCCTGCGAACTCCGCTGCCGCTGAGGTTCGCCAGTGTCACACATCAGGCCGCAAACTGGACAGAACTCCTGCCGCACGGTGGACGTGTCGCGACCTTGCAGCCATGATTCGATGGCACTCAGTTGGCCGGGTCAGGTGTCTTCGTGGCTTGCAGTTGCTCGCTTGGTCAGGATCGACTTGAGCCCTTGGTGAGGCCGCACCGTCACTTTTCCGGAGTCCGAACTTGGTCAGGAGGACTACTTGAGGTCGCTGGGCCGTCACTCGGGTCACTCGTCACGCCCGGCGATTGCAGCCGGGTCGGTCATGCTAGCCAGGTTCAGGTCGTCCAGTCGAGCACCACGAATATCATCTGATCATTCCGGATGATTCGCCGAGTGGTCGGACTGCACTTCTTGAACCCCATCTTCAGCATGAAGTCGTCGATGGTATGGTTCCACATGCGCGGCGACTGCTTCAGTCCATACAGCGACCGCTTGAGCTTGCATACGTGGTCCGGATGGTTTTCGTCCACATAGCCGTCCGGCTGCGCCATGTAGATGTCTTCGTCAAGAACTCCGTTCAGGAAGGCTGTCTTGACGTCCATTTGGTGCAGCTTGAGACCATACTTGGCAGCCATGCTCAGCACTGCCCGAATCGACGTGAACTTGGCCACTGGTGCGAAGGTCTCATCGTAGTCGATGCCATACTTCTGCGAAAATCCCTTGGCTACCAGTCGCGCCTTGAACCGCTCGATCTCTCCAGCTTGGTTTTCCTTGACTCGAAACACCCATCTGCAGCCGATCGCCTTGCGTCCCTTCGGCAATGGTACGACATCCCACGTGTCGTTCTTGCGGAGTGACGTAACTTCCGAGTCGCAGGCCTCCTTCCACTTGACTGTGTCGCTGGATTCCATCGCCGACTTGAACGTTGTCGGCATTTCTCCCACCGAAACACGACGTTCGCAGCCACAAAGCCCCACTTTCTTGAGCCGTAGCAGACATTTCGTCCAGAGTCTGGTGTCGACTCTCGACGCATACCCGCACTTGGAATCTCCACGGCTTCCTCCAGTGACTGCGTCCGCGGGTGTCGCTTGCTGCCGGGCTCGAAGTCTTCGTCCCGCGCAGCTTCTTCCTCTTCTTCGTTGTTGTCATCCGACTCGACGAATCTTGATCCGTCACCTCTTCTCTTGAAGTTCCACCAACGTCTTCGTAACTCGTCTCCCACCGTCGAAGACGTCTTCCTAAACTGCGCGTCGCGGCTCACCAACATGCGACCGCTCCTCTAGTTCTTCAAACGACGCTGACTCGTTCATCAAACGGCAATTTCCGACCGAGTCACTAGTCTTGGTCTTTCGGAACCGTCGTTCGTGGCAGCGAACACTTTCAGGTCCAGCAGCGGTTCGCGACCACACTGGTTCGGCGTTGTCATGGAACCGTGTCGGACCGGGAACGTAGCTGTCATCACCGCTTCACCCCAATACGACTTAGTTGCGCCGACTCGAGATGTCATCTGTGGTTCGTCTGCTGGCTATCGTCCATTGGTCGGCTTAAGTCCGAAGTGTGGCCACACCAGTTGGGTCGTTCCTGATTCCGGCCGAACATAGGATGGCCTAGTTGAGGTCTGGGCCGAAACTTGGGTTCACTATACCACAACTGCCCCGGCTATGATACGAGCCGGGTTGGTGAGTGTCGTAGCCATTGTTCTTCGTTCTCAAGTCGAGTACCCGCAAGTTGGATCTTCTCCGCAACATGTCGGATCCTTCGCCGAGTCCTGGAGCTGCTGAGGTGCGTCCTGGCTTTCTTCAGCGTGTAATGGTGCTTGTACTAACTCGCCGTCTTGCTTGTACAGTCTTCTGGCTCGGCTAGTTCACCTAACGGTCGTTCGTCGACTCCTGCTCAAGGTGGGGAGATGCCTGCTGGGTCGACGGTCAGTGAGGCTAGTGCTCCTGGGGCTGGCGGTGGACGAGCTGACTCGTTCATCGATCTGGCAATTTCCCACGAGTCTAGTCTTGGTTCTGGGCCGTCTTCTCGCGCATCTCCTCCTGGTCCGCTGGGTTCGCAAGACGACACTACTTCGGGCGTTACTCAGTCGAACCCAGCCGGACCGGTGAGCCTTGCCTCCCTTGAAGCATTGATTCAGAAGGATGCTCAGTTGCGCCGACTCGAGATGTCATCTGTGGTTCGTCTGCTGGCTATCGTCCATTGGTCGGCTTAAGTCCGAAGTGTGGCCACACCAGTTGGGTCGTTCCTGATTCCGGCCGAACATAGGATGGCCTAGTTGAGGTCTGGGCCGAAACTTGGGTTCACTATACCACAACTGCCCCGGCTATGATACGAGCCGGGTTGGTGAGTGTCGTAGCCATTGTTCTTCGTTCTCAAGTCGAGTACCCGCAAGTTGGATCTTCTCCGCAACATGTCGGATCCTTCGCCGAGTCCTGGAGCTGCTGAGGTGCGTCCTGGCTTTCTTCAGCGTGTAATGGTGCTTGTACTAACTCGCCGTCTTGCTTGTACAGTCTTCTGGCTCGGCTAGTTCACCTAACGGTCGTTCGTCGACTCCTGCTCAAGGTGGGGAGATGCCTGCTGGGTCGACGGTCAGTGAGGCTAGTGCTCCTGGGGTGGCGGTGGACGAGCTGACTCGTTCATCGATCTGGCAATTTCCCACGAGTCTAGTCTTGGTTCTGGGCCGTCTTCTCGCGCATCTCCTCCTGGTCCGCTGGGTTCGCAAGACGACACTACTTCGGGCGTTACTCAGTCGAACCCAGCCGGACCGGTGAGCCTTGCCTCCCTTGAAGCATTGATTCAGAAGGATGCTCAGTTGCGCCGACTCGAGATGTCATCTGTGGTTCGTCTGCTGGCTATCGTCCATTGGTCGGCTTAAGTCCGAAGTGTGGCCACACCAGTTGGGTCGTTCCTGATTCCGGCCGAACATAGGATGGCCTAGTTGAGGTCTGGGCCGAAACTTGGGTTCACTATACCACAACTGCCCCGGCTATGATACGAGCCGGGTTGGTGAGTGTCGTAGCCATTGTTCTTCGTTCTCAAGTCGAGTACCCGCAAGTTGGATCTTCTCCGCAACATGTCGGATCCTTCGCCGAGTCCTGGAGCTGCTGAGGTGCGTCCTGGCTTTCTTCAGCGTGTAATGGTGCTTGTACTAACTCGCCGTCTTGCTTGTACAGTCTTCTGGCTCGGCTAGTTCACCTAACGGTCGTTCGTCGACTCCTGCTCAAGGTGGGGAGATGCCTGCTGGGTCGACGGTCAGTGAGGCTAGTGCTCCTGGGGTGGCGGTGGACGAGCTGACTCGTTCATCGATCTGGCAATTTCCCACGAGTCTAGTCTTGGTTCTGGGCCGTCTTCTCGCGCATCTCCTCCTGGTCCGCTGGGTTCGCAAGACGACACTACTTCGGGCGTTACTCAGTCGAACCCAGCCGGACCGGTGAGCCTTGCCTCCCTTGAAGCATTGATTCAGAAGGATGCTCAGTTGCGCCGACTCGAGATGTCATCTGTGGTTCGTCTGCTGGCTATCGTCCATTGGTCGGCTTAAGTCCGAAGTGTGGCCACACCAGTTGGGTCGTTCCTGATTCCGGCCGAACATAGGATGGCCTAGTTGAGGTCTGGGCCGAAACTTGGGTTCACTATACCACAACTGCCCCGGCTATGATACGAGCCGGGTTGGTGAGTGTCGTAGCCATTGTTCTTCGTTCTCAAGTCGAGTACCCGCAAGTTGGATCTTCTCCGCAACATGTCGGATCCTTCGCCGAGTCCTGGAGCTGCTGAGGTGCGTCCTGGCTTTCTTCAGCGTGTAATGGTGCTTGTACTAACTCGCCGTCTTGCTTGTACAGTCTTCTGGCTCGGCTAGTTCACCTAACGGTCGTTCGTCGACTCCTGCTCAAGGTGGGAGATGCCTGCTGGGTCGACGGTCAGTGAGGCTAGTGCTCCTGGGGTGGCGGTGGACGAGCTGACTCGTTCATCGATCTGGCAATTTCCCACGAGTCTAGTCTTGGTTCTGGGCCGTCTTCTCGCGCATCTCCTCCTGGTCCGCTGGGTTCGCAAGACGACACTACTTCGGGCGTTACTCAGTCGAACCCAGCCGGACCGGTGAGCCTTGCCTCCCTTGAAGCATTGATTCAGAAGGATGCTCAGTTGCGCCGACTCGAGATGTCATCTGTGGTTCGTCTGCTGGCTATCGTCCATTGGTCGGCTTAAGTCCGAAGTGTGGCCACACCAGTTGGGTCGTTCCTGATTCCGGCCGAACATAGGATGGCCTAGTTGAGGTCTGGGCCGAAACTTGGGTTCACTATACCACAACTGCCCCGGCTATGATACGAGCCGGGTTGGTGAGTGTCGTAGCCATTGTTCTTCGTTCTCAAGTCGAGTACCCGCAAGTTGGATCTTCTCCGCAACATGTCGGATCCTTCGCCGAGTCCTGGAGCTGCTGAGGTGCGTCCTGGCTTTCTTCAGCGTGTAATGGTGCTTGTACTAACTCGCCGTCTTGCTTGTA
This sequence comes from Phytophthora syringae, assembly GCA_012656105.1. Lineage (NCBI taxonomy): Eukaryota > Oomycota > Peronosporomycetes > Peronosporales > Peronosporaceae > Phytophthora > Phytophthora syringae. The sequence goes on along the minus strand of JAAKBD010000303.1, from coordinate 35,838 downwards.
CAGTCTTCTGGCTCGGCTAGTTCACCTAACGGTCGTTCGTCGACTCCTGCTCAAGGTGGGGAGATGCCTGCTGGGTCGACGGTCAGTGAGGCTAGTGCTCCTGGGGTGGCGGTGGACGAGCTGACTCGTTCATCGATCTGGCAATTTCCCACGAGTCTAGTCTTGGTTCTGGGCCGTCTTCTCGCGCATCTCCTCCTGGTCCGCTGGGTTCGCAAGACGACACTACTTCGGGCGTTACTCAGTCGAACCCAGCCGGACCGGTGAGCCTTGCCTCCCTTGAAGCATTGATTCAGAAGGATGCTCAGTTGCGCCGACTCGAGATGTCATCTGTGGTTCGTCTGCTGGCTATCGTCCATTGGTCGGCTTAAGTCCGAAGTGTGGCCACACCAGTTGGGTCGTTCCTGATTCCGGCCGAACATAGGATGGCCTAGTTGAGGTCTGGGCCGAAACTTGGGTTCACTATACCACAACTGCCCCGGCTATGATACGAGCCGGGTTGGTGAGTGTCGTAGCCATTGTTCTTCGTTCTCAAGTCGAGTACCCGCAAGTTGGATCTTCTCCGCAACATGTCGGATCCTTCGCCGAGTCCTGGAGCTGCTGAGGTGCGTCCTGGCTTTCTTCAGCGTGTAATGGTGCTTGTACTAACTCGCCGTCTTGCTTGTACAGTCTTCTGGCTCGGCTAGTTCACCTAACGGTCGTTCGTCGACTCCTGCTCAAGGTGGGAGATGCCTGCTGGGTCGACGGTCAGTGAGGCTAGTGCTCCTGGGGTGGCGGTGGACGAGCTGACTCGTTCATCGATCTGGCAATTTCCCACGAGTCTAGTCTTGGTTCTGGGCCGTCTTCTCGCGCATCTCCTCCTGGTCCGCTGGGTTCGCAAGACGACACTACTTCGGGCGTTACTCAGTCGAACCCAGCCGGACCGGTGAGCCTTGCCTCCCTTGAAGCATTGATTCAGAAGGATGCTCAGTTGCGCCGACTCGAGATGTCATCTGTGGTTCGTCTGCTGGCTATCGTCCATTGGTCGGCTTAAGTCCGAAGTGTGGCCACACCAGTTGGGTCGTTCCTGATTCCGGCCGAACATAGGATGGCCTAGTTGAGGTCTGGGCCGAAACTTGGGTTCACTATACCACAACTGCCCCGGCTATGATACGAGCCGGGTTGGTGAGTGTCGTAGCCATTGTTCTTCGTTCTCAAGTCGAGTACCCGCAAGTTGGATCTTCTCCGCAACATGTCGGATCCTTCGCCGAGTCCTGGAGCTGCTGAGGTGCGTCCTGGCTTTCTTCAGCGTGTAATGGTGCTTGTACTAACTCGCCGTCTTGCTTGTACAGTCTTCTGGCTCGGCTAGTTCACCTAACGGTCGTTCGTCGACTCCTGCTCAAGGTGGGAGATGCCTGCTGGGTCGACGGTCAGTGAGGCTAGTGCTCCTGGGGTGGCGGTGGACGAGCTGACTCGTTCATCGATCTGGCAATTTCCCACGAGTCTAGTCTTGGTTCTGGGCCGTCTTCTCGCGCATCTCCTCCTGGTCCGCTGGGTTCGCAAGACGACACTACTTCGGGCGTTACTCAGTCGAACCCAGCCGGACCGGTGAGCCTTGCCTCCCTTGAAGCATTGATTCAGAAGGATGCTCAGTTGCGCCGACTCGAGATGTCATCTGTGGTTCGTCTGCTGGCTATCGTCCATTGGTCGGCTTAAGTCCGAAGTGTGGCCACACCAGTTGGGTCGTTCCTGATTCCGGCCGAACATAGGATGGCCTAGTTGAGGTCTGGGCCGAAACTTGGGTTCACTATACCACAACTGCCCCGGCTATGATACGAGCCGGGTTGGTGAGTGTCGTAGCCATTGTTCTTCGTTCTCAAGTCGAGTACCCGCAAGTTGGATCTTCTCCGCAACATGTCGGATCCTTCGCCGAGTCCTGGAGCTGCTGAGGTGCGTCCTGGCTTTCTTCAGCGTGTAATGGTGCTTGTACTAACTCGCCGTCTTGCTTGTACAGTCTTCTGGCTCGGCTAGTTCACCTAACGGTCGTTCGTCGACTCCTGCTCAAGGTGGGGAGATGCCTGCTGGGTCGACGGTCAGTGAGGCTAGTGCTCCTGGGGTGGCGGTGGACGAGCTGACTCGTTCATCGATCTGGCAATTTCCCACGAGTCTAGTCTTGGTTCTGGGCCGTCTTCTCGCGCATCTCCTCCTGGTCCGCTGGGTTCGCAAGACGACACTACTTCGGGCGTTACTCAGTCGAACCCAGCCGGACCGGTGAGCCTTGCCTCCCTTGAAGCATTGATTCAGAAGGATGCTCAGTTGCGCCGACTCGAGATGTCATCTGTGGTTCGTCTGCTGGCTATCGTCCATTGGTCGGCTTAAGTCCGAAGTGTGGCCACACCAGTTGGGTCGTTCCTGATTCCGGCCGAACATAGGATGGCCTAGTTGAGGTCTGGGCCGAAACTTGGGTTCACTATACCACAACTGCCCCGGCTATGATACGAGCCGGGTTGGTGAGTGTCGTAGCCATTGTTCTTCGTTCTCAAGTCGAGTACCCGCAAGTTGGATCTTCTCCGCAACATGTCGGATCCTTCGCCGAGTCCTGGAGCTGCTGAGGTGCGTCCTGGCTTTCTTCAGCGTGTAATGGTGCTTGTACTAACTCGCCGTCTTGCTTGTACAGTCTTCTGGCTCGGCTAGTTCACCTAACGGTCGTTCGTCGACTCCTGCTCAAGGTGGGGAGATGCCTGCTGGGTCGACGGTCAGTGAGGCTAGTGCTCCTGGGGTGGCGGTGGACGAGCTGACTCGTTCATCGATCTGGCAATTTCCCACGAGTCTAGTCTTGGTTCTGGGCCGTCTTCTCGCGCATCTCCTCCTGGTCCGCTGGGTTCGCAAGACGACACTACTTCGGGCGTTACTCAGTCGAACCCAGCCGGACCGGTGAGCCTTGCCTCCCTTGAAGCATTGATTCAGAAGGATGCTCAGTTGCGCCGACTCGAGATGTCATCTGTGGTTCGTCTGCTGGCTATCGTCCATTGGTCGGCTTAAGTCCGAAGTGTGGCCACACCAGTTGGGTCGTTCCTGATTCCGGCCGAACATAGGATGGCCTAGTTGAGGTCTGGGCCGAAACTTGGGTTCACTATACCACAACTGCCCCGGCTATGATACGAGCCGGGTTGGTGAGTGTCGTAGCCATTGTTCTTCGTTCTCAAGTCGAGTACCCGCAAGTTGGATCTTCTCCGCAACATGTCGGATCCTTCGCCGAGTCCTGGAGCTGCTGAGGTGCGTCCTGGCTTTCTTCAGCGTGTAATGGTGCTTGTACTAACTCGCCGTCTTGCTTGTACAGTCTTCTGGCTCGGCTAGTTCACCTAACGGTCGTTCGTCGACTCCTGCTCAAGGTGGGGAGATGCCTGCTGGGTCGACGGTCAGTGAGGCTAGTGCTCCTGGGGTGGCGGTGGACGAGCTGACTCGTTCATCGATCTGGCAATTTCCCACGAGTCTAGTCTTGGTTCTGGGCCGTCTTCTCGCGCATCTCCTCCTGGTCCGCTGGGTTCGCAAGACGACACTACTTCGGGCGTTACTCAGTCGAACCCAGCCGGACCGGTGAGCCTTGCCTCCCTTGAAGCATTGATTCAGAAGGATGCTCAGTTGCGCCGACTCGAGATGTCATCTGTGGTTCGTCTGCTGGCTATCGTCCATTGGTCGGCTTAAGTCCGAAGTGTGGCCACACCAGTTGGGTCGTTCCTGATTCCGGCCGAACATAGGATGGCCTAGTTGAGGTCTGGGCCGAAACTTGGGTTCACTATACCACAACTGCCCCGGCTATGATACGAGCCGGGTTGGTGAGTGTCGTAGCCATTGTTCTTCGTTCTCAAGTCGAGTACCCGCAAGTTGGATCTTCTCCGCAACATGTCGGATCCTTCGCCGAGTCCTGGAGCTGCTGAGGTGCGTCCTGGCTTTCTTCAGCGTGTAATGGTGCTTGTACTAACTCGCCGTCTTGCTTGTACAGTCTTCTGGCTCGGCTAGTTCACCTAACGGTCGTTCGTCGACTCCTGCTCAAGGTGGGGAGATGCCTGCTGGGTCGACGGTCAGTGAGGCTAGTGCTCCTGGGGTGGCGGTGGACGAGCTGACTCGTTCATCGATCTGGCAATTTCCCACGAGTCTAGTCTTGGTTCTGGGCCGTCTTCTCGCGCATCTCCTCCTGGTCCGCTGGGTTCGCAAGACGACACTACTTCGGGCGTTACTCAGTCGAACCCAGCCGGACCGGTGAGCCTTGCCTCCCTTGAAGCATTGATTCAGAAGGATGCTCAGTTGCGCCGACTCGAGATGTCATCTGTGGTTCGTCTGCTGGCTATCGTCCATTGGTCGGCTTAAGTCCGAAGTGTGGCCACACCAGTTGGGTCGTTCCTGATTCCGGCCGAACATAGGATGGCCTAGTTGAGGTCTGGGCCGAAACTTGGGTTCACTATACCACAACTGCCCCGGCTATGATACGAGCCGGGTTGGTGAGTGTCGTAGCCATTGTTCTTCGTTCTCAAGTCGAGTACCCGCAAGTTGGATCTTCTCCGCAACATGTCGGATCCTTCGCCGAGTCCTGGAGCTGCTGAGGTGCGTCCTGGCTTTCTTCAGCGTGTAATGGTGCTTGTACTAACTCGCCGTCTTGCTTGTACAGTCTTCTGGCTCGGCTAGTTCACCTAACGGTCGTTCGTCGACTCCTGCTCAAGGTGGGGAGATGCCTGCTGGGTCGACGGTCAGTGAGGCTAGTGCTCCTGGGGTGGCGGTGGACGAGCTGACTCGTTCATCGATCTGGCAATTTCCCACGAGTCTAGTCTTGGTTCTGGGCCGTCTTCTCGCGCATCTCCTCCTGGTCCGCTGGGTTCGCAAGACGACACTACTTCGGGCGTTACTCAGTCGAACCCAGCCGGACCGGTGAGCCTTGCCTCCCTTGAAGCATTGATTCAGAAGGATGCTCAGTTGCGCCGACTCGAGATGTCATCTGTGGTTCGTCTGCTGGCTATCGTCCATTGGTCGGCTTAAGTCCGAAGTGTGGCCACACCAGTTGGGTCGTTCCTGATTCCGGCCGAACATAGGATGGCCTAGTTGAGGTCTGGGCCGAAACTTGGGTTCACTATACCACAACTGCCCCGGCTATGATACGAGCCGGGTTGGTGAGTGTCGTAGCCATTGTTCTTCGTTCTCAAGTCGAGTACCCGCAAGTTGGATCTTCTCCGCAACATGTCGGATCCTTCGCCGAGTCCTGGAGCTGCTGAGGTGCGTCCTGGCTTTCTTCAGCGTGTAATGGTGCTTGTACTAACTCGCCGTCTTGCTTGTACAGTCTTCTGGCTCGGCTAGTTCACCTAACGGTCGTTCGTCGACTCCTGCTCAAGGTGGGAGATGCCTGCTGGGTCGACGGTCAGTGAGGCTAGTGCTCCTGGGGTGGCGGTGGACGAGCTGACTCGTTCATCGATCTGGCAATTTCCCACGAGTCTAGTCTTGGTTCTGGGCCGTCTTCTCGCGCATCTCCTCCTGGTCCGCTGGGTTCGCAAGACGACACTACTTCGGGCGTTACTCAGTCGAACCCAGCCGGACCGGTGAGCCTTGCCTCCCTTGAAGCATTGATTCAGAAGGATGCTCAGTTGCGCCGACTCGAGATGTCATCTGTGGTTCGTCTGCTGGCTATCGTCCATTGGTCGGCTTAAGTCCGAAGTGTGGCCACACCAGTTGGGTCGTTCCTGATTCCGGCCGAACATAGGATGGCCTAGTTGAGGTCTGGGCCGAAACTTGGGTTCACTATACCACAACTGCCCCGGCTATGATACGAGCCGGGTTGGTGAGTGTCGTAGCCATTGTTCTTCGTTCTCAAGTCGAGTACCCGCAAGTTGGATCTTCTCCGCAACATGTCGGATCCTTCGCCGAGTCCTGGAGCTGCTGAGGTGCGTCCTGGCTTTCTTCAGCGTGTAATGGTGCTTGTACTAACTCGCCGTCTTGCTTGTACAGTCTTCTGGCTCGGCTAGTTCACCTAACGGTCGTTCGTCGACTCCTGCTCAAGGTGGGGAGATGCCTGCTGGGTCGACGGTCAGTGAGGCTAGTGCTCCTGGGGTGGCGGTGGACGAGCTGACTCGTTCATCGATCTGGCAATTTCCCACGAGTCTAGTCTTGGTTCTGGGCCGTCTTCTCGCGCATCTCCTCCTGGTCCGCTGGGTTCGCAAGACGACACTACTTCGGGCGTTACTCAGTCGAACCCAGCCGGACCGGTGAGCCTTGCCTCCCTTGAAGCATTGATTCAGAAGGATGCTCAGTTGCGCCGACTCGAGATGTCATCTGTGGTTCGTCTGCTGGCTATCGTCCATTGGTCGGCTTAAGTCCGAAGTGTGGCCACACCAGTTGGGTCGTTCCTGATTCCGGCCGAACATAGGATGGCCTAGTTGAGGTCTGGGCCGAAACTTGGGTTCACTATACCACAACTGCCCCGGCTATGATACGAGCCGGGTTGGTGAGTGTCGTAGCCATTGTTCTTCGTTCTCAAGTCGAGTACCCGCAAGTTGGATCTTCTCCGCAACATGTCGGATCCTTCGCCGAGTCCTGGAGCTGCTGAGGTGCGTCCTGGCTTTCTTCAGCGTGTAATGGTGCTTGTACTAACTCGCCGTCTTGCTTGTACAGTCTTCTGGCTCGGCTAGTTCACCTAACGGTCGTTCGTCGACTCCTGCTCAAGGTGGGGAGATGCCTGCTGGGTCGACGGTCAGTGAGGCTAGTGCTCCTGGGGTGGCGGTGGACGAGCTGACTCGTTCATCGATCTGGCAATTTCCCACGAGTCTAGTCTTGGTTCTGGGCCGTCTTCTCGCGCATCTCCTCCTGGTCCGCTGGGTTCGCAAGACGACACTACTTCGGGCGTTACTCAGTCGAACCCAGCCGGACCGGTGAGCCTTGCCTCCCTTGAAGCATTGATTCAGAAGGATGCTCAGTTGCGCCGACTCGAGATGTCATCTGTGGTTCGTCTGCTGGCTATCGTCCATTGGTCGGCTTAAGTCCGAAGTGTGGCCACACCAGTTGGGTCGTTCCTGATTCCGGCCGAACATAGGATGGCCTAGTTGAGGTCTGGGCCGAAACTTGGGTTCACTATACCACAACTGCCCCGGCTATGATACGAGCCGGGTTGGTGAGTGTCGTAGCCATTGTTCTTCGTTCTCAAGTCGAGTACCCGCAAGTTGGATCTTCTCCGCAACATGTCGGATCCTTCGCCGAGTCCTGGAGCTGCTGAGGTGCGTCCTGGCTTTCTTCAGCGTGTAATGGTGCTTGTACTAACTCGCCGTCTTGCTTGTACAGTCTTCTGGCTCGGCTAGTTCACCTAACGGTCGTTCGTCGACTCCTGCTCAAGGTGGGGAGATGCCTGCTGGGTCGACGGTCAGTGAGGCTAGTGCTCCTGGGGTGGCGGTGGACGAGCTGACTCGTTCATCGATCTGGCAATTTCCCACGAGTCTAGTCTTGGTTCTGGGCCGTCTTCTCGCGCATCTCCTCCTGGTCCGCTGGGTTCGCAAGACGACACTACTTCGGGCGTTACTCAGTCGAACCCAGCCGGACCGGTGAGCCTTGCCTCCCTTGAAGCATTGATTCAGAAGGATGCTCAGTTGCGCCGACTCGAGATGTCATCTGTGGTTCGTCTGCTGGCTATCGTCCATTGGTCGGCTTAAGTCCGAAGTGTGGCCACACCAGTTGGGTCGTTCCTGATTCCGGCCGAACATAGGATGGCCTAGTTGAGGTCTGGGCCGAAACTTGGGTTCACTATACCACAACTGCCCCGGCTATGATACGAGCCGGGTTGGTGAGTGTCGTAGCCATTGTTCTTCGTTCTCAAGTCGAGTACCCGCAAGTTGGATCTTCTCCGCAACATGTCGGATCCTTCGCCGAGTCCTGGAGCTGCTGAGGTGCGTCCTGGCTTTCTTCAGCGTGTAATGGTGCTTGTACTAACTCGCCGTCTTGCTTGTACAGTCTTCTGGCTCGGCTAGTTCACCTAACGGTCGTTCGTCGACTCCTGCTCAAGGTGGGGAGATGCCTGCTGGGTCGACGGTCAGTGAGGCTAGTGCTCCTGGGGTGGCGGTGGACGAGCTGACTCGTTCATCGATCTGGCAATTTCCCACGAGTCTAGTCTTGGTTCTGGGCCGTCTTCTCGCGCATCTCCTCCTGGTCCGCTGGGTTCGCAAGACGACACTACTTCGGGCGTTACTCAGTCGAACCCAGCCGGACCGGTGAGCCTTGCCTCCCTTGAAGCATTGATTCAGAAGGATGCTCAGTTGCGCCGACTCGAGATGTCATCTGTGGTTCGTCTGCTGGCTATCGTCCATTGGTCGGCTTAAGTCCGAAGTGTGGCCACACCAGTTGGGTCGTTCCTGATTCCGGCCGAACATAGGATGGCCTAGTTGAGGTCTGGGCCGAAACTTGGGTTCACTATACCACAACTGCCCCGGCTATGATACGAGCCGGGTTGGTGAGTGTCGTAGCCATTGTTCTTCGTTCTCAAGTCAGTACCCGCAAGTTGGATCTTCTCCGCAACATGTCGGATCCTTCGCCGAGTCCTGGAGCTGCTGAGGTGCGTCCTGGCTTTCTTCAGCGTGTAATGGTGCTTGTACTAACTCGCCGTCTTGCTTGTACAGTCTTCTGGCTCGGCTAGTTCACCTAACGGTCGTTCGTCGACTCCTGCTCAAGGTGGGGAGATGCCTGCTGGGTCGACGGTCAGTGAGGCTAGTGCTCCTGGGGTGGCGGTGGACGAGCTGACTCGTTCATCGATCTGGCAATTTCCCACGAGTCTAGTCTTGGTTCTGGGCCGTCTTCTCGCGCATCTCCTCCTGGTCCGCTGGGTTCGCAAGACGACACTACTTCGGGCGTTACTCAGTCGAACCCAGCCGGACCGGTGAGCCTTGCCTCCCTTGAAGCATTGATTCAGAAGGATGCTCAGTTGCGCCGACTCGAGATGTCATCTGTGGTTCGTCTGCTGGCTATCGTCCATTGGTCGGCTTAAGTCCGAAGTGTGGCCACACCAGTTGGGTCGTTCCTGATTCCGGCCGAACATAGGATGGCCTAGTTGAGGTCTGGGCCGAAACTTGGGTTCACTATACCACAACTGCCCCGGCTATGATACGAGCCGGGTTGGTGAGTGTCGTAGCCATTGTTCTTCGTTCTCAAGTCGAGTACCCGCAAGTTGGATCTTCTCCGCAACATGTCGGATCCTTCGCCGAGTCCTGGAGCTGCTGAGGTGCGTCCTGGCTTTCTTCAGCGTGTAATGGTGCTTGTACTAACTCGCCGTCTTGCTTGTACAGTCTTCTGGCTCGGCTAGTTCACCTAACGGTCGTTCGTCGACTCCTGCTCAAGGTGGGGAGATGCCTGCTGGGTCGACGGTCAGTGAGGCTAGTGCTCCTGGGGTGGCGGTGGACGAGCTGACTCGTTCATCGATCTGGCAATTTCCCACGAGTCTAGTCTTGGTTCTGGGCCGTCTTCTCGCGCATCTCCTCCTGGTCCGCTGGGTTCGCAAGACGACACTACTTCGGGCGTTACTCAGTCGAACCCAGCCGGACCGGTGAGCCTTGCCTCCCTTGAAGCATTGATTCAGAAGGATGCTCAGTTGCGCCGACTCGAGATGTCATCTGTGGTTCGTCTGCTGGCTATCGTCCATTGGTCGGCTTAAGTCCGAAGTGTGGCCACACCAGTTGGGTCGTTCCTGATTCCGGCCGAACATAGGATGGCCTAGTTGAGGTCTGGGCCGAAACTTGGGTTCACTATACCACAACTGCCCCGGCTATGATACGAGCCGGGTTGGTGAGTGTCGTAGCCATTGTTCTTCGTTCTCAAGTCGAGTACCCGCAAGTTGGATCTTCTCCGCAACATGTCGGATCCTTCGCCGAGTCCTGGAGCTGCTGAGGTGCGTCCTGGCTTTCTTCAGCGTGTAATGGTGCTTGTACTAACTCGCCGTCTTGCTTGTACAGTCTTCTGGCTCGGCTAGTTCACCTAACGGTCGTTCGTCGACTCCTGCTCAAGGTGGGAGATGCCTGCTGGGTCGACGGTCAGTGAGGCTAGTGCTCCTGGGGTGGCGGTGGACGAGCTGACTCGTTCATCGATCTGGCAATTTCCCACGAGTCTAGTCTTGGTTCTGGGCCGTCTTCTCGCGCATCTCCTCCTGGTCCGCTGGGTTCGCAAGACGACACTACTTCGGGCGTTACTCAGTCGAACCCAGCCGGACCGGTGAGCCTTGCCTCCCTTGAAGCATTGATTCAGAAGGATGCTCAGTTGCGCCGACTCGAGATGTCATCTGTGGTTCGTCTGCTGGCTATCGTCCATTGGTCGGCTTAAGTCCGAAGTGTGGCCACACCAGTTGGGTCGTTCCTGATTCCGGCCGAACATAGGATGGCCTAGTTGAGGTCTGGGCCGAAACTTGGGTTCACTATACCACAACTGCCCCGGCTATGATACGAGCCGGGTTGGTGAGTGTCGTAGCCATTGTTCTTCGTTCTCAAGTCGAGTACCCGCAAGTTGGATCTTCTCCGCAACATGTCGGATCCTTCGCCGAGTCCTGGAGCTGCTGAGGTGCGTCCTGGCTTTCTTCAGCGTGTAATGGTGCTTGTACTAACTCGCCGTCTTGCTTGTACAGTCTTCTGGCTCGGCTAGTTCACCTAACGGTCGTTCGTCGACTCCTGCTCAAGGTGGGGAGATGCCTGCTGGGTCGACGGTCAGTGAGGCTAGTGCTCCTGGGGTGGCGGTGGACGAGCTGACTCGTTCATCGATCTGGCAATTTCCCACGAGTCTAGTCTTGGTTCTGGGCCGTCTTCTCGCGCATCTCCTCCTGGTCCGCTGGGTTCGCAAGACGACACTACTTCGGGCGTTACTCAGTCGAACCCAGCCGGACCGGTGAGCCTTGCCTCCTTGAAGCATTGATTCAGAAGGATGCTCAGTTGCGCCGACTCGAGATGTCATCTGTGGTTCGTCTGCTGGCTATCGTCCATTGGTCGGCTTAAGTCCGAAGTGTGGCCACACCAGTTGGGTCGTTCCTGATTCCGGCCGAACATAGGATGGCCTAGTTGAGGTCTGGGCCGAAACTTGGGTTCACTATACCACAACTGCCCCGGCTATGATACGAGCCGGGTTGGTGAGTGTCGTAGCCATTGTTCTTCGTTCTCAAGTCGAGTACCCGCAAGTTGGATCTTCTCCGCAACATGTCGGATCCTTCGCCGAGTCCTGGAGCTGCTGAGGTGCGTCCTGGCTTTCTTCAGCGTGTAATGGTGCTTGTACTAACTCGCCGTCTTGCTTGTACAGTCTTCTGGCTCGGCTAGTTCACCTAACGGTCGTTCGTCGACTCCTGCTCAAGGTGGGAGATGCCTGCTGGGTCGACGGTCAGTGAGGCTAGTGCTCCTGGGGTGGCGGTGGACGAGCTGACTCGTTCATCGATCTGGCAATTTCCCACGAGTCTAGTCTTGGTTCTGGGCCGTCTTCTCGCGCATCTCCTCCTGGTCCGCTGGGTTCGCAAGACGACACTACTTCGGGCGTTACTCAGTCGAACCCAGCCGGACCGGTGAGCCTTGCCTCCCTTGAAGCATTGATTCAGAAGGATGCTCAGTTGCGCCGACTCGAGATGTCATCTGTGGTTCGTCTGCTGGCTATCGTCCATTGGTCGGCTTAAGTCCGAAGTGTGGCCACACCAGTTGGGTCGTTCCTGATTCCGGCCGAACATAGGATGGCCTAGTTGAGGTCTGGGCCGAAACTTGGGTTCACTATACCACAACTGCCCCGGCTATGATACGAGCCGGGTTGGTGAGTGTCGTAGCCATTGTTCTTCGTTCTCAAGTCGAGTACCCGCAAGTTGGATCTTCTCCGCAACATGTCGGATCCTTCGCCGAGTCCTGGAGCTGCTGAGGTGCGTCCTGGCTTTCTTCAGCGTGTAATGGTGCTTGTACTAACTCGCCGTCTTGCTTGTACAGTCTTCTGGCTCGGCTAGTTCACCTAACGGTCGTTCGTCGACTCCTGCTCAAGGTGGGGAGATGCCTGCTGGGTCGACGGTCAGTGAGGCTAGTGCTCCTGGGGTGGCGGTGGACGAGCTGACTCGTTCATCGATCTGGCAATTTCCCACGAGTCTAGTCTTGGTTCTGGGCCGTCTTCTCGCGCATCTCCTCCTGGTCCGCTGGGTTCGCAAGACGACACTACTTCGGGCGTTACTCAGTCGAACCCAGCCGGACCGGTGAGCCTTGCCTCCCTTGAAGCATTGATTCAGAAGGATGCTCAGTTGCGCCGACTCGAGATGTCATCTGTGGTTCGTCTGCTGGCTATCGTCCATTGGTCGGCTTAAGTCCGAAGTGTGGCCACACCAGTTGGGTCGTTCCTGATTCCGGCCGAACATAGGATGGCCTAGTTGAGGTCTGGGCCGAAACTTGGGTTCACTATACCACAACTGCCCCGGCTATGATACGAGCCGGGTTGGTGAGTGTCGTAGCCATTGTTCTTCGTTCTCAAGTCGAGTACCCGCAAGTTGGATCTTCTCCGCAACATGTCGGATCCTTCGCCGAGTCCTGGAGCTGCTGAGGTGCGTCCTGGCTTTCTTCAGCGTGTAATGGTGCTTGTACTAACTCGCCGTCTTGCTTGTACAGTCTTCTGGCTCGGCTAGTTCACCTAACGGTCGTTCGTCGACTCCTGCTCAAGGTGGGGAGATGCCTGCTGGGTCGACGGTCAGTGAGGCTAGTGCTCCTGGGGTGGCGGTGGACGAGCTGACTCGTTCATCGATCTGGCAATTTCCCACGAGTCTAGTCTTGGTTCTGGGCCGTCTTCTCGCGCATCTCCTCCTGGTCCGCTGGGTTCGCAAGACGACACTACTTCGGGCGTTACTCAGTCGAACCCAGCCGGACCGGTGAGCCTTGCCTCCCTTGAAGCATTGATTCAGAAGGATGCTCAGTTGCGCCGACTCGAGATGTCATCTGTGGTTCGTCTGCTGGCTATCGTCCATTGGTCGGCTTAAGTCCGAAGTGTGGCCACACCAGTTGGGTCGTTCCTGATTCCGGCCGAACATAGGATGGCCTAGTTGAGGTCTGGGCCGAAACTTGGGTTCACTATACCACAACTGCCCCGGCTATGATACGAGCCGGGTTGGTGAGTGTCGTAGCCATTGTTCTTCGTTCTCAAGTCGAGTACCCGCAAGTTGGATCTTCTCCGCAACATGTCGGATCCTTCGCCGAGTCCTGGAGCTGCTGAGGTGCGTCCTGGCTTTCTTCAGCGTGTAATGGTGCTTGTACTAACTCGCCGTCTTGCTTGTACAGTCTTCTGGCTCGGCTAGTTCACCTAACGGTCGTTCGTCGACTCCTGCTCAAGGTGGGGAGATGCCTGCTGGGTCGACGGTCAGTGAGGCTAGTGCTCCTGGGGTGGCGGTGGACGAGCTGACTCGTTCATCGATCTGGCAATTTCCACGAGTCTAGTCTTGGTTCTGGGCCGTCTTCTCGCGCATCTCCTCCTGGTCCGCTGGGTTCGCAAGACGACACTACTTCGGGCGTTACTCAGTCGAACCCAGCCGGACCGGTGAGCCTTGCCTCCCTTGAAGCATTGATTCAGAAGGATGCTCAGTTGCGCCGACTCGAGATGTCATCTGTGGTTCGTCTGCTGGCTATCGTCCATTGGTCGGCTTAAGTCCGAAGTGTGGCCACACCAGTTGGGTCGTTCCTGATTCCGGCCGAACATAGGATGGCCTAGTTGAGGTCTGGGCCGAAACTTGGGTTCACTATACCACAACTTCCCCGGCTATGATACGAGCCGGGTTGGTGAGTGTCGTAGCCATTGTTCTTCGTTCTCAAGTCGAGTACCCGCAAGTTGGATCTTCTCCGCAACATGTCGGATCCTTCGCCGAGTCCTGGAGCTGCTGAGGTGCGTCCTGGCTTTCTTCAGCGTGTAATGGTGCTTGTACTAACTCGCCGTCTTGCTTGTACAGTCTTCTGGCTCGGCTAGTTCACCTAACGGTCGTTCGTCGACTCCTGCTCAAGGTGGGGAGATGCCTGCTGGGTCGACGGTCAGTGAGGCTAGTGCTCCTGGGGTGGCGGTGGACGAGCTGACTCGTTCATCGATCTGGCAATTTCCCACGAGTCTAGTCTTGGTTCTGGGCCGTCTTCTCGCGCATCTCCTCCTGGTCCGCTGGGTTCGCAAGACGACACTACTTCGGGCGTTACTCAGTCGAACCCAGCCGGACCGGTGAGCCTTGCCTCCCTTGAAGCATTGATTCAGAAGGATGCTCAGTTGCGCCGACTCGAGATGTCATCTGTGGTTCGTCTGCTGGCTATCGTCCATTGGTCGGCTTAAGTCCGAAGTGTGGCCACACCAGTTGGGTCGTTCCTGATTCCGGCCGAACATAGGATGGCCTAGTTGAGGTCTGGGCCGAAACTTGGGTTCACTATACCACAACTTCCCCGGCTATGATACGAGCCGGGTTGGTGAGTGTCGTAGCCATTGTTCTTCGTTCTCAAGTCGAGTACCCGCAAGTTGGATCTTCTCCGCAACATGTCGGATCCTTCGCCGAGTCCTGGAGCTGCTGAGGTGCGTCCTGGCTTTCTTCAGCGTGTAATGGTGCTTGTACTAACTCGCCGTCTTGCTTGTACAGTCTTCTGGCTCGGCTAGTTCACCTAACGGTCGTTCGTCGACTCCTGCTCAAGGTGGGGAGATGCCTGCTGGGTCGACGGTCAGTGAGGCTAGTGCTCCTGGGGTGGCGGTGGACGAGCTGACTCGTTCATCGATCTGGCAATTTCCCACGAGTCTAGTCTTGGTTCTGGGCCGTCTTCTCGCGCATCTCCTCCTGGTCCGCTGGGTTCGCAAGACGACACTACTTCGGGCGTTACTCAGTCGAACCCAGCCGGACCGGTGAGCCTTGCCTCCCTTGAAGCATTGATTCAGAAGGATGCTCAGTTGCGCCGACTCGAGATGTCATCTGTGGTTCGTCTGCTGGCTATCGTCCATTGGTCGGCTTAAGTCCGAAGTGTGGCCACACCAGTTGGGTCGTTCCTGATTCCGGCCGAACATAGGATGGCCTAGTTGAGGTCTGGGCCGAAACTTGGGTTCACTATACCACAACTTCCCCGGCTATGATACGAGCCGGGTTGGTGAGTGTCGTAGCCATTGTTCTTCGTTCTCAAGTCGAGTACCCGCAAGTTGGATCTTCTCCGCAACATGTCGGATCCTTCGCCGAGTCCTGGAGCTGCTGAGGTGCGTCCTGGCTTTCTTCAGCGTGTAATGGTGCTTGTACTAACTCGCCGTCTTGCTTGTACAGTCTTCTGGCTCGGCTAGTTCACCTAACGGTCGTTCGTCGACTCCTGCTCAAGGTGGGGAGATGCCTGCTGGGTCGACGGTCAGTGAGGCTAGTGCTCCTGGGGTGGCGGTGGACGAGCTGACTCGTTCATCGATCTGGCAATTTCCCACGAGTCTAGTCTTGGTTCTGGGCCGTCTTCTCGCGCATCTCCTCCTGGTCCGCTGGGTTCGCAAGACGACACTACTTCGGGCGTTACTCAGTCGAACCCAGCCGGACCGGTGAGCCTTGCCTCCCTTGAAGCATTGATTCAGAAGGATGCTCAGTTGCGCCGACTCGAGATGTCATCTGTGGTTCGTCTGCTGGCTATCGTCCATTGGTCGGCTTAAGTCCGAAGTGTGGCCACACCAGTTGGGTCGTTCCTGATTCCGGCCGAACATAGGATGGCCTAGTTGAGGTCTGGGCCGAAACTTGGGTTCACTATACCACAACTTCCCCGGCTATGATACGAGCCGGGTTGGTGAGTGTCGTAGCCATTGTTCTTCGTTCTCAAGTCGAGTACCCGCAAGTTGGATCTTCTCCGCAACATGTCGGATCCTTCGCCGAGTCCTGGAGCTGCTGAGGTGCGTCCTGGCTTTCTTCAGCGTGTAATGGTGCTTGTACTAACTCGCCGTCTTGCTTGTACAGTCTTCTGGCTCGGCTAGTTCACCTAACGGTCGTTCGTCGACTCCTGCTCAAGGTGGGGAGATGCCTGCTGGGTCGACGGTCAGTGAGGCTAGTGCTCCTGGGGTGGCGGTGGACGAGCTGACTCGTTCATCGATCTGGCAATTTCCCACGAGTCTAGTCTTGGTTCTGGGCCGTCTTCTCGCGCATCTCCTCCTGGTCCGCTGGGTTCGCAAGACGACACTACTTCGGGCGTTACTCAGTCGAACCCAGCCGGACCGGTGAGCCTTGCCTCCCTTGAAGCATTGATTCAGAAGGATGCTCAGTTGTGCCGACTCGAGATGTCATCTGTGGTTCGTCTGCTGGCTTTCAGTTTGTCGGGCCCACCACTCATCGCGGATCCTGTCCAGCGCGAAGCGATCATGAGGGCTTCGTCGACCAACGAGCTTCGGCATCTGCTCCGCCACAACTATCCGGGCCTCGACGAGTCCGGTCAACTGACTGCGCTGCGTATGGAATTGAAGTCCGTGGTTTGCTTTATTGGGTAAGCAGCTGACTTTACGGGTTCTTCGTTGACTATACTGGATCTTAAATTGACTATACCGGATCATGCTTGGTCTACTACACGGGTACTTGGTTGACTATACTGGTCCTTGGTGAACTATATGTGGTAGAGTGACCTCAGAGTGGAAGTTAGGAAGGTGTTAAACGACACCCAAGATCGCTGGGTACGATACGGATGTGGTGAAGCGAGCTCGAGAAGAGACGGAAAGACGCGAGATGGGCGGGGTGCGACAGATGGGGAGAGACGCGATCCACGAATGATGGCGACACCTCAGAGTCAGACCTGTTTCTGAAACTGAGTCTCAGTCGCCCCGTCTTGGACCCCGTCTCTGGTATGAGGGACGCGTCCCTGAGATCGAGAGACGCGGTACACGGTATAGGGTATGAATCAGATTCGAGCCAGTCTGCAGGAAGCACGCCAGAGTAGGTTTAGAGGAGAGAAAGGAGAGGTCCAGAAGGACTCGTAGGATAGAGTAAGGCTCAGTTCCGAATATACTTTGTGATACGCAAAGCTCTTCTTCCTTCGCCTGAGTTCTCTAAGAGACTAGCAACCAAGAAATCTTTCGTTGAAAGACCAGCGTCCGTCGACAAGCCGCCCCGATAACCGCGGCCCCGTCCCCGTCCGTTGAGTCGGTTCTCACCCCCAACACCCCGTGTCTGAAAGGAAGGCACGTTAAACGATACCGCCAAGGCGTCGCCCGATAACCCGGCGCCGAACGCGAAAGACCGTGCGCCTGATAACCGCCGCACACAACGACCAAGGACGCGCCCCGATAACCGCGCGGACCAAGGTCGAGAGAGAGAGAGAGAGAGGGTGTCATCTGTGACCGTGCAGAGCGCTAAGTAAGAGAAGACGTAGAGTGAGGACCATCCGCTCTACGCCAGGATCGCCGTCTTCAAGACCAAGAACGCCGACGACCGCACTCCATCGGGAGATACGTTACTCAACAACCGGGAAAACCCCGTCGCTCACGCTTCCGGTTTGTAGAAGTCCACACTCGCATTCATTTTGCGAGGGCGCTCTTCCACAATGGTGCCGCGACCCGGGAGTACTACTCAAGATGAAGAAGTAGCGGCAAGGCCAGGGACTGAGATGAGAGCCCCGTCGATCGAGACCTCGTCGACTGGGAGCGAGATTGAAGAGAAGTTGTTCGCGTCGCATGAACCTATACGACAGGCCATGGTGCCAGCGATGAATTGGAGGCGTACGAAGAACAGTTCGCCGTTCCCGATATGGCTTCTCTAGAAGCCATCAAGAACCTTGAGTTACATCAATGTCCTCCCGGTCCGAAGTCCGCAAGGACCGACGACCAGAAACCCCCGCCCCCAAAGCTGCCAAGCCTAAGGGTAAGAAGAAAAGAAGAAGGGCAAAACCCAATCTCCGGACGCCAGGGACGGGAGCTTGTACAAGCTGCCCAGCAAGGAAGTCGCTCACGCGGGACGGATCCCGACCGAGGAAGAGATAAGCTTCAATCTCAACCCAGCGGCGCTGTCGCGACAGCTCGACGACAACTTGGTCCTGGCGTTCCTGCGTCCTCTGCTGGTCGGACAGTTCACGGGCCCGTTCCACATGCCCGTCTTAGGGAGCTCACAAGCGTGCTACAAGCCGCACAGACGCTCTTCAAGATACTCCGAGAATCGGGATTTGTGCTGGGAGCCTTCGAGATGGAGAGTGTTCGACTGGGATCTTGAGGACTGGAAGCACGCGATCGCCGTCATACTGCAATCTCTGGCTGCCTTGGCGGGAACGTTCGAGGCGACACCGGAGCCAGTGGCGAAGACAACGTCTCCACCCGAACCCGTCGCAGAACCGCAAGGACGGAAACGGCCGTCGTCGTTCAAAGAGCAATACCCCATGAGCATAGAGAGTATCGACGACTCCGACAGCAGCATCGAGTCTCTCAAGCGGATGAAGTCCCCAACGCCAGCACGGCAGCCCCCGGTCCAGCCAGCGGCGCGTCATACACCCGCAAGGCAACCCGCGGCTCCGCCAGCAAGTCACGCGACCCCCATGGGTCGGCCGACGCCTCCGCCTTCCGAAGACGGAGCCATTCCCAAATCTCTCGAGGACGCGATCCTCAGGTTGATGCAGTCGACCATGATGAGCCAGCCCGCGTCCCCCACGCCAGCAGCGGCCCCGACAGCACCGGAGCCGCCTATGCTGGGAGAAATCGACGTGGCTATGGAGTCGGTGAGCTCGCGCTCATCTTGTCGACGAGAGACTCCACCACATCCGCGAGACGAAGACCCCGACGATCTGTTCGATCTGTTCGATCTGGACAACGCGTCTCCGGGCAACGCGTCAGCGATCTCGTCGGCAACGGTGGGCGCCAGCTTAGGTGTAGCAAGAGTGCGTCTCTCGGCGTTCTCCGAGCTAAAGGAGTTCCATGGCCGAGACACAAGCGAAGAGAAGGTGAGAGCCTGGCTGAATCGCGTGAAGTCCGCGTCTCGCAGAGACGGAATGTGGGGAGACGAGGTATGCGCCTTATTCGGTGACCTGATGACCGGCCCGGCACGACAATGGTATCTCCAGCTGTCCCGCGACGTGAGGAGGTCATGGACGGACTTGACAGAGCAGTTCCGCATCCAATACTGCGGCAAGGGAATTTCCATGGCGCGTCGGTATTACCACGCGTCACGTCACTCCGACGAAACGCCGCTCGAATATCTGTACCGCCTCAACGTCACTGGAATGCGCGCCAAGATTCACTACGAAGATGGTACTCCGGCTGAGAAACGGGAGCACGTGGAGCTGTTCATTAACACCCTCGGCTCTCAGGAGCAGGAGTTGGCTTCACGTCTGACGCTGATGGAAGTTCCACGTGGCCACGCTAGAGAAGAAGTTGCGTGCTCGCCAACGCGGGATCGCCCAGCAGAAGAAAGCTCTGTTCGGATCCCACCAGTTCCGACAGAAGGCGCCCGCTCCGCCTCCATCGGCACGCGCGGTCCACGCAATCCAAGTCGCGTCGGACGACTATAACTCGGGACGCAAAGAAGATCGTGCTTGACTGATGGTGGCTGGACGAGGCCCTCCAGGTGAAGCCTCACGCCAGATTCCCAACGCTGACGTAAGACGCGACCGTCCTCGATGCCGTCATTGCGGATCACGTCACCACACCGAAGGAGACTGCTGGGGCCTGCTGACTTGCCAAAAGTGCAGCGGACACCACCCGACCGACCGATGTCTCAAAGCCTGCAACGCCTGTGGAGACGTTCACGACGCTGCAGAATGCCCAATGATGGAATTCTTCAACCAGCTTCGCTCGTGGTTCAACACGCATAAACACGCGGGGATATTACCTCCCAAGGCCGAGAAGATGTTAATGTGGTATTGTAGTACACAGAAACTCGTCAGATATGGGTTCTTAATAAGCACACACAACAATCGCCGAGTTAAGTCGGCTTTTGTAGCCTGCGCTGAGTTGCCCCAGCGGTTCGGCCCTTCCGAGACAGTAATGCGTCTCACTTCGCTGAGACCAGGCAACCAAGCCAGTAATTCACTAGAGGTCAGCTGAGCTGACTGACCTCCTGTTTTTCCTTACGGAGCCTGTGTCCGCCACCAAAGGGTGGACGACGGTGCGCGAGCGCTTTTACAGGTCGCCGAGTGCAAATGCAACTCGGCTTGACGAACGACACCCGGGATGTACGGCGTGTCGACCCGCTGAGTTGGCGGGGTTTAGTTGGTCGCAACGAAGCGAAAGCGCACAAAGCTGAGTACCCGTCCCGGGCCGACTTAATCTCTTGGCGCTACCACGGTCAACTCCTACAAGCGATGCCTCTCGGAGTTGACGGCAGGCATAATCCAGCCCACGCAGGGACTTACCGGAAAAGTGTACGCTGTTCTTGGACTTAGAAAAAATTCTGCTCTGTTTGTTTGTTATGTCTACTTGGGCTGTATGCCCTGTTCTAATAAGCCCTATACAAATATCTAGTGAAATGAAGTGGTTTTCGGATCTCGGCGAGCCGTTAGCCGAGTTCCGCGACTCTTTAGCCGAGTTCTCCGACCCTTCAACCGAGTCCCCAAAGAGCAACCGACTCTTCAGCTGACTCCGGTTTAGCAACCCAGCTTGGATCTGAAACTTCCGGGGTCCCGGCTGAGTCGAGTCAGCTCTTCAACCGTGGTAAGCCGAGTCGAACTCAGCTTAATGCTGCGTCGTTCCAGCTTTAGCTTCTCGCCACATCGGGTCGAGCTCAGCTCTAGCCGAGTTGGGTTGATATTGCTTCCAGATCCAGTTGAGCTCGGCTCTTCATCGAGATAAGTCGACATTTGTAGTTGAGTTAGCTTGCCTCTAGCCGAGTCGGCTTCGCTTGTTCTAGCTGAGCTAAGTCGGCTCCAGGTTCTGGCCGAGTTTGTCGGCCCCCTTTCCAGCCGAGTGCAATCAGCTGAGTCCAGTACCGTAAATCCTGAGTTTTGATTACTCTGCTCACTTCAGAGTACCGTGATCATCGGCTTTTACGCATAGTTGGGTGCCGTCACACAAATTGAATCGGACTACACCACAACTGCCCCGGTTCTGACACGAGTCCAGTTGATGAGTGTTTGAACCCAACTGGTGGTCCCGTCCTGTCAACTCGGCCTCACATTCGCGTTTCCCAAATTGCTTCAGCTTCGTTGGTTCCTCTTGTCTGCCAGACAGGACAGCGGTGTCACTTCCCGTGTCGTGCAGATGGCTGACTCGGCTTCCGATGCTCCGCCGTCCGTGGCCGACACTGCCTCTCTTGGCCCGACGTCTGCTGAGCTGAGTTCGACCAGCGGTACTCCCGCCAGTCTCGGCGCTTCTACCGCCCGCGAAGGCGACTCAGCTCGTGCCGGCTCCGTTCTCGAAGATGGGGAAGTTTCTCCTCCCTCCTCCAGGTATGTGCTATCAGCTCCGTATTCTGGTTGTTCACAGCACTAACCTCTCACCGGGAATCTTCTGATTCTCCAGATATCCAGCAAGCCGAGTACGCCGCGCTCTTTTCTCAAGACTCCAAGCTTAGCTCCCTCTCGGCTGCGACTCAGTCGCCACCTCCAACCCAGGATCCCGCCATGCGTCCGCACTCTCCGGTTTGTCCAGTGGATGTTTCGCCTACGGATGCTCTTGTGTCATATCTGGATACGCCGACTCCAAGCCCCGAGCCCAGCCCAGTCCGTGAAGGTTTCCGCCGAGATGGCTTGATGGAAGATGGAGTTCCTCCTGCTACCGAAGCTAAGTCGAATGAAGCTTCTCTGGTCAACGCGAGTTTTCTTCCCGTCGGTGGTGGAGTTCCGGCGCAGTCTGCGGCGTCCTCTTTCTCCCCAGCTCGGCGGGCAACATCCACCAACTCGGCGGAGGTTATTGATCCACCTCCGAATTCGATACCTGAGCTCTGGCAGCGACTCACGGTCCGCGACGATGCTTTCGCAGCCGAAGATCTGGAGCGCAATCGACTGGTGGCTGTGGCGCTCCTCCGGCCTCAGCTTCCCAACGAGTATCTTACTCAGCGGAAGTTCATGGAAGCCAAGTCTCTGTCCGAGATGATGACAGCTCTCGAGGACTGGAACCCCGAGCCTCCGTGCTCCTCACGCGAGTTAGCTGAGTTGCGGGTGCAAAGCCGAGAACTGGGCTTTGAAAAAGAAGCTTATTACCGCCGTATGCTCGCAGCCGAGACCCAGTCACGTCATCTTGAGCAAGCTCTGGCCATTGTTCTTCACGAGAGAGATGACTGGAAGAGGAAAGCCGAGGTGAACACCAATGTCATCGATTCCTATCGTAAAAGCATCATAGCCTTAGAAGGGAAGCTGCGTTTGTCGACTCAGGAAGCCAATCGCCGAGTCGACTTAGCTCAAACATTTATCGACGACCTCCGCCGAGACCTCCAAGCGCGACACCGGGACAATGGGCTGCTGATAAACTGACCGAGAAGGATCATGCTTACGCTTCCCTTCAAGGTGTGGCCTCCACTTATTACCGTCAAGTTGAAGAGGCTGCGCGCGTTGTGTCGTTGAACGCTACTGATGATCGTCTGAAGTTCGCCAACCAAGTTATCCAAGACAAAAGCCGGACCATTCGACTGCTGAAAAGCAGTTGCGGCACGCTGAAACCCAGCTTCCTCTGACCGACCCAGCTGTGGCTGTAGCGGCGGTGGCTGGAGTGGATGCCCCTGGATTGACCCCTTACGAGCTTCGGATGAACGCAATTTTGTGCCGCTCTCTGGAAGCTGCTTGGCCTCAACTCGACCTTCGCGGTCGCGAGGCTCGAGACATCACACTGCAAATTGGTGCTATGTCTGTCGGGACTTCGGCTCTTGCGTCTACTACGACGGCTGAGGTCGAGGACTCGGCTAGTGCGTTGGCTTCTCTGGCTGTTACTTCCAGCAAGTCGGCTACTCAGCTACCCTTGCCGTTCGGTCGCGCCCCCACGAGTCGCTTTCGACGAGGTAGGCCTGTACCCGTGACGCAGCCCACAGTCCAAGTGCCTGCTGTATCCGATATCACAATTACGCCTCCACTCAGCTTGGCGCCTTCGGGTGCCGACTCGGCTAACTCAACTACTGCTCCGCTTCCATTCGCGATTGCTGCTGGTCCTCCCGGGCCAACTCATCTTCCTTGGTCTACGCAAGGGACTGCATCAACTCCTCGGTCTCAGCTTGGTCCGTCTGGTCTAAGCTTGGCTTCGACCTCCTCGCTGACTTCCGCTACTCAGCCGACTATTGTGACTCGGCCGAGTCCAGTGATTCCTTCGGCTGTGGTGACTAGCTCTGCGTCGGGGTCGGTGCGCTTGGATTTTGGTCGTCCGTCTCGAGTTTCATCGCGGAACGCTCAAGCCATTATTAATCGCGTCATGTTGGAAAGTCTTGGGGCGACCAATGCTAACGCCTTCGGTTCATCTCCGCCTGTGAGTTCTCGGCTGAAATCTCTCAAGCCGAGTTCACGCCCACCGAGTTCTGGCCAGCCGAGCTCGGTTTCGACTCCGATCGAACTCGCGCAGAGTTCGTCTGACTCATCCGCCGATGGGTCCTCAGCCCGGAGACGAGCTTCCAAGACGTACGAGGAGACCTTCGGGTCCAGTTTTGATGAAGATGAAGCCTCGAGTGACACTTACTCGTCTAAGACTCCCAGTATTCCTCCTACACCCACGAAGGCTCAGAGCAAGAGACAGCGCAAACCGTCGCCAAAGTCGGCTTCTAAGAAGCAGAAGAAAATCTCGGCTTCGCCCAAGAAGTCGACCTCTGGCCAGAAACCTCCTGCCGGTAAGACACGCGCGTCTCCTAAGAAGCGTGGCACCGTGACGAAGTCAGCTTCAGCTAAGAGTTCAGCTGTACCGAAGTCGGCTGGGAAGAAGAAAACTTCCAAGAGCTCAGCTTCATTGCCCAACTCAGCTTCGCATCCTCCCATCTCGATTGCCGATGGCGGGGAGCTTCCCGAGCCTCTGAACCTCACAGTGGTTCAGCTGCGTAGGCAAGCTGTTCAAGCTGCTTCTCGGGAGTCTCGCATAGCTGGAAACATGAAGCTCTGGCGTGAACCGCCATTCTTCCATGCTGGATCTCACCGAGCTTGGCTCATGATGATTAACTCGTGCCAGATCGTGATCGAGATGGAGGATGTCGACGGGAAGCAGTGTGTCCGGCCGACTTGGATCTCAATGGAAGGAGTGGTGGCCTTTGCGGACGTGTTCTCGCCGGCACATCCGTGCCAGATGTGTCGATCTCAGCTTCCTGCGGACTTCGTCTTCATGTCAGCCAGCATTATACGCCGAGTCCTCGCCCTTCCTGCTTCGACCAAGCACATGTTGCCGGTGGAAATCGTAGCCGAGTGCATGTTGCGTCTTCGTGGGGATCGAGCTGAGTACCTGAAGATCTACGTGGCTCTGTGGGAACGTTTCCACTGGATCGTCGATTCCAGTGTCGTGCTGGGATTGCATCCTGACCTGAACGCAGGTGTTTCTCTGGATGAGCTGGCTCTAATCCTCAAGATTTGGAAGGGATACGTCGTCGCACGTAAACGACGGGGCGATAACTTGCGGATGATCCTCAACGAGATGTACGAGACAATTTTTTCAACTCGGCTTCAGCTACTGACTCGGCTGGAGCAGCGCCCACTTTCGATCCAAAACTGCTCATGGACCCAGCGGTGCCTTTCGCGACTCCGGCTAATTTGCCGTGGTTCCCCCGTCGGCGGACTGGCCCGCAGCGGTGACTCTTATTGACCGGGCTGAACCTTGGCGTGCGTGGTGGTTGGAACAGCCTGAGCTGCATCCGTATAAGACCAGTTTCCGACCACTGCACCCGGAATTCCCAGTTTTTGCCCCAGTTGGAGGTAATCGCGCCCAGATTGCTGCCGCGGTCCAAGACAATGTGGACCCAGCTGAAGGAGACACGCCAAGTTTGTCCGCAACTGCTCTGACGCCAGCGAATCGTGAGGACCATCCCATCTTTGAGGATCATCCGGATGACGTCATTCTCTAGTCGCCGAGTTGTCATTTCAGGTCAGCTGATTTGGTTCTTTTCGTAGGTATAGTCTTGTCGGACTCAGCTGATCTCCATTAATCATTTCAATTCATGCAATTACATATTCATGCAGGAGTACAGTAGCATTTTCCATTCCACCAAGCCTGTACTTATAACTTGGGGTGGTCATGTGGTGCAGTAGCTTTTAATTCTCGTCTGCAACCTGCACCATTTGCAGACGATTTTCACGTTTCTTTTGCCGTAAGTAATCGAACAGCAAGCCTCCACACGACAAATTCGCCAACGGTTCCCAAGTTGGCTCTTCGTAGCCGACCCATTTCACCTTGAACAAGGTCTGAGCTCTGTTGGTACTTGTCGACAGTGTCATTTCGTCATCCAAAATTGCTTCCACCTTGTAGCGATTGGTCTCAGCTTCCTCGGGTTCCCAGCTGTCTTCTGGCAATAATTCCTCGTCAAAGTCGAGACGGTTCTCTTCACTCAGCTCGTCGACCAGCCGAGTAGTAGGTCGTTCACCAGGGTCCGTTACCCGCTTCAACCGACATATATGTACTACTGGGTAGAATCTGTAGCCGCTCTTGTCGGGAAGCTCAAGTTCATAGGCAAACTCTTCGACCTTCTTCTTGACTCTAAACGGGCCGTGCCATCGATGGACCAGTTTCTTCTTCAGACCCACTTTGACACGCTCCATGAAGAGCCAAACCTGTTCTCCGTCTTTGAACAAAGGCCGCTGAGTAGACGTTGACTCGGCTGGAGTTTCATCGTCTTCCAATTCAGCTTCGTCTGGAATGGCTTGTCTTTCTCTCTGACTCAGCTTAGCACTATGTTCCTCAGCTCGCCGAGCCTTCTCGGCTATCTGGTATTCGCTCGCTAGCCGGAATGCTATCTCGCGTTGTCGATTTGCTTCTCGTCGCCATTGCAGCGAGCAGCTGAGCTCGCAGGGTCGTTTCTGATAGTGGAGGTCATGGCTTTCAGTGTGGACTGAGCGTCCCATCCGTGAACCAAATAGAACGGCGTCTCTCGCCGAGTTGTATCACGCGAATGATTGATTGCGTGCACCATTTTCTCGGCGATGTCATCCCAGTTGGCTTGTAGTGAATCTTCCACGTAAATCCGGACTGTTTGTATCATGGTCTTGACCGAACGTTCTTGTTGACCATTGGCTTGGGGTCTGTATCTCAGCGTAGCTCTCGATTTCGACTGCATCAACTCGGCGAACGCCTGGAATACTTCGCTCATGAACCTCGGGTCAGGATCGTGTCTGATGAGGGACGGAGCTCCAAATCGTCGGAATACACATTCCTCGAACACTTTCGCCACTTCGAGTGCCCCAGTATCACACATGGCTTTGGCAATTACAAACCCCGTGAAGTGATCTTGGAACAGTAACAACGCGGTGTTGCCACGCCGAGTCTTAGGCAGTGGGATCACGAAGTCCATCGATACTAGTTTAAATGGGTAGTCAGAAACCGCGTTACCCGGTGAGTAACATCTCAGCTGAGGTTTGCTTTTGCTGGTGCTGCAATCTTCGCACGCCTGGACGTGTTTCAACACGTCTGCATACAAACCTACCCAATAGCACGTGGCTTTCACCCGGTGGAATGTTTGTACGATGCCCTGGTGCCCTCCTTCTATTGTATTGTGGCAGCTGCGGAGCACTTCGTCAATCAGCGTCGTCGGTATCACCAATCTCAGCGCCAAATCATCTGCGCCGAGTTCAGGTTTACGTCTGCGTTGCCCCTGGTAATATAACAGTCCGTCTTCACTGAGAACGAAACTATCAGCAAGGCTCGGTAGGTGAGTTCGTCTAACTCGTCTCGAAGGAGTCTTTTCAGATCAGCCCACTTCACCTCTTCATCTTGAGCTTGGGAAATGCGTCGTCTTCGTTCAGCTGGTACGACCACAGGATCAATATCTGCTGAGTTAGGAACTCGGCTTTCGTCGACGTCTATCTGGTGTGGACTCGCAACTCGGCGCGGTAGCGATACCGGTCGAGCTGCTTCGTATTCTCCCTCCTCAGTGCTAGGATTTGAAGGTAGCGCAGCGGTTCTGCGTCTGGTTGACCTGCGCCGAGTCGGCTCTGCGTGTTGCCGAGTTGACTCGTCAGTGGTCACCCCTTGTGTTTCGAAGTGGACCCGGCGATCATGACGATTTTTACTCCTCGTCATGGCAGCAATTTCTGCTTTACTCGTACACGCCAGGTCCGCTTCAACGGAGTCAGCTTGAGCTGAGTCAGCTTTGGTCGACTCGGCTTCTACGGACTCGGCCTTGGGCTCGGCTTCGGTCGACTCGGCTTTGGCGAAGTCGGTTTCGACATACAACACTTCAGGAATCTTATTCAGTTTCCGCAATTCGGTCTTTCTGTCTCCGCTGAGTATGACTTTCCAGCCTTGTTTTCCAGTGCTTCCGTAGCGAGTGAGTCAGCTGCAGCATTGTATAATCGTACCGCATGCAGGTAGCGAACGGAACTAGCTTGCTCGTGAGTTCTTTGTGGCGTGCCAGCTCAATCTGTAAAGATTCCTTCTTGCACGCGATCACCCCCATGGATTGCTGGATTGCAAGCCTGGAGTCTGCCACGATGATCAAATCGGTCACCCCACGGTCGAGTGCAGCGAGGACTCCATTATTCATCCCAGAGTACTCGGCTATATTGACTGTGGTGGACGACAGGTACGCACTCGCAGCGAGATCAATGTCCCATGCTGGCAAGCGCCACAAAATCCACGAACAGCTCCCATAACCTCCATATTTCTCCGTCTTAGCCGACCCGTCGAACGACATCACGTGTCCAACGTAGTCAGGAGGTACGTGGGCGTAGAGTAGCTCCGGATTCATGCGGATCGAAGCTGAGTTCTTTGACGGCGGGCAGATGTGTTGGAGAGAGTCATCTAACCCAATGTGCGGAGTAATGGATGCCTGGAGCAATTGGACGAAGTCCAAGTCGCGTTCTTTGACCCGTTTCACCTTTAGGTGGAACGGTGAAAGCAACACCGCAAAACTTACTGCTCGTCCGTACAACGATTTGGAGTTGTATACCCACTCGAGAGTCGAGAATCTCGTGTAAACGTGCAACGTTTTGCCGGCCAGCAAAGTATGGCAAACTTTCAACAAGTGTAATAACGCAAGCACCTCCTTCTCGGCTGGGTGATAGTTGACGTCGTTCTCTTTCAAGACTCGCCCACAAAACCGGACGGGATGGAACTTGTCGTCGTGCATTTTCATGAGAGTAGTGCTCAAAGCCCAGTTGTTTGCAAATAACATGATGTGGACAGGTTCAGCCGAGTTGAAATGTCGTAAAACCGGTGCGCAAGCCACCTTCTCCTTCAACTCGGCGAAAGCTGATTTCGCAGCAGTTAAGTCACCCCGGAGCGAAGTCGTCATCCTTTATCTGATAGAGCACTGCCCCATACACGGCTAGGTTCTGAATGAACCTACTGTAGTAGTTCAGTGCTCCCAAGATAGCTTGCATTCCCTTCTTCGAAGACGGGAATGGTATCACGGCTATTGCGGCTAACTTGGCTGGGTTAGCTCCGATTCCAGCTGCTGAGACTTCGTGAGACAGGAAGTCAACTTGCGGCTGGACAAAGATGCTTTTCGTAAAGCTGATGCTGATCCGACATTCAGTGAAGCGCGTCAATAGACGATCCAAAGTAATCAGGCACTCGTAAAATGTCGTTCCGCCAAAACAGATGCCACCCACAAAGGATCTGCGTTCAAACACCGGAACGAGTTTTGACTCATCTGTTTCGCCGTTCGTAAACATGTCTCCTTCTGGGCTATTTACCAAGTCTTGTACAGCATCAGACTCAGCTATGGCTTGGTGGTCAGCTTCGAACTTAGTTTGGCTACTCGACGTCATCAGACTCAGATGCTTTCGATGAGCTGTTGCGGCGGCCTCGGCTCGGCGCATTTTTCCGGCGAACTCAGCCCATCGACCCCTAGGTTGAACATACCCCCACAGTGCATTGTCGATCAAGCGCTGGTATATCATAGGTGCATTCTTGAGGCCAAATGGCATGCGCAACCACTCAAAGTGGCCGAGAGCGCAGACAAAAGCCGAGATGCTGCGAGCTCGCTGGGTCATCATTACTGCCCAAAACACCACTAGCTGCATCCAGCGAACAGAACCACAGATAAGTTTCGAGCTCGGTCAGTAAGTCGTCGACCAAAGGCATCGCATACTCGAGCACGTTAGTGATGGCATTGACCATCTTGTAGTCAATGCACAGTCGTATATCGATTCCGTTCTTCTTCAACACGATCACGATGGGGGACGCCCATGGACTATTGGAGAACGCTATTAACCCAGCTTTCAGCAATCCCTTCAGTAATTCATACAATTTCTTCAAGTTCTTCAAAGGCGTTCGCCGAGCTCGCTGTTTAATAGAAGCGTGCCCTTCCACATCAATATCGCACACCACTCCATACACTGGAGGCGGCAGTGCATTTCCGCTCGAGATCATGATGGACTCATGACCTCGCAGTGCAGCAATCACCCTGTTCCGTTGTTCCGAGGAATGAGCTGAGCTGACGACGTTCGACCCCTTGTAGTCGAGCTGAGTTAAAATCAAGTCGGTCAAATCCGGGAGGAAAGCGAGTTCGTGGGCATAACCTTCCAGGTCAATTTCGTTCGATCGTACTCGAACTCGGCTGTCCTAGTATTTCCAAACTCGTGTTCCCGTTCTGGATCTGCGCACAAGGTCATGGCTGCAAGGAAGCGCAACTCAAGATCCTTTTCGGGGTCGAGGTCGAGTAGCTCATCGCTTACCTCAATCTCATCTTCGAACAATCGATCCATTCGCGAGGTCACAGACGTCGACACCTCAGTAGTGAGTTGTCGTGCCTCTACCAGGAGGTCTTTCATCTCAGCTGTTACTGACTCGGCTGATTCGATCTCAGCTGAGTTGTCAGACTCAACTGAGTTGCTCTCCAACTCGGCTGTTAATCCAGCTGAGACTTCGATCTCCCCTTCTTCGCAGTTGATTTAACCAAGGTCACGCTACGTTCACTCGGCTCTTTCATCATACCGTCGACGTAGGCTGCACTCGTCTGCAGTGGATATTCGCCGGAGAAGTCGCCCGGCCGTCGTAGTACCTCAGTAGGAGTCGTATATACTCGTTTCTCTACTACTGGGGTTGTTGGGCTAACCACTCCGAGTACAGCCTTTGCTCTTTCGCCAGGAGGGTCTTGCCTAACGCCGCCTCGTAGGCCAACACTTGCCAATCCCGGTATTTAGCCGAGTTCTCACGTACATATCCATGATCTGGTGGTAGTTCTCCATGAGGTATCCACTGTATAACAGAGAAGTGAGCTCGACACCAACTCAGTTTCGCGGTAGTATTTGTCAGCAGAACTCGGTCCACATTCCCTTGTCGGTTGTGTACCACCGTAGGTAGCCACCCTTGGTCCTTCTTACCCAGAATTCGTGAGTCGAATGACTAGGTCGGTTCCGTCGGAGGCGGAACTCGGCTACTTCTCGGCTCGATATGCAGAGAGCTTCGGTTGACCCGTCACTAAACCGGTTACCGTAGGACGGTTTATCTAACTCGGCGCTTTGCGACTTCATCAAAGGTATGACTACCTCGTCAGGCAACTTAGCCTTGGAGTTGTACAGGTCAAGTCGGATTCCGGCGGTATCATGAAGTCCGTTCCCAGAATTAAATCGACTCCCGCGTGGTGTGGCAAGATCCACACTTCGAACTCATAAACGACTTGCCAGCCGAGTGTCATCTTAATCGTTGATCTCGACGTCGTGGCTACTTTATCTTTGCCAATGCCCTGGACGTCAATTTGCATATCCTTGTTCGCGTATCGCTTCAATCGCAATCGCCGAGCGAATGGTTCGCTGACCGCTGAGACGTTCGCCCCAGTATCAAGCAATATCTTTGCTGTTTCGTCATTTACCGCGCCCGTTACCATAGCGCGCATTCGTATTCTTCGGTCGAACTTCTTCGCCGACCACCACCCCAGTCGTTCACCAGGGTTCAACTTCACCATCTTGGCGCGGTCCACCGACTCGGCTTTTCGTCGGGAGTCAGCTTCCACGCTTGTCACAACTCGGCTTCCTTCCGTTGGTCCGCCGAGTTCTTTTATACCGTCAAGTTCACATTCAAGTCCGTCGCTTCTCTCACCTCCATCCTCGGGCCGTTGTGCTTCCCCTACAAAAGCGAACACGTAGTTCGCCTCAGCTGCAGGTTCAGCGGACTGTGGCGGCCCGGTAAGTTCCAACCCAGTCAGAGTTGGCGGGCCGCCGAGTTTAAATCTTTCGGCTCTTAAATGTCTTGGAGATCGGCCAGGACAATTGACTTGTCGACGGTCGTCCGGATGAATTTCGTCATCATTTCCAGCCGTTGAAACAACTCGCATCGTCCAACCTCATGCACTTGCTTACAGAGTTTGCAACGCCTGCGGCAGAACTGAGCAGAATGCCCCTCGGCTCCGCAAGCTGCGCACGGTCCATAGCGTGGGCGTTCTCGTGAGTCATCTCGGCGCTCAGACCGAGGTTGGCGATCAGCCGAGTTAAATGGTCGATTAGCCGAGTTGTACGGTCGGTTAGCCGAGTTGGGGGTCGGTTACCTGATGGTTGACGTCGATCAACTCGGCTAGCTTGGTCTGTTGCATCACGTGGACGGTCACTAACGTTTCCAGCATCCACATAATCCTGACTCTCGTCAGATTCATACTCGTCGGCTTGGCAGAGGTCACTGTCGCTTTCCGAGGACTCATACAGGTCCGTCTGCCAACTCGGCTGACGCAGATCTTTTCCCGTATAGAGTTCGTCGACAGTAGCTTCCGCCGACGTGACGCGTGGTCGCGGCCGTCGTCTCGGCGAGTCTGCCGGTCATCCCGGCGTGGTTCACGTCGATCATCTCGGCGGGACTCGCGTCGGTCATCTCGGCGAGATTCGCGTCGATCATCACGACGAACTGGGCGTTTAGCTGAGCCCTCGACGAATGTCGTCTCCACGCCGAGTATCCTTGCCCCGGCTTGGTACCAACCGGTCGCGCTGTTTCTTCCGCTTCTCGCCCAAAATCTTCCTGTTGATGATCTTCTCGGCACGGTGAATGTCGTCGAGTTGTAACGGATACAAAGGTCCATCACGTCGTCGTCTCCGCAATTCAGCAGGAATTGTTCGACATGATCCGCAGCATCAGCTCCGCCTTGCTCAT
Source organism: Phytophthora syringae (assembly GCA_012656105.1). NCBI lineage: Eukaryota > Oomycota > Peronosporomycetes > Peronosporales > Peronosporaceae > Phytophthora > Phytophthora syringae. Next base: position 3,795 of record JAAKBD010000303.1, on the reverse strand, counting down.
ACCGGATCTTGGCCGTGCGAGCATAACCATTTAGCCGAGTTAAGAAATCGCAAATTCCTTCGTTCTCCTTGCGATTCGCCGAGTAGTACCGAGTGCGTGCCGACTGGTCGAACTGAGAGCAGTAGTACTCCAAAAATGCATCGCTGAGTAGTCGCCAGCGGCCTTGGGTATTCTTTGGCAATTGGCGGTACCAGCTCTTCGCGTTTCGACCAAGACTCAGCGAAAACGGCTCACACCACGTGTTCTGGACCGTGCGAGTTCCTTTCATCTCGTAAATGAACCGCTTTAGCCATTGTAGCGAGGCATCAGCTCGGTAGCGACGACCGTCGAACTCGGCTATTTTGTCCAAGGACACATGCGATCGAATCTCGAGAAATTGACCGCGGTCCCTCTCGGCGTCGTCGAAGCTGAGATGGCGGATCTGCTCTTTCACCGTATCTTCTATGGCGTCCCTATGGAAGAGCGGAATCGTTCACTTTTCTTCGTCTCTGGAGTCGGCGGGAGTGGTATCTTACTTGAATCCTCGCAAAGTCGGCTTGGATCTGCCGACTGGGGGACTCCTCCCGTGGCTTCATACAGCTGAGTTAACTCCCTAGCCGCTTGGGCCACCGATTTGGTGGCCGCGTTGTCGAGTTGCTGGGACTCGGCAAAACGGGCGGCTGGCTTCTTTGTTCAGCCTGCACCATGCGTACTCCGAACTCAGTACTCAGCTTGCGCTTCCACTGCATCAGCTCCAACTTGACTCGGCTCATCCTCCAATCTTGCATGATCCACTGGGAGGGTCGACTAGTGCACCGATAGCCGAGAACCTTCAGAAGCTGCACCGTCTCTTCAGCCAACTCGAAGGTTGTCTTGCCCTTGGTGGTCATCGTCAATTCAGGACCCAACTTTGGCCATCTGGCCTGATCCATCAGCACAGGGCCGAACAGACTCAGCCACTCACTCTTCTTCATTTCCTCGCCAAGTCGTGCCAATACCCTGTTCGCACTAGGGGTATCGGCATTGCGGGTTGCCTTTGGGATAAGAGGCGGACGTTCCTCTTGGGCAACCCCTTGGTCTTCATGTTCATCATCCGTGTCTTCAGCCAACTCAGCGGCCAGGTTGCGTTCCACGGGCCGGACATTCCCCATCCGGCCAACTTGGAGCGACAACTCGTCGTCTTCGCTGAGTAGCCCACCAGCTGACTCTTCGAAGTCAGCTTCGGCCTTCTCTTCATCTTCCTCTCCTTCCCCGTGGTCACGGTCATCATCCCCTTCGAATTGAACGCTGCGGGTTCCGAACCCAGCCGAGTCAGTAGTAAGCTGACTAGCCGAGTTCAGACCTTCGGCGTGCGAGCCACTGTCGGACACTGGACTCCCTCCGTTCGGCGGTGACGATCCCCTAACCATCTTGCTCACTTGATTCTCGAAACTTGGTTACTTGGCACTTAGAAACAAACGCACCCTGTTCCGGGTCGCGGCACCAGTTGTGGTATTGTAGTACACAGAAACTCGTCAGATATGGTTTCTTAATAAGCACACACAACAATCGCCGAGTTAAGTCGGCTTTTGTAGCCTGCGCTGAGTTGCCCCAGCGGTTCGGCCCTTCCGAGACAGTAATGCGTCTCACTTCGCTGAGACCAGAAAACCAAGCCAGTAATTCAGTAGAGGCCAGCTGAGCTGACTGACCTCCTGTTTTTTCCTTACGGAGCCTGTGTCCGCCACCAAAGGGTGGGCGACGGTGCGCGAGCGCTTTACAGGTCGCCGAGTGCAAATGCAACTCGGCTTAACGAACGACACCCGGGCTGTACGGCGTGTCGACCCGCTGAGTTGGCGGAGTTTAGTTGGTCGCAACGAAGCGAAAGCGCACAAAGCTGAGTACCCGTCCCGGGCCGACTTAATCTCTTGGCGCTACCACGGTCAACTCCTACAAGCGATGCCTCTCGGAGTTGACGGCAGGCATAATCCAGCCCACGCAGGGACTTACCGGAAAAGTGTACGCTGTTCTTGGACTTAGAAAAATTCTGCTCTGTTTGTTTGTTATGTCTACTTGGGCATGGAGGCCCTTTTCTAATAAGCCCTATACAAATATCTAGTGAAATGAAGTGGTTTTCGGATCTCGGCGAGCCGTTAGCCGAGTTCCGCGACTCTTTAGCCGAGTTCTCCGACCCTTCAACCGAGTCCCCAAAAGAGCAACCGACTCTTCAGCTGACTCCGGTTTAGCAACCCAGCTTGGATCTGAAACTTCCGGGGTCCCGGCTGAGTCGAGTCAGCTCTTCAACCGTGGTAAGCCGAGTCGAACTCAGCTTAATGCTGCGTCGTTCCAGCTTTAGCTTCTCGCCACATCGGGTCGAGCTCAGCTCTAGCCGAGTTGGGTTGATATTGCTTCCAGATCCAGTTGAGCTCGGCTCTTCATCGAAATAAGTCGACATTTGTAGTTGAGTCAGCTTGCCTCTAGCCGAGTCGGCTTCGCTTGTTCTAGCTGAGCTAAGTCGGCTCCAGGTTCTGGCCGAGTTTGTCGGCCCCCTTTCCAGCCGAGTGCAATCAGCTGAGTCCAGTACCGTAAATCCTGAGTTTTGATTACTCTGCTCACTTCAGAGTACCGTGATCATCGGCTTTTACGCATAGTTGGGTGCCGTCACACAAATTTGAATGGGACTACACCACATTAAACTAGATCGCTCGCTGGCTTTGAAACCAGTACGAGACGAGCGATCAGTTTCCGTATATGTATATGTGGCCCGAGACCTGCAACAAGTGGTCTGTGAGAGCTCGGTTCCCCCGAATGAGAATGAATGTGACAAAACTTGGAACGTACCGCCCCAGATCGGAGTCCTAAAGTCGCCGCCGTCCGGTCCGCTGATGCATTTGAGCGGGAAGACATGCAGGGATTGATCAACTTGCAACCGGGAGAACGACGCGGATATTGGAAACATTACGCGCCGGACAAATGGTACCGACAGGCCAAGATCCGTGGAAAGCTCAACAGTCGTCGCGCCATGCTGCTGCTCGATACCGGCGCAGAGGTGTCCATCCTGGACACCGCCTTTGCTCGTGAGGTAGGCTGCCAAATCGACACCAGTGTCACGCAAACTTGCGTGGGCATCAGAGACGAGACGTATTACACGGTGGGCAAGACGAAAATCAAGGTAACCCTTGCGGGAACTTGGTCTACTTCTTGGACATCTGGATCGGGGACCTGGTGGGTCAGAACGCGATCTTGGGCATGTAACCCCGTTACAGGTTAAGTCCATAGACATCCCAAACAGCTTGTAATTTGATCTCTTTAATGCTCTGTCGAATCCAGTCTACTTGTACCCCCTTTTCCTCTTGCTGCTTCGCACAATACTCCAGACTGAACAATAAACAGTGAGTGCGTTCTTCCTTGGTCCATGCATTAAGATGCGCTTCAGTCATATCACGTAGCACAAATTCAGGAGAATCAAGTTTGGTCAGCATCGATCTCAAGGTCTCCGGGGCTATTGCAATTGCAGCGGTCCATTGCGCAACAGTACTCGGTACCTTTGGAAAGTCCCCATTGGGTTGACCTTCCCATTCTGCCCTCATACTGTTCCACTTGGCTCGGAGTTGTTTCTGGTACAACCTTGGGTTCACGTGGTTCTTGTGGCCTCCAGGTACTTTTCCTCGTTCGTCATGCTGCGCTGTCTTCCCTGTATTGTTTGGTTGACTTTGCTGGGAATTGTCGGCTGTCATGCTCTCCGGGGACCACTGAGATCCCTAATTTGGGGTGGGGGAGATACCGAGGGCGTGTATGTGTCCTGAGAACGTTCAATAAGGAGTTCCTTTTGCCACTCGA
>JAAKBD010000302.1:0-171542 GCA_012656105.1 Phytophthora syringae | reverse complement strand
TGAGTTGGCGGGGTTTAGTTGGTCGCAACGAAGCGAAAGCGCACAAAGCTGAGTACCCGTCCCGGGCCGACTTAATCTCTTGGCGCTACCACGGTCAACTCCTACAAGCGATGCCTCTCGGTTGACGGCAGGCATAATCCAGCCCACGCAGGGACTTACCGGAAAGTGTACGCTGTTCTTGGACTTAGAAAATTCTGCTCTGTTTGTTTGTTATGTCTACTTGGGTATGCCCCTTTTCTAATAAGCCCTATACAAATATCTAGTGAAATGAAGTGGTTTCGGATCTCGGCGAACCGTTAGCCGAGTTCCGCGATTCTTTAGCCGAGTTCTCCGACCCTTCAGCCGAGTCCCCAAAGAGCAACCGACTCTTCAGCTGACTCCGGTTTAGCAACCCAGCTTGGATCTGAAACTTCCGGGGTCTCGGCTGAGTCGAGTCAGCTCTTCAACCGTGGTAAGCCGAGTCGAACTCAGCTTAATGCTGCGTCGTTCCAGCTTTAGCTTCTCGCCACATCGAGTCGAGCTCAGCTCTAGCCGAGTTGGGTTGATATTGCTTCCAGATCCAGTTGAGCTCGGCTCTTCATCGAGATAAGTCGACCTTTGTAGTTGAGTCAGCTTGCCTCTAGCCGAGTCGGCTTCGCTTGTTCTAGCTGAGCTAAGTCGGCTCCAGGTTCTGGCCGAGTTTGTCGGCCCCCTTTCCAGCCGAGTGCAATCAGCTGAGTCCAGTACCGTAAATCCTGAGTTTTGATTACTCTGCTCACTTCAGAGTACCGTGATCATCGGCTTTTACGCATAGTTGGGTGCCGTCACACAAATTTGAATCGGACTACACCACAACTGCCCCGGTTCTGACACGAGTCCAGCTGATGAGTGTTTGAACCCAACTGGTGGTCCCGTCCTGTCAACTCGGCCTCACATTCTCGTTTCCCAAATTGCTTCAGCTTCGTTGGTTCCTCTTGTCTGCCAGACAGGACAGCGGTGTCACTTCCCGTGTCGTGCAGATGGCTGACTCGGCTTCCGATGCTCCGCCGTCCGTGGCCGACACTGCCTCTCTTGGCCCGACGTCTGCTGAGCTGAGTTCGACCAGCGGTACTCCCGCCAGTCTCGGCGCTTCTACCGCCCGCGAAGGCGACTCGGCTCGTGACGGTTCCGTTCTCGAAGATGGGGAAGTTTCTCCTCCCTCCTCCAAGGTATGTGCTATCAGCTCCGTATTCTGGTTGTTCACAGCACTAACCTCTCACCGGGATCTTCTGATTCTCCAGATATCCGGCAAGCCGAGTACACCGCGCTCCATTCTCAAGACTCCAAGCTTAGCTCCCCTCTCGGCTGCGACTCAGTCGCCACCTCCAACCCAGGATCCTGCCATGCGTCCGCACTCTCCGGTTTGTCCAGTGGATGTTTCGCCTACGGATGCTCTTGTGTCATCTCTGGATACGCCGACTCCAAGCCCCGAGCCCAGCCCAGTTCGTGAAGGTTTCCGCCGAGATGGCTTGATGGAAGATGGAATTCCTCCTGCTACCGAAGCTAAGTCGAATGAAGCTTCTCTGGACGACGCGAGTTTTCTTCCCGTCGGTGGTGGAGTTCCGGCGCAGTCTGCGGCGTCCTCTTTCTCCCCAGCTCGGCGGGCAACATCCACCAACTCGGCGGAGGTTATTGATCCACCTCCGAATTCGATACCCGAGCTCTGGCAGCGACTCAAGGTCCGCGACGATGCTTTCGCAGCCGAAGATCTGGAGCGCAATCGACTGGTGGCTGTGGCGCTCCTCCGGCCTCAACTTCCCAACGAGTATCTTACTCAGCGGAAGTTCATGGAAGCCATGTCTCTCCGAGATGATGACGGCTCTCGAGGACTGGAACCCCGAGCCTCCGTGCTCCTCACGCGAGTTAGCTGAGTTGCGGGTGCAAAGCCGAGAACTGGGCTTTGAAAAGAAGCTTATTACCGCCGTATGCTCGCAGCCGAGACCCAGTCACGTCACCTGGAGCAAGCTCTGGCCATTGTTCTTCACGAGAGAGATGAATGGAAGAGAGAAAGCCGAGATGAACACCAATGTCATCGCTTCCTATCGTAAGAGCATCATAGCCTTGGAAGGGAAGCTGCGTTTGTCGACTCAGGAAGCCAATCGCCGAGTCGACTTAGCTCAAACATTTATCGACGACCTCCGCCGAGACCTCCAAGCGCGACACCGGGACAATGGGCTGCTGATAAACTGACCGAGAAGGATCATGCTTACGCTTCCCTTCAAGGTGTGGCCTCCACTTATTACCGTCAAGTTGAAGAGGCTGCGCGCGTTGTGTCGTTGAACGCTACTGATGATCGTCTGAAGTTCGCCAACCAAGTTATCCAAGACAAAAGCCGGACCATTCGACTGCTGAAAAACAGTTGCGGCACGCTGGAACTCAGCTTCCTCTGACCGACCCAGCTGTGGCTGTAGCGGCGGTGGCTGGAGTGGATGCCCCTGGATTGACCCCTTACGAGCTTCGGATGAACGCAATTTTGTGCCGCTCTCTGGAAGCTGCTTGGCCTCAACTCGACCTTCGCGGTCGCGAGGCTCGAGACATCACACTGCAAATTGGTGCTATGTCTGTCGGGACTTCGGCTCCTGCGTCTACTACGACGGCTGAGGTCGGGGACTCGGCTAGTGCGTTGGCTTCTCTGGCTGTTACTTCCAGCAAGTCGGCTACTCAGCTACCCTTGCCGTTCGGTCGCGCCCCACGAGTCGCTTTCGACGAGATAGGCCTGTACCCGTGACGCAGCCCACAGTCCAAGTGCCTGCTGTATCCGAGATCACAATTACGCCTCCACTCAGCTTGGCGCCTTCGGGTGCCGACTCGGCTAACTCGACTACTGCTCCGCTTCCATTCGCGATTGCTGCTGGTCCTCCCGGGCCAACTCATCTTCCTTGGTCTACGCAAGGGACTGCATCAACTCCTCGGTCTCAGCTTGGTCCGTCTGGTCTAAGCTTGGCTTCGACCTCCTCGCTGACTTCCGCTACTCAGCCGACTATTGTGACTCGGCCGAGTCCAGTGATTCCTTCGGCTGTGGTGACTAGCTCTGCGTCGGGGTCGGTGCGCTTGGATTTTGGTCGTCCGTCTCGAGTTTCATCGCGGAACGCTCCATTATTAATCGCGTCATGTTGGAAAGTCTTGGGGCGACCAATGCTGACGCCTTGGGTTCATCTCCGCCTGTGAGTTCTCGGCTGAAATCTCAAGCCGAGTTCACGCCCACCGAGTTCTGGCCAGCCGAGCTCGGCTTCGACTCCGATCGAACTCGCGCAGAGTTCGTCTGACTCATCCGCCGATGGGTCCTCAGCCCGGAGACGAGCTTCCAAGACGTACGAGGAGACCTTCGGGTCCAGTTCTGATGAAGATGAAGCCTCGAGTGACACTTACTCGTCTAAGACTCCCAGTATTCCTCCTACACCCACGAAGGCTCAGAGCAAGAGACAGCGCAAACCGTCGCCGAAGTCGGCTTCTAAGAAGCAGAAGAAAATCTCGGCTTCGCCCAAGAAGTCGACCTCTGGCCAGAAACCTCCTGCCGGTAAGACACGCGTCTCCTAAGAAGCGTGGCACCGTGACGAAGTCAGCTTCAGCTAAGAGTTCAGCTGTACCGAAGTCGGCTGGGAAGAAGAAAACTTCCAAGAGCTCAGCTTCATTGCCCAACTCAGCTTCGCATCCTCCCATCTCGATTGCCGATGGCGGGGAGCTTCCCGAGCCTCTGAACCTCACAGTGGTTCAGCTGCGTAGGCGAGCTGGTCAAGCTGCTTCTCGGGAGTCTCGCATAGCTGGAAACATGAAGCTCTGGCGTGAACCGCCATTCTTCCATGCTGGATCTCACCGAGCTTGGCTCATGATGATTAACTCGTGCCAGATCGTGATCGAGATGGAGGATGTCGACGGGAAGCAGTGTGTCCGGCCGACTTGGACCTCAATGGAAGGAGTGGTGGCCTTTGCGGACGTGTTCTCGCCGGCACATCCGTGCCAGATGCGTCGATCTCAGCTTCCTGCGGACTTCGTCTTCATGTCAGCCAGCATTATACGCCGAGTCCTCGCCCTTCCTGCTTCGACCAAGCACATGTTGCCGGTGGAAATCGTAGCCGAGTGCATGTTGCGTCTTCGTGGGGATCGAGCTGAGTACCTGAAGATCTACGTGGCTCTGTGGGAACGTTTCCACTGGATCGTCGATTCCAGTGTGGTGCTGGGATTGCATCCTGACCTGAACGCAGGTGTTTCTCTGGATGAGCTGGCTCTAATCCTCAAGATTTGGAAGGGATACGTCGTCGCACGTAAACGACGGGGCGATAACTTGCGGATGATCCTCAACGAGATGTACGAGACAATTTTCAACTCGGCTTCAGCTACTGACTCGGCTGGAGCAGCGCCCACTTTGGATCCAGAACTGCTCATGGACCCAGCGGTGCCTTTCGCGACTCCGGCTAATTTGCCGTGGTTCCCCCCGTCGGCGGACTGGCCCGCAGCGGTGACTCTTATTGACCGGGCTGAACCTTGGCGTGCGTGGTGGTTGGAACAGCCTGAGCTGCATCCGTATAACACCAGTTTCCGACCACTGCACCCGGAATTCCCAGTTTTTGCCCCAGTCGGAGGTAATCGCGCCCAGATTGCTGCCGCGGTCCAAGACAATGTGGACCCAGCTGAAGGAGACCCGCCAAGTTTGTCCGCAACTGCTCTGACGCCAGCGAATCGTGAGGACCATCCCATCTTTGAGGATCGTCCGGATGACGTCATTCTCTAGTCGCCGAGTTGTCATTTCAGGTCAGCTGAGTTGGTTCTTTTCGTAGGTATAGTCTTGTCGGACTCAGCTGATCTCCATTAATCATTTCAATTCATGCAATTACATATTCATGCAGGAGTACAGTAGCATTTTCCATTCCACCAAGCCTGTACTTATAACTTGGGGTGGTCATGTGGTGCAGTAGCTTTTAATTCTCGTCTGCAACCTGCACCATTTGCAGACGATTTTCACGTTTCTTTTGCCGTAAGTAATCGAACAGCAAGCCTCCACACGACAAATTCGCCAACGGTTCCCAAGTCGGCTCTTCGTAGCCGACCCATTTCACCTTGAACAAGGTCTGAGCTCTGTTGGTACTCGTCGACAGTGTCATTTCGTCATCCAAAATTGCTTCCACCTCGTAGCGATTGGTCTCAGCTTCCTCGGGTTCCCAGCTGTCTTCTGGCAATAATTCCTCGTCAAAGTCGAGACGGTTCTCTTCACTCAGCTCGTCGACCAGCCGAGTAGTAGGTCGTTCACCAGGGTCCGTTACCCGCTTCAGCCGAGATACATGTACTACTGGGTAGAATCTGTAGCCGCTCTTGTCGGGAAGCTCCAGTTCATAGGCAAACTCTTCGACCTTCTTCTTGACTCTGAACGGGCCGTGCCATCGATGGGCCAGTTTCTTCTTCAGACCCACTTTGACACGCTCCATGAAGAGCCAAACCTGTTCTCCGTCTTTGAACAAAGGCCGCTGAGTAGACGTTGACTCGGCTGGAGTTTCATCGTCTTCCAACTCAGCTTCGTCTGGAATGGCTTGTCTTTCTCTCTGACTCAGCTTGGCATTATGTTCCTCAGCTCGCCGAGCCTTCTCGGCTATCTGGTATTCGCTTGCTAGCCGGAGTGCTATCTCGCGTTGTCGATTTGCTTCTCGTCGCCATTGCAGCGAATCAGCTGAGCTCGCAGGGTCGTTTCTGATAGTGGAGGTCATGGCTTTCAGTGTGGACTGAGCGTCCCATCCGTGAACCAAATAGAACGGCGTCTCTCGCCGAGTTGTATCACGCGAATTATTGATTGCGTGCACCATTTTCTCGGCGATGTCATCCCAGTCGGCTTGTAGTGGATCTTCCACGTAAATCCGGACTGTTTGTATCATGGTCTTGACCGAACGTTCTTGTTGGCCATTGGCTTGGGGTCTGTAACTCAGCGTAGCTCTCGATTTCGACTGCATCAACTCGGCGAACGCCTGGAATACTTCGCTCATGAACCTCGGGTCACGATCGTGTCTGATGAGGGACGGAGCTCCAAATCGTCGGAATACACATTCCTCGAACACTTTCGCCACTTCGAGTGCCCCAGTATCACTCATGGCTTTGGCAATTACAAACCCCGTGAAGTGATCTTGGAACAGTAACAACGCGGTGTTGCCACGCCGAGTCTTAGGCAGTGGGATCACGAAGTCCATCGATACTAGTTGAAATGGGTAGTCAGAAACCACGTTACCCGGTGAGTAACCTCTCAGCTGAGGTTTGCTTTTGCTGGTGCTGCAATCTTCGCACGCCTGGACGTGTTTCAACACGTCTGCATACAAACCTACCCAATAGTACTCGGCTTTCACCCGATGGAATGTTCGTACGATGCCCTGGTGCCCTCCTTCTATTGCATTGTGGCAGCTGTGGAGCACTTCGTCAATCAGCGTCGTCGGTATCACCAATCTCAGCGCCAAATCATCTGCGCCGAGTTCAGGTTTACGTCTGCGTTGCCCCTGGTAATACAACAGTCCGTCTTCACTGAGAACGAAACTATCAGCAAGGCTCGGTAGGTGAGTTCGTCTAACTCGTCTCGAAGGAGTCTTTTCAGATCAGCCCACTTCACCTCTCGTCTTGAGCTTGGGAAATGCGTCGTCTTCGTTCAGCTTGTACGACCACGGGATCAATATCTGCTGAGTTAGGAACTCGGCTTTCGTCGACGTCTATCTGGAGTGGACTCTCAACTCGGCGCGGTAGCGATACCGGTCGAGCTGCTTCGTATTCTCCCTCCTCAGTGCTAGGATTTGAAGGTAGCGCAGCGGATCTGCGTCTGGTTGACCTGCGCCGAGTCGGCTCTGCGTGTTGCCGAGTTGACTCGTCAGTGGTCACCCCTTGTGTTTCGAAGTGGACCCGGCGATCATGACGATTTTTACTCCTCGTCATGGCAGCAATTTCTGCTTTACTCGTACACGCCAGGTCCGCTTCAACGGAGTCAGCTTGAGCTGAGTCAGCTTTGGTCGACTCGGCTTCTACGGACTCGGCCTTGGGCTCGGCTTCGGTCGACTCGGCTTTGGCGAGTCGGTTTCGACATACAACACTTCAGGAATCTTATTCAGTTTCCCCAATTCGGTCTTTCTGTCTCCGCTGAGTATGACTTTCCAGCCTTGTTTTCCAGTGCTTCCGTAGCGAGTGAGTCAGCTGCAGCATTGTATAATCGTACCGCATGCAGGTAGCGAACGGAACTAGCTTGCTCGTGAGTTCTTTGTGGCGTGCCAGCTCAATCTGTAAAGATTCCTTCTTGCACGCGATCACCCCCATGGATTGCTGGATTGCAAGCCTGGAGTCTCCACGATGATCAAATCGGTCACCCCACGGTCGAGTGCAGCGAGGACTCCATTATTCATCCCAGAGTACTCGGCTATATTGACTGTGGTGGACGACAGGTACGCACTCGCAGCGAGATCAATGTCCCATGCTGGCAAGCGCCACAAAATCCACGAACAGCTCCCATAACCTCCATATTTCTCCGTCTTAGCCGACCCATCGAACGACATCACGTGTCCAACGTAGTCAGGAGGTACGTGGGCGTAGAGTAGCTCCGGATTCATGCGGATCGAAGCTGAGTTCTTTGACGGCGGGCAGATGTGTTGGAGAGATTCATCTAACCCAATGTGCGGAGTAATGGATGCCTGGAGCAATTGGACGAAGTCCAAGTCGCGTTCCTTGACCCGTTTCACCTTTAGGTGGAACGGTGAAAGCAACACCGCAAAACTTACTGCTCGGCCGTACAACGATTTGGAGTTGTATACCCACTCGAGAGTCGAGAATCTCGTGTAAACGTGCAACGTTTTGCCGGCCAGCAAAGTATGGCAAACTTTCAACAAGTGTAATAACGCAAGCACCTCCTTCTCGGCTGGGTGATAGTTGACGTCGTTCTCTTTCAAGACTCGTCCACAAAACCGGACGGGATGGAACTTGTCGTCGTGCATTTTCATGAGAGTAGTGCTCAAAGCCCAGTTGTTTGCAAATAACATGATGTGGACAGGTTCAGCCGAGTTGAAATGTCGTAAAACCGGTGCGCAAGCCACCTTCTCCTTCAACTCGGCGAAAGCTGATTTCGCAGCAGTTAAGTCACCCCGGGAGCGAAGTCGTCATCCTTTATCTGATAGAGCACTGCCCCATACACGGCTAGGTTCTGAATGAACCTACTGTAGTAGTTCAGTGCTCCCAAGATAGCTTGCATTCCCTTCTTCGAAGACGGGAATGGTATCACGGCTATTGCGGCTAACTTGGCTGGGTTAGCTCCGATTCCAGCTGCTGAGACTTCGTGAGACAGGAAGTCAACTTGCGGCTGGACAAAGATGCTTTTCGTAAAGCTGATGCTGATCCGACATTCAGTGAAGCGCGTCAATAGACGATCCAAAGTAATCAGGCACTCGTAAAATGTCGTTCCGCCAAAACAGATGCCACCCACAAAGGATCTGCGTTCAAACACCGGAACGAGTTTTGACTCATCTGTTTCGCCGTTCGTAAACATGTCTCCTTCTGGGCTATTTACCAAGTCTTGTACAGCATCAGACTCAGCTATGGCTTGGTGGTCAGCTTCGAACTTAGTTTGGCTACTCGACGTCATCAGACTCAGATGCTTTCGATGAGCTGTTGCGGCGGCCTCGGCTCGGCGCATTTTTCCGGCGAACTCAGCCCATCGACCCCTAGGTTGAACATACCCCCACAGTGCATTGTCGATCAAGCGCTGGTATATCATAGGTGCATTCTTGAGGCCAAATGGCATGCGCAACCACTCAAAGTGGCCGAGAGCGCAGACAAAAGCCGAGATGCTGCGAGCTCGCTGGGTCATCATTACTGCCCAAAACACCACTAGCTGCATCCAGCGAACAGAACCACAGATAAGTTTCGAGCTCGGTCAGTAAGTCGTCGACCAAAGGCATCGCATACTCGAGCACGTTAGTGATGGCATTGACCATCTTGTAGTCAATGCACAGTCGTATATCGATTCCGTTCTTCTTCAACACGATCACGATGGGGGACGCCCATGGACTATTGGAGAACGCTATTAACCCAGCTTTCAGCAATCCCTTCAGTAATTCATACAATTTCTTCAAGTTCTTCAAAGGCGTTCGCCGAGCTCGCTGTTTAATAGAAGCGTGCCCTTCCACATCAATATCGCACACCACTCCATACACTGGAGGCGGCAGTGCATTTCCGCTCGAGATCATGATGGACTCATGACCTCGCAGTGCAGCAATCACCCTGTTCCGTTGTTCCGAGGAATGAGCTGAGCTGACGACGTTCGACCCTTGTAGTCGAGCTGAGTTAAAATCAAGTCGGTCAAATCCGGGAGGAAAGCGAGTTCGTGGGCATAACCTTCCAGGTCAATTTCGTTCGATCGTACCTCGAACTCGGCTGTCCTAGTATTTCCAAACTCGTGTTCCCGTTCTGGATCTGCGCACAAGGTCATGGCTGCAAGGAAGCGCAACTCAAGATCCTTTTCGGGGTCGAGGTCGAGTAGCTCATCGCTTACCTCAATCTCATCTTCGAACAATCGATCCATTCGCGAGGTCACAGACGTCGACACCTCAGTAGTGAGTTGTCGTGCCTCTACCAGGAGGTCTTTCATCTCAGCTGTTACTGACTCGGCTGATTCGATCTCAGCTGAGTTGTCAGACTCAACTGAGTTGCTCTCCAACTCGGCTGTTAATCCAGCTGAGACTTCGATCTCCCCTTCTTCGCAGTTGATTTAACCAAGGTCACGCTACGTTCACTCGGCTCTTTCATCATACCGTCGACGTAGGCTGCACTCGTCTGCAGTGGATATTCGCCGGAGAAGTCGCCCGGCCGTCGTAGTACCTCAGTAGGAGTCGTATATACTCGTTTCTCTACTACTGGGGTTGTTGGGCTAACCACTCCGAGTACAGCCTTTGCTCTTTCGCCAGGAGGGTCTTGCCTAACGCCGCCTCGTAGGCCAACACTTGCCAATCCCGGTATTTAGCCGAGTTCTCACGTACATATCCATGATCTGGTGGTAGTTCTCCATGAGGTATCCACTGTATAACAGAGAAGTGAGCTCGACACCAACTCAGTTTCGCGGTAGTATTTGTCAGCAGAACTCGGTCCACATTCCCTTGTCGGTTGTGTACCACCGTAGGTAGCCACCCTTTGGTCCTTCTTACCCAGAATTCGTGAGTCGAATGACTAGGTCGGTTCCGTCGGAGGCGGAACTCGGCTACTTCTCGGCTCGATATGCAGAGAGCTTCGGTTGACCCGTCACTAAACCGGTTACCGTAGGACGGTTTATCTAACTCGGCGCTTTGCGACTTCATCAAAGGTATGACTACCTCGTCAGGCAACTTAGCCTTGGAGTTGTACAGGTCAAGTCGGATTCCGGCGGTATCATGAAGTCCGTTCCCAGAATTAAATCGACTCCCGCGTGGTGTGGCAAGATCCACACTTCGAACTCATAAACGACTTGCCAGCCGAGTGTCATCTTAATCGTTGATCTCGACGTCGTGGCTACTTTATCTTTGCCAATGCCCTGGACGTCAATTTGCATATCCTTGTTCGCGTATCGCTTCAATCGCAATCGCCGAGCGAATGGTTCGCTGACCGCTGAGACGTTCGCCCCAGTATCAAGCAATATCTTTGCTGTTTCGTCATTTACCGCGCCCGTTACCATAGCGCGCATTCGTATTCTTCGGTCGAACTTCTTCGCCGACCACCACCCCAGTCGTTCACCAGGGTTCAACTTCACCATCTTGGCGCGGTCCACCGACTCGGCTTTTCGTCGGGAGTCAGCTTCCACGCTTGTCACAACTCGGCTTCCTTCCGTTGGTCCGCCGAGTTCTTTTATACCGTCAAGTTCACATTCAAGTCCGTCGCTTCTCTCACCTCCATCCTCGGGCCGTTGTGCTTCCCTACAAAAGCGAACACGTAGTTCGCCTCAGCTGCAGGTTCAGCGGACTGTGGCGGCCCGGTAAGTTCCAACCCAGTCAGAGTTGGCGGGCCGCCGAGTTTAAATCTTTCGGCTCTTAAATGTCTTGGAGATCGGCCAGGACAATTGACTTGTCGACGGTCGTCCGGATGAATTTCGTCATCATTTCCAGCCGTTGAAACAACTCGCATCGTCCAACCTCATGCACTTGCTTACAGAGTTTGCAACGCCTGCGGCAGAACTGAGCAGAATGCCCCTCGGCTCCGCAAGCTGCGCACGGTCCATAGCGTGGGCGTTCTCGTGAGTCATCTCGGCGCTCAGACCGAGGTTGGCGATCAGCCGAGTTAAATGGTCGATTAGCCGAGTTGTACGGTCGGTTAGCCGAGTTGGGGGTCGGTTACCTGATGGTTGACGTCGATCAACTCGGCTAGCTTGGTCTGTTGCATCACGTGGACGGTCACTAACGTTTCCAGCATCCACATAATCCTGACTCTCGTCAGATTCATACTCGTCGGCTTGGCAGAGGTCACTGTCGCTTTCCGAGGACTCATACAGGTCCGTCTGCCAACTCGGCTGACGCAGATCTTTTCCCGTATAGAGTTCGTCGACAGTAGCTTCCGCCGACGTGACGCGTGGTCGCGGCCGTCGTCTCGGCGAGTCTGCCGGTCATCCCGGCGTGGTTCACGTCGATCATCTCGGCGGGACTCGCGTCGGTCATCTCGGCGAGATTCGCGTCGATCATCACGACGAACTGGGCGTTTAGCTGAGCCCCTCGACGAATGTCGTCTCCACGCCGAGTATCCTTGCCCCGGCTTGGTACCAACCGGTCGCGCTGTTTCTTCCGCTTCTCGCCCAAAATCTTCCTGTTGATGATCTTCTCGGCACGGTGAATGTCGTCGAGTTGTAACGGATACAAAGGTCCATCACGTCGTCGTCTCCGCAATTCAGCAGGAATTGTTCGACATGATCCGCAGCATCAGCTCCGCCTTGCTCATACCGGATCTTGGCCGTGCGAGCATAACCATTTAGCCGAGTTAAGAAATCGCAAATTCCTTCGTTCTCCTTGCGATTCGCCGAGTAGTACCGAGTGCGTGCCGACTGGTCGAACTGAGAGCAGTAGTACTCCAAAAATGCATCGCTGAGTAGTCGCCAGCGGCCTTGGGTATTCTTTGGCAATTGGCGGTACCAGCTCTTCGCGTTTCGACCAAGACTCAGCGAAAACGGCTCACACCACGTGTTCTGGACCGTGCGAGTTCCTTTCATCTCGTAAATGAACCGCTTTAGCCATTGTAGCGAGGCATCAGCTCGGTAGCGACGACCGTCGAACTCGGCTATTTTGTCCAAGGACACATGCGATCGAATCTCGAGAAATTGACCGCGGTCCCTCTCGGCGTCGTCGAAGCTGAGATGGCGGATCTGCTCTTTCACCGTATCTTCTATGGCGTCCCTATGGAAGAGCGGAATCGTTCACTTTTCTTCGTCTCTGGAGTCGGCGGGAGTGGTATCTTACTTGAATCCTCGCAAAGTCGGCTTGGATCTGCCGACTGGGGGACTCCTCCCGTGGCTTCATACAGCTGAGTTAACTCCCTAGCCGCTTGGGCCACCGATTTGGTGGCCGCGTTGTCGAGTTGCTGGGACTCGGCAAAACGGGCGGCTGGCTTTTGTTCAGCCTGCACCATGCGTACTCCGAACTCAGTACTCAGCTTGCGCTTCCACTGCATCAGCTCCAACTTGACTCGGCTCATCCTCCAATCTTGCATGATCCACTGGGAGGGTCGACTAGTGCACCGATAGCCGAGAACCTTCAGAAGCTGCACCGTCTCTTCAGCCAACTCGAAGGTTGTCTTGCCCTTGGTGGTCATCGTCAATTCAGGACCCAACTTTGGCCATCTGGCCTGATCCATCAGCACAGGGCCGAACAGACTCAGCCACTCACTCTTCTTCATTTCCTCGCCAAGTCGTGCCAATACCCTGTTCGCACTAGGGGTATCGGCATTGCGGGTTGCCTTTGGGATAAGAGGCGGACGTTCCTCTTGGGCAACCCCTTGGTCTTCATGTTCATCATCCGTGTCTTCAGCCAACTCAGCGGCCAGGTTGCGTTCCACGGGCCGGACATTCCCCATCCGGCCAACTTGGAGCGACAACTCGTCGTCTTCGCTGAGTAGCCCACCAGCTGACTCTTCGAAGTCAGCTTCGGCCTTCTCTTCATCTTCCTCTCCTTCCCCGTGGTCACGGTCATCATCCCCTTCGAATTGAACGCTGCGGGTTCCGAACCCAGCCGAGTCAGTAGTAAGCTGACTAGCCGAGTTCAGACCTTCGGCGTGCGAGCCACTGTCGGACACTGGACTCCCTCCGTTCGGCGGTGACGATCCCCTAACCATCTTGCTCACTTGATTCTCGAAACTTGGTTACTTGGCACTTGTGAAACAAACGCACCCTGTTCCGGGTCGCGGCACCAGTTGTGGTATTGTAGTACACAGAAACTCGTCAGATATGGTTTCTTAATAAGCACACACAACAATCGCCGAGTTAAGTCGGCTTTTGTAGCCTGCGCTGAGTTGCCCCAGCGGTTCGGCCCTTCCGAGACAGTAATGCGTCTCACTTCGCTGAGACCAGAAAACCAAGCCAGTAATTCAGTAGAGGCCAGCTGAGCTGACTGACCTCCTGTTTTTCCTTACGGAGCCTGTGTCCGCCACCAAAGGGTGGGCGACGGTGCGCGAGCGCTTTTACAGGTCGCCGAGTGCAAATGCAACTCGGCTTAACGAACGACACCCGGGCTGTACGGCGTGTCGACCCGCTGAGTTGGCGGAGTTTAGTTGGTCGCAACGAAGCGAAAGCGCACAAAGCTGAGTACCCGTCCCGGGCCGACTTAATCTCTTGGCGCTACCACGGTCAACTCCTACAAGCGATGCCTCTCGGAGTTGACGGCAGGCATAATCCAGCCCACGCAGGGACTTACCGGAAAAGTGTACGCTGTTCTTGGACTTAGAAAAATTCTGCTCTGTTTGTTTGTTATGTCTACTTGGGCATGGAGGCCCTTTTCTAATAAGCCCTATACAAATATCTAGTGAAATGAAGTGGTTTTCGGATCTCGGCGAGCCGTTAGCCGAGTTCCGCGACTCTTTAGCCGAGTTCTCCGACCCTTCAACCGAGTCCCCAAAAGAGCAACCGACTCTTCAGCTGACTCCGGTTTAGCAACCCAGCTTGGATCTGAAACTTCCGGGGTCCCGGCTGAGTCGAGTCAGCTCTTCAACCGTGGTAAGCCGAGTCGAACTCAGCTTAATGCTGCGTCGTTCCAGCTTTAGCTTCTCGCCACATCGGGTCGAGCTCAGCTCTAGCCGAGTTGGGTTGATATTGCTTCCAGATCCAGTTGAGCTCGGCTCTTCATCGAAATAAGTCGACATTTGTAGTTGAGTCAGCTTGCCTCTAGCCGAGTCGGCTTCGCTTGTTCTAGCTGAGCTAAGTCGGCTCCAGGTTCTGGCCGAGTTTGTCGGCCCCCTTTCCAGCCGAGTGCAATCAGCTGAGTCCAGTACCGTAAATCCTGAGTTTTGATTACTCTGCTCACTTCAGAGTACCGTGATCATCGGCTTTTACGCATAGTTGGGTGCCGTCACACAAATTTGAATGGGACTACACCACATTAAACTAGATCGCTCGCTGGCTTTGAAACCAGTACGAGACGAGCGATCAGTTTCCGTATATGTATATGTGGCCCGAGACCTGCAACAAGTGGTCTGTGAGAGCTCGGTTCCCCGAATGAGAATGAATGTGACAAAAACTTGGAACGTACCGCCCCAGATCGGAGTCCTAAAGTCGCCGCCGTCCGGTCCGCTGATGCATTTGAGCGGGAAGACATGCAGGGATTGATCAACTTGCAACCGGGAGAACGACGCGGATATTGGAAACATTACGCGCCGGACAAATGGTACCGACAGGCCAAGATCCGTGGAAAGCTCAACAGTCGTCGCGCCATGCTGCTGCTCGATACCGGCGCAGAGGTGTCCATCCTGGACACCGCCTTTGCTCGTGAGGTAGGCTGCCAAATCGACACCAGTGTCACGCAAACTTGCGTGGGCATCAGAGACGAGACGTATTACACGGTGGGCAAGACGAAAATCAAGGTAACCCTTGCGGGAACTTGGTCTACTTCTTGGACATCTGGATCGGGGACCTGGTGGGTCAGAACGCGATCTTGGGCATGTAACCCCGTTACAGGTTAAGTCCATAGACATCCCAAACAGCTTGTAATTTGATCTCTTTAATGCTCTGTCGAATCCAGTCTACTTGTACCCCCTTTTCCTCTTGCTGCTTCGCACAATACTCCAGACTGAACAATAAACAGTGAGTGCGTTCTTCCTTGGTCCATGCATTAAGATGCGCTTCAGTCATATCACGTAGCACAAATTCAGGAGAATCAAGTTTGGTCAGCATCGATCTCAAGGTCTCCGGGGCTATTGCAATTGCAGCGGTCCATTGCGCAACAGTACTCGGTACCTTTGGAAAGTCCCCATTGGGTTGACCTTCCCATTCTGCCCTCATACTGTTCCACTTGGCTCGGAGTTGTTTCTGGTACAACCTTGGGTTCACGTGGTTCTTGTGGCCTCCAGGTACTTTTCCTCGTTCGTCATGCTGCGCTGTCTTCCCTGTATTGTTTGGTTGACTTTGCTGGGAATTGTCGGCTGTCATGCTCTCCGGGGACCACTGAGATCCCTAATTTGGGGTGGGGGAGATACCGAGGGCGTGTATGTGTCCTGAGAACGTTCAATAAGGAGTTCCTTTTGCCACTCGATTAACACAGGTTTGGAGATATCATACTGGATTAGCCACTGCAAGACTTCTGTTTCAACCTCCATGTTTAATTCCCGCAGCGGTTGTCTGTGAGCCGGCACTATCCCATTCACCCCTGACGGCGAAAACACCCGCAATTCAGCCTTTCGATCTCCTCCGAATTGTTCAATAGCGGCAGATTCCGCTATTTCTGCGGCCGGTTTCACCATTCCTGTGTCAGCCTGGGGTTGTTGTCCCACCGTATATTTCTCCTCTACGTCCCCCATAGGAAAATCTTCACTATAGTCCATTCCCACCCCTCTGCAGTTTCACGCATTACCACTGTCGTCTCCTCTCGAGTTTTGGCTGGGGAGCCGTTTGGTCCAAATCGGAGCCAGTTGTAGTGGTTGGTTCGGAAGATAAGGACAATTGGCAATCCTGTCTTTACTCCTTCTTCAATACAGTCTTTTGAAGTTGAAGCATCCATGGAGCAGCTTCTTTCGGGCTGAGAATGCGGTGTTTCACCGTCCTGAATTTTTGCTGATTTACAACCCTTTCAGTAGGTTCAAAGAGTGCGTAACTCGCGTGTTCCAGGCCATCTGTGGCATCCACTGAGTAAATGGTTCGGTGCAAAATCTTCGCCATCATCCGCAGAGTAGTTGCGGATCCCCGTCTACGCTTGTCGATGAAGCCATCCCGGTGCGATTGCGAGAAGCAGATATATTTGAAGTGTAGTTTGAGCGCTTGGGCGGATTGGTTTGGCCTCAATTCTTCGTTCTCGTCTTGTTGCCACTTTAGGATATCCATTCGTGTTCCATGCGGGAACTCTTCCTAAACAAAAATGGTTCGCTGCGGCTTTAATTCCTTTCTTGAGTTTCTTCGTCATTACTTCCAACATTTTCACCTCAGGTGCGGATTTCCCCGTTCGCTGCAGTAGTCGCATGGCGACACTGTTGTACTGACAGTTTCCGTTTGACCACGCTTCTACTTCATGCTACCCACATTCCTGGAGCACTTGGGCCGCATTGCATTTACCGAGGGCCGGATTTGTTGCATCAATTCGCTTGATGGCCGCAATATCTGCCTCCTTGTGCCAAACACGTTTTTCCTTGACCTGCGTCGAAATCTGCAATTCCGCTTTTTCCATCCAGTGAGATTTGTTGCCCAGGTTGTGCCTGTTCTCCTCTGCTATCGAGATGCCTTCTTGGGGCGGTTCTGGTTGTTCGGAGTCATTGGATGCTAGGGCTTGGAATTGGCTCGCCTGTGGTCCGAAACTTTGGACATTCGTTTTGTTGCGACGGAGGATCTTTCTGGTAGTAGTTACGGGTGCACTACTCGACTGATTGTTGGGCACACTGGCTACTACCGGACTTCTGCGCTGATTGTTCGCCACTGTCTGCCATGAATCGCGGCTTCCTGATCAGAGCTCGGATTGTGCTCACTTGCGGGGAGTTTGTCACTGTTGTTGCGAATTCCGGACCTGGTCTCTCAGGCGTGGGGGTCACCACTATTGGTTCCACTACATTTTGGTCCTCCTGCCAGAGCTGTTCCAGTTCTTCATGACTCGTAATAGTTAACTCCTTTCGCGATAGGTTCGCAATGTCGTCAGCTGAAACAGTCAAACAAATGATTGGAGTTTTCCAGCCCTCATCGTCCATGTTGCACCGGTTCTTGTTGTGGCCAGTGGTTCCACACTGGTAGCACGGGTATAAAGTTTTCATGCTCACGTGATGAATCAGAATCTTTACTCTGTCCCAGTTAATGAACCTGCGTCCGGCTAGGAAGGTGGGGCATCCTGGCCAGCGGAAAAATATCCCACGTGTCCGTTGCAGCACTTAGTTCCCATTGGATGGCTCTTGCCAGGTTGTGAAGACACCGTTGAAGTTTTTCCAAACGTACGCATCAATGGCTGCTTCGTCCATACATCTCGCCACATTTAGCAGTCTGACATGGTATCTGTCCCGTGGGTTCTCATTTTCACTCCATCCGCCCCTACTTGCCATTTCCAAATTTCCGCAGGAGCTGCAGCAGCCTGACTTTGCATCTCTTTGTCCTCTGGATGTGCGTTGATTAGCGGGAAGGTTCTGTTTCGGAATGGTAGTGAATGAATATCCTTGTTCCACTTGACAGCAACTTCACGAGTCCAGAAAATGATGTGAACCGCGTATGCCACTCTGTCAAAATACACTTGTTTTGCAGTTTTCAACAGGGCAACGACTTTCTGCTTATCATGCCGCCCATGTGCCAGTCCCATCGTTATCATCCCTACGAGCCGTGCTCGAACGTGAAAATCCTTATAGATCTGGAAACCTTGGTCCAGTTGAATCATCAAGTCCCCTTCTACTTGTGCGTGAATCGTGTTTTGGATCTTTCAAAACGCTTGGTTTCCACAGATTCGCTACAAGAAGTCGGGCAGGTTTGTACACAGAATCGTTCCCTCCACTAGTCATTTGACAATCATTTTCGCAGCGTCCGTCGGTTTACGCAGTGCTTCAGGAAATCCGTACTTGGTTTCGCAAATACGTCGGTACATTGCCTTTTGTTCCGATGAGTACACACCTTCACGAAATTTGAATGTCGACATTGGGTCTTCCGTCATATCTACATCTTGATCCCCGGTCGCTGTCTCTCTGGTTTCCGCCTTCTGAAACCAAATGTTCGTCCCGACTTGCGTCGTTACTTGCGAAGTCGTAATGCGTTGTTCAATGACATCGACCAGCGAGCGTCTCGACCGGTATATCTGGCGCGTGAGGTCATAGAGTCTGCCTTTCCACTTACGGGCATCAGCTCGACCCACCTTCGCATCTTGCATACAGAGCTTCAGCAGTACTTCCGTTTCCTCCGTGGTCAGTTGGGGTAATGGTTCTTGGGGTCGTCGAGTGGTTCCTCTGCAAACATACTCTGCATGTATTCAGTCACACCGTCGACTCCTTTGGCTTCCACAAACTCCAACTCCTTCCTTTCAGCATGGATGTAGTTGAACATCTCTGCGAAATTTAGCGTAGCGGCCGCTGCGTCGTCGTATATGAGGGGCTCCTCTTGGTTTCCCGTCCAGTCTCCTTCCTTCACGTCACTTTTGCCTTCAGCCGGACGGGGAGAGTTGGCTTCCGCTTTCGTCTCCTTGTCAGTCTCCTTTTTCTTCATCTCCTGCTTGATAGCGAGCATAGCGGTGGGGGGTCATCTCTGCCGTCCTCTTCGCTATCCGGCTCTTCCGCCTCGTCCTCTTGGCGCCTCTTCACCCCTGCCACTTGCACGGTCATGTAGGTGTCTCCGTCTTCAGATGTAGTTGGACACAAGTCGATCACGTCGGGTGGTGGTCGATGGCCCTCAACCCCCGGGGCTCCTCCTTCTGCTGCATTGACATCGTCGACTGTCTTAGGAGATCAGGTCAAATACTTCAAATACAGGCTTCAATACTGAAATCAAGACTCTCTGTTGATATCTTCTCCTTTTAGTAGCCTCTGTCTTTTCAGGTGGTTCACTCCCAGTCACCACAGTTTTATCAGCGGTCGAGTCCTGAACGGTCGGCTGCTGATTCGGAAGTGTCCTGTGGGAGAAGACACATGTCCAAGTCTGAGTTCCGCGAGCCGTAAAGCGACATCGAACTACCGAAAAGAACGACCTCGCAATGGCGCCACTAGCTCGGATGGCGCGCGAGTCGAGTCATCCGCGTCTGCATGACACTCATGGGATGCGCAGCCTCGGCCTCCACTTGCTCACGGTGCGCTAGTGGCTGCCGCCGAGGGTCTCACTGTGGGTCACAGTCTGTGGCCAAGGCTTTTCATTTACAGCTCATCTATCCATTCACCTTCGCGCAACACCCACCTCGCACTAAACGATAGGGGCGACTACACCAGCAACATCCAGCGAATTTATTATTTTTACCAGGTATTTATCCTGGCACGGGTCACTGTACCACGTATACTTGATATTTGTATGGATCCTCTCATTTCTAATATACTGACTACCATATAAATGACCAGGTATTGAGCAATTGGAAAATGGGATCTCAGTCGCATCCTGCCTTAGCTCTGAAATAAATTTCAGAGAATTAAGTCGCTCTTTCTTCTTATACAGCATTAATAAATTAAGGTCAGATGCGTTAAAATTACCTAATATAAACTACGTAAACTAAGATAAGTTTTATTAACGAACTGTGTATTCCCCGGGACGGAAGCCCGGGTAAGCAGTGGTCCTCGAGAGCCGAACAACAGCCATAGGTTATTTTGGCTGGCCAGTTGAGTGCGTCTAACGAGATTTCTACGAACTACGAACTAATGCCGTGCGTTGCCCGGGAAGCTCTGGATATTGCAGCAAAATGAATGAATAGTAATTGCACTTCTCTGACGATGGGCAGATGTAGTTGTCATGTCCTTCAAGTCGAACGAGAAGTCTGCTCTAGTAGGCATGGGAGGATCAGCCTCATTGGGATGTCTGTGCGTGCGTTCCATGTCCTGCATATGCAGATGCACCGATGCGTCTTGAGCCGAGATCCGTTTAACCTGATCAAACTCCAGTAGATCAACTGCAGAGTCACTGCCGGTCGGGAAGATTGAGAAAGAACCGCTGCGCTTGTGAGTTTTGAATTCGCATCGCGGCGTCAGGTGTTCCAGCTCCAGTGACGTCAAAAATGGGTGTAAGTTGGTCAGGTAGTTTTTGCCGGGAAAATGAGGCTTGTGACCGAGGATCTGGGCAAATATGCAGCCTACACACCACATATCCACACTTTGATAAACAAACATCAGTTTGCAGCTTCGGCTCCACCGCTAGAAATCAGCGAGTTACGACTTGTTCTGTCAGCGGTAAAAGATCAGGAATTCCGTTTCCTGTGGCCATTGCACTCCCTACCAGAGCGAGACCGAAGTTGGCGATCTTGAGCTGGCAAGTCTCGTTTGGCAGTAGATTTCCGTGTTTCAGGTCGCGTCGTTGTCGTGTAAGTATTTGACGCCGCGTAGGAGTTGGTGGAGGAAATATTTAACTGTTAACCGCTGTGCTGGTTAGCTTGCATGACCTGGAGCAGCAAGACCTCCGATTCCAAAATCGTTCGGCTGCAAAGGTCAAAAATCAGAATGTGATTTCGTGGTTGCGTGACCAGATACCGACTCAAGCTCTCATCTACAGCTTCACCATTCGCTACTTCCAGTGTCACACTTCGCAAGCCTTCCATAATAACAATTATTGTAGCTCCATCGCCTCCAGTCGGGAGTTCTCTTGCAATACGTCCTTGGAAGGTTTAAAATACTCGAGGAACTGCTTCGTAAGCGGTGACATCAGGTATAGCTGGTTCAAAGATTTGACTCGTGTGTGGCGAGGCACCTTGTAGATTCCAGAAATAAACTGTCGAACACAGATCACTCGGCTCGGATATTAATCCGGGCTAAGAGGGCGTGTGTGTACCACTCCTTGTAATCCCTTTCCTTGGTTCTTCCTACAGATACGCTGTGGGCCCAGACGTATGTCGGTCACAGTAACTATCTCCGATCCCAGAAAAGTCTCCAATCAAAATGTAGCCAGAACGGAGCCGAGCCCTTGCTTCGCAGATCTCGGTTCAGCACGTGTGTTGTCTTCTTTCTTCGCCCGAAATGCTTCGGGTTTTTCTTCTTATACACGTCACTCTCCACACACAAACTTGTCCTCTTCTTCTCAGGTCCGAGACAGGACCTTGACGGCCTCTTCTTCCTCTTCTACGGTTCCGGCTCAGAACCGTGTAACAGCCTCTTCTCTTCTGCGATCCCGGCTCGGAACCGCCTGTGTAGCTTATACTCTTCCTCGATACCCCGGCTTAGGGCCGAATCTGAACTTCCGGGATCCGGGAGTCCAAACTGCGTGCTGTTGACCTGGGATAGGCCTGCCGTAATCCGATGCACTCGCGATACACCGGGACTTCCGCGCACCACGTCCTCTTCTGGGACGAGAGAAGCAAGTCCTGGAACCACTATCCGGGATTCTTGCACAACGAAACCAACGACTCCGGGAACCACTATCCCGGGATATCGCTCTGCCGAAAGAACTCACAGGAGAGTGAACCGGGTCCACAGAGGCATTCTCCGAATTGGGCTCGATACACATAACACACGAAATGTCGACCAGCGCCTCATCCCATCCACGACGGCTTTTGCCTCGACTTTCAACTGTTCTCCCAGGTCACTTTCCGATTCACAGCGCACAGCACGAAGTGCGCATCCAGGTTTTCCACGCTCGTCTCCATTTCCGGCTTCGCGCGCGCATGGCGCCTGCCGACAACGCTCGTGATGCGTCCCAGACGCCGCCGCCACTTGATGCCGCAGACGCCTCGACCGGTGATCCTCCAGCTCCGACGTCCACGGCAGAGACCTCCATGGCGCCTATTGTCACGTCCGCCGTGTCCAGCGCTACCAGCACCGGTGGTGGTCCAGCGACCACAACAAACAAGACGTCTACTAGCGCCACATCCTCTCCGGCTTCCGCAACCTCGTCTGCTGCGTCCCTGGCTCCCGTGATCTCTCCACCGTCCAGCGCCAGCACGAGTACATCCACGTCGCTCACGCTTAGCAGTTCCGTGGGCATGGTGTCGAGCTCCAGTTCGTCGGCATCAGCCTCGCGAGCGCTACCTGTGCCCACCAGTTTGACAGCCGGAACCAACCTCCTGGCTCCTGCCTCACTTCGCGTATCGGCATCTCTGGCAGCCGTGCGCCGCGGGGAAGACCTCGGCGGCGTCGTGCACCCGAGACTAGTGCCGCATTTCACCATCACGGACTTGGTCGAATTGGACACGCTTACGGGTGGATATGCAGTACACGTAGTGTTGCAACCTATTCGTGATCAAGGCATCATTCCTCCAGACTTTTCCGACCCGCTGACTCGCGTACGGCTAGAGCGTGAGGCTTTGCCTCTGGCGAGATGCTACGGAGTCGAGGGATTGGCTACTCGCGTTCTTGATACGGCTCGTTATTTGCAGCACATGGTTCGGGAGATTCGGGCGCTTCGAATGCGAGGTGTCAACCCAGACAAAGCAGCTCAAGCTTCGCGGCTGGCTGCCAAAGTGAACGAGCTTGTTACCAAGCTGATTCAGCAGAAAGAGGGACATGCGGCTGAGCTCCTAGGGTCAAATTGCAGCACGCTTCGGCGTTGAGTCGAGTCAATCCGGGGTTTTCTGCAGACGCTCAAGTGACTGCTTTAAAGTCCGAGATTTCGCGGCTGCGCGACAAACTTCACACGCTCTCCGATGAACATGACAAGTCTACCACTGAAGTTCACGCGTTCCGGGATCAGCTTCGTCAAATGAGCGCCAATTATTCGACTTACAGGAGCAACTTGCCCAAGCTCGCTCTTTCTCGGCTCCAGATGTGATGAATTTCCTGATGGATAATGTGAATTTCACGGGACATTGACCAAGGTTGCTGGGAATCTTGGAATGTTACGAGAATGGTCGACCAATTCCAGCCGAAACTCGGACCAGTTTGAGTGTTCAAGCCCTGGACCTGGCCAGTGATGAATGTGAGCCTTTTACACCTCGAGCAATTCCCAGTTCGACTTTCGGGTCAACTTCTGATATCCTACCAGCTTCGAGTTCAGGTCACGCGACAGCTCAGACTCTCTCAAATCTAGCCCAATCTGGCTCAACTCCGTCAACTCCAGTCTCATCTTATTCTGCACTCCATAGTCCGGCGGCTCCAGCTTCAGCTCTGAGATCAAGCTTGAAGTCAGGATCCAAGAAAGTTAATATCTCAGACTTTGGCTTACAACAGTCAAAGCTCAAGCCCAAGGCTCGGCCTTCGAAAGGATCCAAGGGAATTCGTTCACAGCCGTCATACCAGCCTCTGCATCTCCCAACCATCGACCTCACACACTCTTCCTCGAGTGCTGCACTGTCTAGCGCCTCAACTTCCCCAGCAGCCAAGTCACACATGGAGCGTATTGCATTGAGCAGGCGTCCTGAGATCTATCGTCCTGAGCGTGTTAAGGCCCATAAGAATTCTCCAGGCGTTAAAACTCCAGCCGCTGTAACTCTGGATTTGCCGGAATCTTTCGACAGACCGAACGTTCGTGCGGATATCTGGGAACTTCGCTTGGCAGGCAAGGACTTCTGGGATGCTGTGGCAGAACTACGCCAGTTCAAGATGATGCACGACCAATTCGGCAAGCGGGCTCTGGTGAACATGATGGTTTCGATAATTTTCTGGGAAAAGTTGGACGAAACACCGTGGTGTGCCTTCGTACCCGCAGTGTATTACGACGCTGCCGTCGCTCGTATCCGGGATCCCGGCAATAACGACATGCCTGCAGCTTGGGACTCACTCCCAGATCGACCAGAAGATGACAATGGTGACCCAATGGAAGGATACTTTTCTTCGGATTTCGACGACGAGCTTGACGACGACAATGATGAAGATTTCCGCGGTAGTAAGCCGAGCGGCAAGAGTCCGATTCGAACTCGGTCTTCGCTGAAACCTCGAGCTCGTTCCACTACGGGAAGCAAACGGTCCAGAGGTAGCGATTCGTCACGTAATGGTTCTAGAACCAAGAAAATCGACGCCAGTCCCGGTCGTCCGGAATTTCTCCGGAGGATTCAGACTCATCCTCTCCGGCTCAACAGGGATCGTCTGATCTGGTTGAGGTTCCTAAGCCGGGGAAGTCAAGCTGGGGTCACTATGGAATCAAGGTTCAACATGTTCATGGGCAAACGGTCGGATTTCCGGGATACACCGCATGTCGGACCGGAATTGCCGCACTACATGCTCGTTATGACCCTTTCGCATACTGGGAGTTATTGAATCTCGAGCCTTGGGACCAGATGTGGGATGATCGCGTATTGTTCTTCGTTTTCTTCCTGATTGAGGAGTTCTCTGTGGAATTGCTTCACGGTCTCCAATCTGTGATCCAGTTTATGTCGGACTTTCGTCAGCATTACTGGGAACATGAGCACTGGGTTACCATGAGGCAGACCTTCAATTTTGATGCAGATCCGCGATTTGCGCTGTGTTCCAAGGCTAAGCAGATTGAGCTCAAGAACTTGTATGCAGACGAACACTCTCCCGGAACCTGCAGATGATTGAACGTCTGACACTCACCATTTTGAGCAGCCCTTACCATAGCAGCGAAAGTGCCATAGCCAAGTCGATGGTCGTGCTCATACGTAGTTGCATGTAGCTCACCAGTCTTAACTTTAATATCGTTCATTTTACAACTCCTTTGGTTCCATTTGGTGTCGTCATTTTCTGGGATAATTTACTCCTCAGGTCATCTTCCCGCGAACTCAGAGTCTCTCAGAGACAACTTCCGGATCTCAGCGTAGCGAACATTAACAAAATACAAGGTTCAACATATACACTATGCACACATGCAAGGTTCCTAGTCTGGGACCATCCTACTGAGCACTAGGCTCAGGCGGATCATCACCAGACTGCATAGCTCGGAGCTGAGCTTGTGCTCTAGCGCTCTTGTTGAACTCATATAGTAGAGCGCCACAATTCAGCTGGGATACAGGGAGCCATTCCGGGTCCGGGTATCCTTTCCATTTTACCAGATACTCCCGGACTCGTCTCGAAATCCGAGTTCGTTTAACCCAGCGAACATCCTGGATGGTTTCCACTTCGAAAACATCTTGAGTTTCATCCGACTCAGGCACATCTTCCGGCAGGAGTGCTGCGTCAAAGTCATCTTCTTCAGCTACTTCTACTTCAGCCGTAGGTCTTTCTGGGAAAAGTGCACGGGGTTTCAGTCGACTGACATGAACCCAGGGATACAGCTTATAACCAGAACCCTCGATCTTTAGTTTGCAACGGAAGTCATCCGAAGTCTCAAGGATTCTGAACGGGCCGTGCCATAAGTGAGCGAATTTCTTCGTCAAACCAGGTTGTACACGTCCCAGAAACAGCCACACAGCATCTCCAACGTCGAAGCCTCCTTTGAGCCGATCAGATAATTCTTGCCAGGCTTTAGTCTGGGTTTCCGATCGCTTTTCTTTAGCTTCTGCTTGGAGATCCTTTGCCCAGGATCGAGCATATTCATACTGTCTCTGAGTTTTGCGGCGCCATTCATAGGCAGTTTTCCTGGTCAATCCCAGTCGGCGAAGATCCCAGCATAGCAGATACTGTACTCTTAGGATCCCAGCCATGGACTAAATAGAACGGGGTATCCAGGCGCGTAGCGTCGAATGACGTGTTCAAAGCCCACATCAACTTCTCCACTTGGTCGTCCCAATCGCTCTGATCAGGTTCCGAAACATAGGCTCGGATTGATCGTACCACAGTTTGCACAGAGCGTTCTTGTTGCCCATTTGCCTGAGGTCTATATGCTAGAATAGCTCGTTGACGACTACCCAGCATTTCTCGGAAACGGGTGAACACCTCACTCATAAATCTGGGATCCCGATCATGGCGTAACAGTTCCCTGGCACCAAAACGCTGGAAAACGACTTCCATATAAGCTTCAGCAATTTCTTGCGCTGTGGTCGAACTCATAGGTCGACACATCACATAACCAGAAAATGAACATTGGAAAAGCAACAGGAACACATTTCCTCGATCAGACTTGGGTAGATGCGTGAGGAAATCCATAGACACCACTTCAAAGGGTCGAGTCGCCAGAAGATTCCCTGGGGACGGGCCGGGATTGGGTGAAGCTCCTTTAGCTGTGACACAATCTACACACTCTTTCACGCAGCGTTCCACGTCGGCATACATGCCTGGCCAGTAGTATTCTTGGCGCAACCGCTCAAATGTTCCAGTAATCCCTTGATGAGCACCTTGAAAATCTTCATGGCTCAGATGTAACAGGTCATCCCGGAGAGATGTCGGCACAACTAATCGGAGATTGTCTGCTGCATCCCGGGGTCGATTTGGAGTAGGTCTGCTCAGATAGTAGAGAGCTCCTCGTGAATCGAGTATGAACTGGTCAGCGATCTTAGCTACATCTTCTGCCTCTTTGGCAGACAGATTCTCCAGTTTTCCTTCCAAGAATGCTCGAAGCCTCTGAGTCCAAGGCTCAGCTTCTTGCTGGGCGGGAATGCGTCTCCAACGTTCGTTGATGGACGCAACCGGAGTTGCAGATTCCGGGAAGTATACGCCCCAGGGTTCTGCTGGCACTCCAGACGGAGCTTCGCCGTTCATTTCACCTTCAGCATCCGGGGAATTTTCTACCCAGGTTTGACTTCGAGTAACCACGAATATCTTGGCGTTCGGGGTCAGAGGTTCCGCAGTTTTCGCAATCGAAAGAGCTTCTGGGACTATTTCACCGTCAGGTTCGGAGTCAACTTTCGGTTCCTTGGCAGGATCGGGTGCTGAAGCTACAACCGCTTTGACTGACTTCTCCGGGATTCGATTCAGTTGTTTTAACTGCATCAATTCCGCCGGATCCGTAGTTTCCACGACATCTTTTGCCATCAGCGCCTTGGTCGTCAAGTAGTCTGCTGCAGCGTTAAATTCGCGCTTGACATGCACCAACCGCACAGAATGAAATTTCGGACGGAGTGCTTCAAACTCACCGAGCAGCAATTGTAGTCCGGGAGTCAGACATTGAATCAAACCTTGAGCTTGCTGGATTGCAATTCCGGAATCACCAACAATGACTAAATCTGTGATGCCTTGAGCTATCGCCATTTTGGATCCCTCAATTAATCCGTGATACTCAGCTTCGTTGACAGTGATGTCATTGAAGTGAAATCCGCGAGCTTCTACCACATCCCAGGATGGAAGTTTCCACAATATGCAACCAGAACTTCCTCGTCGATCCGAGAGTTTAGCTGCACCGTCAAAGCTGAGGAGCCATCCGTCGTCATCTGCTTCCAGTATTTCCAGGCTGATTGGAGAAGCACGAACGATGCGTCCCTTGTCCGGGATCAGATTTTCCGCGATCTTATCAAGCTGATCTCGGGGCGTGATCCCAGCTCCCAGAATTGCAGCTAGGCCATCTTCGTCTTTCCTGATCTTATGGACTTCCAAAGGCCAAGGCGACAAGCGAGTAGCCCATTGTTCACAACGTCCTTCCAAGGATTGAGATTTGAATAGCCAACGCAGGACAGAATACCGATTATACACTTTGATCAGCTTTGTTCCCACCAACATCGAATGGAACACTCGCAGAACCCGGATCAATGCCACAACATCTTTCTCAGCAGGATGATACTTGAGTTCTTGATCATGTAACACCCGCCCAGTATAACGCACCGGGAGAATCACTCCATCGTACTCTTGCCCGAGAACCGCACACGCAGCCCAAGGATTCGCATGAATGATGCTCACGAACGGTTTTTCTCGATCCGGGTGTCGAAGGTGCGGAGTTAACACGATCTTCTGCTTCAGAATCTCAAACGCTTCTTTTGCTCGGTTGAGATCTCTTCCAGCTCTGATCTGTTCGTCTGTTAATTCATAGAGCACGGAAGCCACAACCGGGAGGTCTTCAATAAACTTGTTGTAGTAATTCAGACCTCCCAGAAAAGACTGCACTCCCTTCAGAGTTGTCGGGAACGGCAAGCTCAAAACGCTTTTTGCAATCTTGGGTTTGGATCGGATCCCTTCGGCTCCAATCTCGTGAGATAAGTAAGAAATAGTTCGTTTCCCAAATTCGCTCTTGGGCAAACTCACAGAAATACCCCAGTACCGGAGTCGGTATAACAGACGATTCAGATCCGTGCAAAACTGCTCCCAGGTAGCAGATCCATAAGCAATATCGTCAATGTAGGAACTTCGTCCCAGAACCGCATTCAGCTGGGGCGGAGCCGGGATGTTCCTTCGGAACACCGTCATTTCCGCGCACAAAACTGGGATTTCTCCAACTTTAGCTGGGGAATCGGCTTTGATTCCCAGAAATTCCAAGACGTCTGCGTCGACCAGAGCTTCTTCCTCAGGCGAGAGTCTAACAAATCCCCAGAGGCAATTGTCTAGCATTTGCTGGTAGATCAGCGGAGCGTTCTTTAATCCAAACGGCATCCGGGTCCATTGACAATGTCCGAGGGGACAAATGAAGGCAGAAATGAGTTTTGCTCGGAGAGTCATCGGCACAGCCCAGAAACCGCTGGCCATATCCAGACTGAGAAACCCCATCACGCTCTCAAACCCGATCCGCAGGTCGTCGATCAAGGGCAGAGGATAATGCATGAGCTTGATCAGCTGGTTAACCATACGATAGTCGATGCAGAGACGAATGTCAACTCCATTCTTCTTCATCACAATGACAATTGGCGAGGCCCAGTCGGATTCAGAGTATTCGATCAGCTTCGTCTCCAGCAACTTCTTCAATAATTCGTATACTTTCGGAAGAT
The DNA here is from genome assembly GCA_012656105.1 of Phytophthora syringae. Taxonomy (NCBI): domain Eukaryota; phylum Oomycota; class Peronosporomycetes; order Peronosporales; family Peronosporaceae; genus Phytophthora; species Phytophthora syringae. Next base: position 142,614 of record JAAKBD010000302.1, on the reverse strand, counting down.
GCTGGGGTCGGACAGGCCAGGATCTCTGAGCTACCGGTTTGGCATCCGACGTCCATATCGCACACCACGCCTCTCGCTGGAGTTGGCACAGCATTCCCATCTCCCAGGAAAAGTGAATGATGAACCTTCAGGATGTCATGCACTTGGGCATTCATTTCCGGAGTGGTGTCACCTGGAACTCCTACATCAGCTTTCGTCAGATCACAATTCGGGCTCAGATCCTTCAATTCCGGGAGAGCAGCCAATTGGTTTCTCAAATTTCTCAACAGTTCACTTCCTTCGTGGAAATATACGGTGGCTTCTCCGTCGACTTCATCAATTTCTACACGTAAGCATCGAGCCAATGCTTCCCTAGTCGGGAAATTGGATCAGCTACAAAACTCACGGGTTCTTCTGGAAACGCGTGAGCCAATTCCTGGGACGCCTGACATGAGGATACACCACCACCAGTCAATGAACTAGGAGCTCTTTGTGGTTCAGAATCTTCGACTGGAGTTTGATCCGAAATCTCTGATTCAGACTGGGAGTCTTCACTCTCAGAGAGCAAATCCGGGATTCCAGAGATCATTCCTCGAACTACTTCATCTTCAGGAGGTGGAATCGGAGCGACAAAGCGAACCTGCTTGAGGCTAGCTGGCTTTGGCCCGCGAGGCAAAGGAGGCGGGTGTGTGCATACTACATACGCCTTCGCACTCCCGTCGCTGGGTTCTGCCACTTTTGATGACGAAGTTTCGGGGCTAGGCTGGGTTTTCCTCAGCAGCAACTTCTTGGGCCAGGGATAGATCGGCTTCGGCACTGCAGGAGGAGCTTCGCGTTCGGCTTTCGCGCTGCGAACTCTTCACGTTCCTGGAATTCTCGGGATGGTTCGGCTTCGTAGACGAGTTGAGACCATTCCTGATATTTCCGTGATCTTGGTCTCACAAGTCGTCTTCCATTAGGTAGGAAACCTTTCTCCACCAAAGAGGCTACCACAGTATGGGGTTCAACTTCGCAGTTCGATCCGAAATGTTCACTATCTTGACAGCTTTCGGCTGCTGCCCTGCTCCGTACATGAACTGGGTTACCCAGTGATCTCCTCTTCCAGCCCATTCTTGAGTATTCTCAGGGTCTAATCGGCGACTCTTGACTGGCAGAATCGTTGATTCTCCGGGTTCCAAATCTATGCCTTCAGACACTCGGGCATCAACTCGTGTTCCCAGATGGTCCCCTTCTGGTCCTCCGACCAAGAAGAGTGATTCCTCATCCGGGAGTCTGACCGCTCCTTCTCGTGCGCAGATTCTGACTCCGGCTGTTACCATGAAATCCATTCCCAGTAGACAGTCGATTCCTTGGCCGATGTTTCCGACCCAGATATCCATAACATACATAACACGTAATCCCAGAGTCAACTTGATCCGAGCTTGGGCTGTTACGTACGTCGGAGCGTCTCCCATTCCAATCACTCGGAGTCGATAGCCTGATCTGAGCTTGAGCTTTAATTTGCATGCTAAATCAAGGCTCAAAATGCTCGTCGAGGCTCCAGTATCCATCAGGATCTGGGTTCGATGATTGAAAATGGCTCCATGTACCATAGCCATAGCTCGTTTGTTGCCGGTCAAGGTGTGATCACTCCACCATCCTATCGTTCCCCTGGGACCAGAGCAAATTCAAGATGGTTCTCAAACTCGGATTCTGGGGTCTCAGGTTCCGTCTGGGACTTGAAGGAATAAACGCATTCTTGATCAAATGATGTACATTGGGGGTTATTGCTGTGCCAACATGGAAGGGTTGGGCCCACATATGCAAAGGCACAGAATGCATGTGACTTAGGCTCGTCACGCACTGGTTCCCTAACCAGCGAGCCTAATGGATTAACGGCGTTCCGGGATCCGGGCCATCAGCCAAAAGCTGAATGACTCCGGGATCGAGGCCCTCAATTGAGCCTCCGGTACGGATCACTTCGCGTACCGCCTTCAAAGCCGACCACATGTCACATAACCCCCGGCGGTGATAATCACCACACTTGGAACATGGCTGACGTCGGCAATACTGTGTCGGATGTCCTTCATCATGGCATCTCCCACAGACAAGCCCGCTCCAGCACCGGTCAGTTGTATGACGTACACTGCCGCATTGTTCGCATTTCTTTTCGGGGAACGGGACATCTTCGGGTCCATAAGGTTGATTTCCAGATCGGGGTTTCCAGGCATCTTCTCAGCGACTCTGAAAATTTCCTCATCTGTTGGAAGATTTCCAGGACTGTTCTCAGATTGAGGAGCAGCCATCATTACCGAGGAAGTGCCTTCAGAGACGTTGGCACCTTCCGGGTAATCAGTTACCTCGTACTCCGTGTCTGCTTCGAAACCTTGTTCACCACTATCCTGGAAATGGGTGTGTCTTCCGGGATCCGAATCTGCTTCAGCGTTTCCAACAACGTAAGTTTGTCTCTCGGTTCGGCGCTGCGGAGGTTTGTACCTTCCAAATTGTAGATTCTGAGCCGGTCGACGCTTTTGCTGATAATCCCGGGACTCCTGGTTTTCACCATGGTTAAGCGCTTCGATGAGTTTCAAGGTACTTTCCAGTTCCTCGATGGTATCAAAGTTTTGTCCTTGGAGAGTAGTTCTCAACTTTGAGTCACCCAGAGATTTGATGAAACGCCGAATGTGAGCTTCTCGGTCTGTCGGGGTCTGTCATACTTGATCTCAGCTTTCTTTGCGGCTCGGTTCAATCGATACAAGAACATCCTGGGAGTATCCAGATCTTGAATCTTCATAGAATAATACTTCTCCGATTTTGACCCAACAGAACGGCATCACTCCTTCTTGAATACGTGGGAAAGTTTCTTCCAGTTCGTGCGAACTCCATTTGGAAGTTGAGTGCACCAATCCTTCAGAGCTCCTGAAAGTCTCATCCGGAGCTGCACGACCCGGGTTTTGTCGTCCCAGGGTGCCATGGTGGCGTAATACATAAAACGCCCCCACCAGTCCACTCGGTCCTCTACATTTTTGCGCTCATCAAACTTTTCCAAGGCATCGTGGGGAATCATGGCTTGCACCATGACACGAGTCCCAGAACCAGAATTAAAGTCCTTGGCCTGGGGTACTTCACCAAATTGCCCTTCAAGTTCATCTTGCGAGGAGTCACTCGAACTCGAGTGATCCGACTCCGGGTCGTCGTCGTCAGGGCCACTGGACTTTGGAGTCCGGGCCTTGTGTTTCTTTCGGGATGTAGACGATGCAGACTTAAGTGTGGACTTAGATTGAGTCTGGGATGAGCTTCGGGTCTTGTCAGTAGCTTCCGACTTACTGGGTTGGTCCGCTGATTCACTCTTGCTTTGGCTACTCTGGATGAGTAATTCCACAGCGCGAGCTAAATAATCCACTTTCGCAGCCAACGGATCTAAGGCTGGTATAGCCAAGTCCGCCAGGGGTGCTTCCGGAATCTTGGATGGGGTACCCGGGGAAAACTAACTTCTGGGTAAAATCCGGGAGCTGACTTTCGGTGCAATTCGTCTTGGGCCGACTTGAATCGACGCATCTTTTCTTCTTGTTCTGCGATTGCACGTTGCGACTTCTCCTGTTCTCGAGTATACTGCTCTCTTAATCGTAGCACCTCCGCTTCATACTGAGCTGTAACTTGCTTAGCTCGATCTTTAGACTGGGTTTCAGCTTGTCGAGCTCGGTTTTCAGCTTCTTCGAGATCCTTTTGCACTGACAACAGATATTGCGCTCTAGCCTCATCATCCCGGCGTCGCTTAGCTTCTTCAGCAGCTCGTTGTACCGCAATGCGTTCCAAAGCTTCCAGTTCCAGTTGTTGCCGGGATTGGTTTGCTAATTGCTGGGAACGCTGGGATTCTGAGGCCATATCCTGGAGTCTTTGGGCTTCCTCACGTTGACGCTGCTTCTCACCCTTTGCCTCTTTATCCGCCTGGGCTTTCAGCTGGGCTTGCAGTTCTTGAATCTGCGATCGCTCCGATTGAATTTGGGCCCAAGCATTGTTCTGAGCTGAGCAATTTCCTGGTCATGCTTCTGAGCCATGGCTAATTCACTTTTGGTCAAGTTTGGTCTCTGAGGATTAATAGGGTGAAAATTGAATCCACCCGCCCCGGGTCCAAACTGGCTGGTTGCTTGACTAGACATGGGCTGTTGAGAGCTGTCCGAGTTTTTGTTTACTCTGGGAGTACTTGGCAACGGAATTTGTGCGGGATAAATATCGCGCTTCGTTCCGGAAGGAATTCGAGCTATTCCTGGATCAGACTTGCCTATGTCAGTGGTCGTGGTGATGGTCATCATCGGGAAGCCCCCACCTCGAGCTGCTGCAGCAACGCCTCCCATCATGACTGATGCACCGGACATGGGCATATGCGTCCCAGATCCGATCATATAATCAGTTGCAGACATCAATGACGAACCCGAGGAACTGAACCCGGAGCGATTGCCACTATCATCAGCAAGTACCATGGACGTATCATAGTTACCTCCGACCAAACTTGGTACAGGGTCGGTCATCGACACATCCTCAGAAGGCACACTTGAGCTGTAATAGGACGGGATTAAATTCCCGGCACTAGACTTGACCAGGAATGCCCTCTTTCGGCTGGGTTCTCCTTCCACGCTTGATTCTGGGCTCCTAGACCGAAGGCCAGTATTGTGGAGTCGAATCACCACTTCAGAACCCAGGAAAAGCTGAGTATCCGCATCCATAATCTCCATCTCAACATCTTGTCCGGGATCGGTTCCCGCGCTAGATCTCAGATCTGGAGGCATCAGCAGTGGGTCAGTAGGTTGTCGTACATGATACGGTGTTGATCCGACTGCATTTTTCCAGGAAGTGAGTTCTTCAGTCAAGCAACACACTATCAGTGTGATTTCAGCTCGTATAATATCATCCGCGACTCCAGATACTTCTCGGAGTGACGGCCATGCGGGTACTTGGTTGATACACTCATACCCAGCTTCATAGAACACAGTCTGGAGGATGGCAACACAGACTATCGGAGGCATCTTGTCCATATATACTCGAGTCACTCTGAGATCAGATACCACTGGGATTCGACGTCGCTCAGCTCGGAACACATTCAACCATCTTGCAACCGGAGACCGGGTCACCGACAACAAATGACGAGCAGTTTTACTTGCAGCTCGGATAAAACCCCACAGATCATAACCATTGTGACGTGGTGCATAAGCTACATCAACTGGGCGAACTGTCCCAACCGGGACACTCATCCACTTCTCGAGCTGTGTTCTTCCAATCGCAAACATCTCAGCTTCCGACATTTCCGGAGTCTGGGTCACAGTCAATTGGGATTCCGAACTTTCCGGGACTCCACTTAGTCTCTGCATGGCACACTGCTCTGGCCAAAGTGTGTTTGACCAGGCGCCACCAGCTAAATTGACTGGGGTCAAACTCGGAGAAAATCCGAAACCAGTCGAAGACGTCCCAGTCCCAGCTGGGTTAGACATCCTCAACTCCAACTCTCGTTTCTCCAATAAAGCAAGTGCTCCACCCTCGACTTGGCTACTGCGGTGATCCGCAGCAGTTGGCTCCGGGGTAGCACTCGCTTCTTGAGGAACTTCAGTTGTCGCCGACGAACTGACTCCGGAACTCGGGATCCGAGATCCGGGAGTCATTTCTCGACTCGCACTCATACTCATCTCAACATTCACTGGCACGCTCGGGTTGCCGCTCGGTTCAGGGTCAGTTTTCTTCTCGGGGAACTTTCTTGCATCACCGTACAGGCGGCGCCTCCGGTTCACCACTTGTTTCTTCTTCCTCCAAACGAGCTACGCTTGGGTTGCCACCACCCGAAGCCGGGACATCCGGGGTCGGTCGAGCCGATCCTGACTTTCTAGCTTCTGGGGCAACATCCTCGGGCGGCAATCCAGCTTGTCGCAGACTTCGCCGAAGCGAAGACTCTTTGTTCTTCTCACCTTTCTTCTTGGAGACACTTGAACCGGGTACAGTCGACATGACTGCTACACGTCCGTCCAAAGTCGTTTGTCGATCCGGGCACGCGCACCAATTGTGGTGAGGCACCTTGTAGATTCCAGAAACAAACTGTCGGACACAGATCACTCGGCTCGGATATTAATCCGGGCTAAGAGGGCGTGTGTGTACCACTCCTTGTAATCCCTTTCCTTGCTTCCTTCTACAGATACGCTGTGGGCCCAGACGTATGTCGGTCACAGTAACTATCTCCGATCCCAGAAAAGTCTCCAATCAAAATGTAGCCAGAACGGAGCCGAGCCCTTGCTTCGCAGACCTCGGTTCTGCACGTGTGTTGTCTTCTTTCTTCGCCCGAAATGCTTCGGGTTTTCTTCTTATACACGTCACTCTCCACACACAAACTTGTCCTCTTCTTCTCAGGTCCGAGACAGGACCTTGACGGCCTCTTCTTCCTCTTCTACGGTTCCGGCTCAGAACCGTGTAACAGCCTCGACTCTTCTACGATCCCGGCTCGGAACCGCCTGCGTAGCTTATACTCTTCCTCGATACCCCAGCTTAGGGCCGAATCTGAACTTCCGGGATCCGGGAGTCCAAACTGCGAGCTGTTGACCTGGGATAGGCCTGCCGTAATCCGATGCACTCGCGATACACCGGGACTTCCGCGCACCACGTCCTCTTCTGGGACGAGAGAAGCAAGTCCTGGAACCACTATCCGGGATTCTTGCACAACGAAACCAACGACTCCGGGAACCACTATCCCGGGATATCGTTCTGCCGAAAGCACTCACAGGAGAGATCACCTTCTTCCTGGAAATATGAAGCACCGACGAGCCAAGGGTGAAAACCGAAGGACTCAGCAGTGGGAATATGAAATAACCGCACTGGATATGCCGAAACACGAAAAGCTTGGTTAACTGGGGTTGAATTTTGTTGGTCCTTCAAAGTACTCTTTCTACCACCCGCCTATGTGAGTAGACGGTAGCGGCTCAGGGATGACTGACTTGTGCTTGTGGGGTACGGGGCAAATCGAATTCTAATTGAACATCTACACATGCAAAACACAAAGCCAAGGGCCCGTGCTCACTACTCTTGGCTACACCTTGAACTTCGGTAAAATCTTCTGCAACACAACTGACGTGGGTGACTCCGAGCGCACACTTGAATAAAATCCGGGATGCTGATTGGCTGAGCCGTGAAGGGTCGCTTACCTGGGCGAGAACTTTTAATCACCGATCCCAGTGATTGGCCAGCACTCCGAAAGATATCTTTCCACTTTCGGGATCACTTCGGCAGTCAGCCACGTCATCACCAAGTCGGTTGCTGATTGGTCGGATTACACTGGACTTCGAATCTAGACAGATGGTCGTGCCTGATTTGTACCCACCACCAGGATCTTTCCATGCGACTCTTCCCGGACTCGATCCGAGGAAAGATCTCGCACACTCTGGGATCTGGGATCAGACTCTGGGATCTTGGATCGTAGCTCGAGCTTCTTCACAGGTCAACTCCATCTTGAGCATCATGTAGTTCCGGGATCTGGACAACCATCATCCGGGGTAAACCAACTTCTGGGATCCGAAACTTTGCGTCCGGGGTCTGGGCTCCGACCACACCAAATTTCCGTAACTTGACGGATCGGGACTTCGGGGACGAGCCAGTTTGAGTTGAATCTGGATCTGGGAGGGGCGCAGACAGTCGTTTAGTGGGTGCACGGAAATCTTCGGGGCACCTTTTCACACGTGTGACTGCAACGTAAAATGATGATCGTTGGGGGCCGTGGTGTTGCATGCTTTAAAGGAGCCAAGATCATTTTGTCGATAGTAAGCCCTTGACACTTCTCGGTTGTCAAAGAGTATGCTGCAACCAAGGGAACTTGGTCAATTGTAACCGAAAACTCGCGATCAGGCAACTTAACCTTAACGCCTGATTCAATTCTTCGGTGAATAGGAATCACACCTGGTGGAAGTCCTGCTGCAACTGAATCTGGCGGGCACATTCACCGAGCACAGCACGATCAGGAAAATGATGCCTCACGTGATGTCCATCTAGGCCTCGCCCAACTCATCGGCCAGGTCCGAGATGGTCATGGACACGTTGAAGAAGTCGAAGGCATCGCATTAACATCTAGTGTTACTCCATTGTCATGTCGCGAGAAAGTCGTGCCATTGTCACTCTAATGTTACTCCATTTGTCGTGTTCCGCGAATGTCGTTCTTCACCGGTTGGAACATTCACCCTATATGGTACGAAGTATAGGTTTTGAGCAATTATTAAGTATTAGGTCCGTTTAGCTCGCGATTCAAATTTGTAATTTCGTGATAGTCTAAATAGACTATCACGAAAATTTTTACAAACGTATCCAAAAATGTGTTTATACAGGATTCACGAGGGGCTCCAGTTATAAATATCAAAATTGGACATGGCGGGCACCCGCGACATTCGCTCGTTCTTCGGGAATGCTCAGCCGCCGGTCAAGAAGAGACGCACGATGGAGGACGCGCCCAAGATCAACGACGCCAAAGCTGAAGCCGACGAGCGCCAGGAAGGAGATGCGCATCCGTCGCAGCCAGTCGTGGCGAGCTTCACGGCGCTGCAGGAGCCGTCGCAGCTGCGGTTGCTCATGCACGCGTCGTGGTTCGACCTGTTGCAGAAGGAGCTCTCACGCAGCTCCTTCCAGACGCTCGCGCGGTTCCTCGAGGGGAAGAAAGCCGCAAAAGACCATCTACCCACCACCCGCCGACGTGTTCGCCGCTTTGCGGGACTGCGCCTTCTCCGACCTCAAGGTGGTGATTCTGGGTCAGGACCCGTACCACGGACCCGATCAGGCGCATGGCCTGAGCTTTTCAGTGCGGGACGGAGTGAAACCGCCGCCGAGCCTCAAGAACATCTACAAGGAGGCCATGAGCGACGTGGCCATCGTGCAACCCACACATGGCTGTCTCTCCTCCTGGAGTCGCCAGGGGTGCTCTTGCTCAATACGGTACTCACGGTCCGTCGAGGAGAGCCCAATTCACACAAGAAGCGCGGCTGGGAGCAGTTCACAGACGCCGTCATCTCCAAGATCAACAAAAACGCCTCCAACGTCGTCTTCCTGCTCTGGGGAAACCTGCACAGGACAAGGGCGTGCTGATCGACGCAACTAAGCACCTGGTGGTGCGCTCTTCGCACCCGTCGCCCCTGGGTGCCACCAAGACCAAAACGCCGTTCATCGGCTCCAAATGCTTCTCCCGTGCCAACAACTACCTCGAAGAGCATGGCAAGCAGCCGATCGACTGGGTGGTGCAGTGAGCGTAATACGTGCTGCCACTTAATAAAAAAACTGGGGTATTAAAATCTACTTCGAAGTACCACTTACGCCACCTTACGGAAGCTGCGGCACCGTGCTCGTTGTCGGTAGCCCCATACATCGAGCTCCGCCAGCGTGAGAGGCATGCGCTGCCGCGAAAGGAATGCGACGACACGCACTCGTCTCCACAAGAGCGTCACGAAAGTGCATGAGCGTCGTGGTTGGGTCTCGTTGCAGCTGCTGCTTCCACACGGCGTCCATGACTAGCAGCGAGTGCGCGAACACGTGCGCAAGAGCGATCTCTGCGGGCCCACCTTCCGCGCACGCGAGCTGGTGGGAGAAAGCTGCTGACGCGAGTGAAGACGCATCGCCCATCAACGCGGCGAAGCCTCGCAGCTCTGGATGGGACCGACTTGGCTGCTGCGACGTTTCCAGCTCGGCGTTCTCCGTGCCGCAGCAAGGACAAACAAGAGGCAGCGGCTCCTTGAGTTTCAAGTGACACAGCAGCATCTCCAGCAGATTCAGCGCGCATAGGCACACGGGGAAGCGGTTCTCGCGCAGCATCCGCTGCAACACACAGAAACGGCAAATGGCATTAGTGAGCGGAATAGCGCCAAGTAGACGGCCATAGCTGACAGTCAAGCCACCTTGAACTCGTCATTTAGGTGGTCCGAGAAGTAGAGCAGCATTCGGATGGCCAGTCGCCCAGAGGTGCGAAGATCGGACGCTGGGTCGTCGTTCTGCTCCAGCAAGAGGTTTTAGTACCAGCCTCGACGAGAGAGAGAGACACACACACTTGACGCACGCACTTGAAGCCGACGTCCCGCCAGCGCACGTTCACTCGGCCGTCGTAGGGAAGCGTTGGGAAGAGGCCGCTCCACAGATGCTGCAGAGTGTCGTCGTCCTCTGCGCAGATTGGCGGCGTGTAAGAGAGAGAGAGAGAGAGAGAGAGAATGAGGTAGGTAGACTATGCGTCCGCAGTACCTGGCAGCGTCGGGTCGAACTGCTCGCGCGCCGTCTGCCGCAGCGCGTAGATCCCCCTCTGCGCCGAGGTGGCAAAGTCCTCGTAGTCCCCAATCCGCTCCGGAAAGAGCCATTTCCAGCACGGCCAGTGGCTGCAGCACAGCACTCGCTCGTCCTCTTTGCCCTCTGTGTCCTCCTCCTCCAAGTACCTCGTCGCGTGGCCGTTCCCTATCGTCCTCCCGTTCGTCACGCCATTGCCACTGGCCGAGAGGTACCTGGACAGGCAGTCGGGGAGCGAGCGCCCAAGTCCTCCACGTCGCCCGCATCCCCCGCCAGCAGAGGGCGAGACGCGTCCATGAGCAAGATTTGACTGGAGCTGACTGAAGAAAGCAACTTCCAGCAGGCACGCGCCCGGATTGGCTGAAATCGGCCGCTTCAACTTGCCAACCTGTACCGAATTCCTCGGCTTATTACGGTCACCCATGTACAGGGTCCACACGTGTGTGTTGGCCACGAGACCTTTTTCATTGGTCAAAAAGATGGCCGGATGGTGTTCCTTTTTTGTGTTCCTTTAGCGTGCTTCTTTTTCATGGTCGAAACGAGCTTTCGATAGGTTGCTAATGTGGTCAAGACCGACCAAAAACAAAAAGTACGACTTCATCAGGGACAGATTGCTACCGGTATTGTTACCGGTAGGCATTCATGTCATTGTCTGACTCAACCTCGCCAACCTCTCTGTCTAGAACGCACTGCCGCTCCAGCAGACCGATGAAGTCGGCTGCAACGACATCACTCGCACAGACTAACTCCGTAGCACTTTTTTATGGCGGTCGGCCAGATCGATGACGCACAAAAGTTCTACTACGTAGTATATGGCATACGCCTTCGCTATATCTTGAGCTTCTAATTCTAGCATTAGGTTAAAATAGGAACTCCTTCTTGTTTGCCCACACAACCAACTCTTGCTCCACCTCCAGCGGCAAAACTGTACCTACACCTTTTGGCCTTGCCTTGCGTTTGCCGCCTCCCTCCTTTTCCTTGCCGACCTTAGCCCGGTTCCGCAGCCACGACTCGATCCTGGAGACGTAGGCAGCAGGACTAAGGTCTGGGAAAAACGCCCCTTAGCCACATCTGGTGATTTGCCCGCCGCGTTAAGAACTGCAATGCTTCTCACGAGCAGTGCACGCCGTTTACCACGCACGACAGGGGCATTGATTGCCAATTCAATTGAATGGCGTCCGTCGAACCCGACGGTACTGGAATTACGGTACACCGTTATTCCGGTACCGGTATTATTACCGACCGTTTATATGCAAAAGGCAGTTGCATAATTTGAAGCGAGCCTCTGATTGGTTGACCGTTATAAGCAGGCGACCGTAATAAGCCGAGGAATTCGGTAAGCAAAAACGATGAAAGAGCCACGTGTTGTTGTGAGTTTTTCTTTAGCTGCGGCGATGTGAACAGTGTCCGAGTCGCTGTCGTGCAAGCACCAAGAGTCCTTTAGATTGGCGTATCCCCAACGACTTGGCGAAGGCATCGAAACGGGACAGCATACAAGCCTTGGGCCACCACCGACAGCAAATGGCAAATGCTCATCCGCCAGCATGAAAACATAGCGAGGCAGTTCTCGCGCTGTAGCTTTCGGCTGCACAACCGTGAAAGTTTCAATAGAACTGCGGGCACCCTTACCACGCACGACCAAAGGTAAAGTATGTGGACCCCAGACAACACCACCGAGTGGATACATCGCAGTACATCTACGTTTGCTGGTACGTGCCCCGAGTCACTACGCTCATGAAGCTACATGTATTCTACCATTCCCAGCCCGACGTTGACGTTGCGGCAGGTCGAGTGCTGTCAATCACAACCTTTGGTGACGAATGACAAATCTACCACGGTACTTCCGGTGCAAGTGATTGGTACTCTCCATACATAACTTCGAGCCAGGGATGGACCCGGAGGAGCGACGCAAGCGCCACGGTGAGTTGTCCTTCCTTCCCCTAGACCTGTTTGAAGCGCCGAGTGGTTGACCCCGTGTCCCAAGAACTGTCCTATGGCATGTACAACTTCCGAGACGTGAAGGCCCACTTCTCCAAGCAGGGCTGGACCTTCCGCCCCGGGCCGTCGCTCAGCTACGACCACTACTACGTCAAGCCAGGCAAGAACCCGCGCAACAAGCAGCACACGCGCGGCGTCGACTACTTCCTGGGCGAGGCGGAGCTCGTGGCCTACGCGCGCAAGTTGGGGATCTTCGGGCCCGAGACGGCGCCGCTGCTGGGCCCCCATCATCCGGCCGACGGATCGCGGCGACGAGCGCGCAGCAGCAGCAGCAGCGCCAGAGCGAGTCAGACGACCGTGGAAATGGACAGCGAGACGAGCGACAGCGACGGAGGACGGAGACCAAAGCACAAGCGCCACCGACGACGGTCGCCCAAGGTCGGCGACAGCGCGACGAACCCCATCGCGCTGTCATCCGACTCGAGCGAGGAGGAAAACGCTGTGGGGTGCGACGGTGTGGACGTCGATAGTGTAGAGGAGGACGAGGAGGAGGAGAAATGGACGGAGGGAGACACCAAGGGCGGGTTTGACGAGGAGGAAGAAGAGGAGGAGACGGAAGAACTGTCGGATGAAGACTCGTCCTCATCTTCTGCGTTATCATCAGAGGAGGATACTAACAACGATGAACCGGAGGATGATGACGCCACAATGGTCACGAACGCTAAACAGTCAGTGAAACCTCCGAGAGGGAACGGCAAAGTCGAGGACAGAGAGAAAGCTGCAGTCAAAGCTGAAGCGAAACCTGAAACACAAGGAGATGACTACTCTGCGAGTTCTTCTGAAAATGAAGAAAAGTCGGCTCCAAGTCACAAGAGTCCACGACCTCTGTTGACAACGTCGCACAAGAAGAAGCACAGCACAGGTATGCTGACATCGAAAAGAAGAAACCATCTTGAGAAGAAATGTGCTGCATCCTCCAAACGCAAGCGTCGGGCTTTTCAAACTCGCATCGGAAAGAAAGCGAAGTTGGCCCCACGAAACTCGTTGCAAGATGCCATCAACGATCGAGACGAAAGGTGGGAGGATAATGATGAAAACGACTTTAGCTTGGGCGTCGAAGAATGCGGCGAATCGCCTCCGCGACGACCACCGTCCCGGGTGCATCCTCGAGCGAACAGTGTCAGGTCTTCTCCTGCCACCAGTGTTGTGGGTGCAAGCCCACCTCCAGAGTTTGAGGAGGAGGAAAAGAAGAAGCTTCACCTGCGTCTCCTACTCCGGCTCCACCATCGTCAGCAAGTACAGCCTCCGCCAATTCGCATTCGTTTATCTCACCTTCGACAAGGGCTACTCCGACCTTTACCCCCTCTTCACATTCGAAGACAGCACACGTGTCTGCAACTCCGATCACTGCCCCCGCTTCACGCCCGAAGAACGGTCTCGTATCCTCGACAAACGCTGCCTCTGTACCCCCGGTGAGCGATGTGAACGTTGCCAACACTTCAGCACAAGTTTCGATGGAGCTAACGCAAGTGGTGCTGCCTCCAGACTGCGACAACAAGTACCACATCCGTGTTTCGATGTTGACCGAAAAACCACCAGTTCACACAATTTGGATGAAGAATTTGTCGTCTCACGAGCAGCGCGAGGCTAGTTTTGCTGATGTCACGGAGCTTCCCGGTGCGAAACCCGATCTTCGCGTGCCTACTGCGACTGTCCTGACGGCGCTGTTCCGGTGCCTGAGTAGTCAGCCTGGTGCAGTTGTGATCCTAGGGCCAGAGCCGCGGACAACGGCGGAATCAAAAGCCGCATCCGAGAAGGGAGAAGTGCTGCTGCAAACGTCCACAGCGGAGAAAAACAATGGGAATGCCGATGACGGTGGCAACGAGTTTATGCTGATCGTGTCGTACCCAGCACTCGATCTCTTTCGGGTGGACCATCATTTCCCAATGAAGCTCGTGTCCTCGGACCAACAGCTGCAACATCTCGCGAAGGAGGTAGAGCGCCTAAAGGAACAACTAATTGTTGTCCAAACTGATCGGGACAAGCTGTGCGAGCAGCTCCGGCAACAGGAGGAAGATAATGAGCAGACACTGGCGCAGCAGGTTGAGGCGAAGGTGAAGGCTACGATCGGAGCTCTGGGCGTAGTGCCATCAAGCAATGACGAGTTGGAGCAGCAAGTGGCTAAGGCTGTGGAAGAAAAGACCCGGATTTTGGAGCAGGCCCGGGAGAAGGAGAAGCTGGACCGAGACCGCGCCCGGAGGTGTATTTTCGCACGTTCAGACTGGATGGTGGCATTCCAGCCGTGCCGGACGCTGATAGCTGGGGCGACCACCGAGGCGAAGACGTCTCTCCTACGACCAGCGACAGCAGCCAGAGCACGCACATATGTAGTGGAGTGGAAAGAGGTGGTTGAGATTGCAGAGCCGTTCTTCCAGCCAACTACGTCCGGGTCTGTGCGATCAATTACCGTCGTGAAAGACGGTGTGTATCAAGTAAATGCGAACGTGAGCCACGACAGCTTGATGCAGCTCCGGCTCGTGATAAATCCTGCGGCGGACGCTACCGCATCACCTCGAGGGATCGCGCCAACGAAAGTGCTGCTGTACGACAATAAGCGACGCGTCTCGCGCGTGGACAGGATGCTCGAGCTGCATGCGTTGGACCAACTCTCGCTCGAGCTGCGGCTGCTGGACTCCACCATAGCCCCTTCGCGGCATGAAGAGTGGCTGAGGGCGCCCATGCCCCCGCACAACCGCTTCTTGGTGGTGGTCTTGGAGGAGCACGCGTTGTGGGCGGTGGAAGGCGATAATTTGAAACCAAACTAGCTGCGTTTTACAGGGGCAAGAATAACAGCCCCACATTGAAAAGTGTTCACTGAACTGGTTCACAGCGTTGAAGTGGGTTGCTTTGCTTTGCTGTGAACGTTCGCTGTTGTTGCATTGCAGCTCGGTCGCCACGTTGCGATTGAATGCGGGTACAGTCGGTGATGGTCGCCTTCAATCGTTTCACTTCATGAGCCGGCCGGCTTTCAGTGGATTCTTAGCTGTGCAAACTCACCGCATAGAGAGCAGGACGGAGTCACTCGTGTAGTCTCTGCTGCGCGCATCTGATACAGCGTGACAGCAGCAGTGACAGCTTGTAGCCCTTCATCGCGACGACGGAGGAAACTGTGTCGCTGAGCAGAAAGCGCGATGGCTTCACAGCGGCGTCTGTTGCCGCAAAGCGGACAACGCTGGAGTTAACTCGAGCAGCGGCTGGATCCGACCCGGCACATTTGCGCAGCCCAACCATCTCGGTTCACAGCAGCGGCAAAGGAAGCAGCTACCGGTATCCGAAGTTGGCATCCAGCACGTCAGACAGAGAACAAACACGGGCGCCATCGTCCTGAGACGCACGTCAACGGCGCAGTTCGCATGGCGAGCGTCTGGCGGATGGCTTGTCGCCACCTGTTCTGGCCGTCCGGCTGCTCTATGCAAGACGCCGGGAAGTGGTGCGGCTCAACACGCCACCTCCGTCCGGTTCAGTTGACTCACACGGCTCACGGTAGCCGCAAACAGCAGCTCGGCAAAAGCAGCTGCTGCTTGGCTTTAAAGGGCTCTCTTATCGCTCGCCAAGAGCAACTCGGGTACGTGCGCGTCGTCGTAGTCGTAGGCGCTGACAGGGTCTTCCTGCAAGATTTGGGGCGGTGATGGCGGAAAATCGTCTCGCTGGGCTGAGGTCAGAAAACCCTATAATACCGAGGCTGGCACCGACGACACCGACAAGGCCAGTCAACCCCGTGACGCTAGCGGCGAGCAGCTCTCTACCTCTGTGTCGACCCTCACCAAAAGGTTGTCCCATGTGCTGGTGCGCACCGGCTGCTGCAGTTTACCAGGGGCGGATTGTCGATTTTGCTAGTCTCCCGCAGCTGTTGCGTGCCGCCTCCGTGAGCTGCTGGTCTGCTGCTGGTTCGGCGCTCTAAAGAAAGCCTCCACTTGACGGCGGCGCAGGACGAGCGGCACTGCCAGTACAACGGCCATATTTCACCCGCTTGGAGTTGAGTCGGCCACGTTGAAGGCGTGAGGTGGATGGATCCTGCGATTCGGATGGGGAGCGTTCTTCCCAGTCTCCGTCAGCGGAGCCTTTTCCCCACTTCAAATAGCGGAGCTGCTGGTAGTTCTTGGCTGCGTCCTGGCAGCTGTCGAGCGTTTGCGCTTCGCCTGCACGAGCGCCAGGTAATCTCGGGCGCCTCGGCTCTATCGCCCCGGTTGCGGTCATGGGCTCCTTCCTAGTCCCCGTCGAGAGAAATCGCTTTCTTGTCTGTAGAGGCGTTGCGATAAGAGCGGAGGCTCACCCCGTCTAAACCGATCGCCTCCGAGCGCCGCCTCTACCAGCTGCTGGCCACCATATTGTCATTTCCCAATTGGCATCGCCCTGCGCACTCGACTCTCCTCGCAACTCGGAAAAGATGCTGCAGAACGACTACGGCTACTCGCACTACCAGGCGCAGCACAGCGAGCGCCCCAAACTCTTCGCCTCGTCGCTGGACAACGGCAGCAATGGCTACCACGGCCCGGGCATGCACGACTTCCAGCAGCTCGTGCACCCGAACAACATGACGCCGCAGCACATGCAGCAGCAGACGCCCCAGCACATGCAGCAAGCGCAGCAGAACTTCGAGCACGAGCCCATCATGATGAACATGCAGCACCCGGGCCAGTACTACGCGCCGCCGCCCATGAACGCGCAGATGCTGCACGTGTCTACCGACTACAACTCGGGCGGCTCGGCGGGGGCACGACGCCCTCCAACGTCGGCTCCAAGCGCTCGCGGGAGGAGCTCAACATGAAGGAGAAGAAGCGCATGTTCAAGCTCAACGACCGCATCAACCAGCTCAAGGAGCTGCTGGACGACGCTGGCGTGCAGTCCAAGAAGAACAAGCAGTCGATTCTGGACAACACGTTCCACTACATCAGCATGCTCCGCAGCAACCTGCTGATCGCCAAGCAGAAGGCCGAGCGCGCCGAGAAGCAGGCCGACGGCTTCCGCTCGCAGGCGCAGACTGGCGGCCCCATGGACGCAGTCTTCAAGCGCTGCTTCGACCAGTCGTCCACGCCCCGGCTCGTGGTGGACCTCGGCATGCAGCTCTTGGCGGTGAACCCTGCCTTCCTGTCGCAGACCGGCCAGACCCACGACAACCTCATGGACATGAACACGCTGCGCGCCTGCCTCTGCCTGGACAACAACAAACTCGACGCCGTCGTGCAGTCGGTGAGCAGCTCCATGAAGCCAATCAGCGCCATCGTGCAGGCGCAGGGCGTGGGCAACAACATTGCAACGCTCACGCTCATGGCCTCTGTCCTCGCGGACGACGACGGAGGTGTGACCGCCATCGAGTTCAGCCTCGTGCCGTTCGAGATCTCGTCCGACTTCTCCAGCCCCAGTGCCGGCGGCTTCGCGAACGAGGTCAAGACTGACGTGCACAAGGAGTCCAGCCCGTCCGGCGTGAGCGACCTTGCGCTGTAGATGCTGGGCTCCGAAGTCGGCCGCTAGCCCCGAACGAGCAAGTGACCCACCCACCCCATGTATGAGATACCTATTGCATGAGCGAGCAAACGAGAGAGCGAGGTCCTCTGCAGCGGCTTAGGAAGGCGAGGGATTGGCCCCTGTAGATAAGAGTGTAACATATAACCTATTGTCGATCCTGGTGGTGTTGGAATTGCTCTTCCATTTGCATTATTGCTGTCCTTCCCCAACATGGGCACGTGGACGACAAGGCACGACCGCCACTGCGTCGTGCTGCTCGAGTCCCGAGTGCCTAATCGCGTTCGCGTCGACGCCTCCGAGCCACAAGCAGCTGCTGCGGCGAGGACAGATGCATAAAGGTCGGATCAATGCTGGGTGCGGTGCGGTGACGATCCGTGACCGAGAGAGCTCCATATGGCGGAGCCATCTACAGCAGAAAACCGACGCACCGACGCGGCGCATCGAGCGCTTCTAGCAGCGGCCATTGCCATTTGGCAAACCAAAGAGCCTCGTACGTGAAGGGAGGACAGGAAGGACAGGATGATAGCGCTTGAATGCGCGCGCCAATGCTGCCTTCTCGATGGTCGACCAACGTTCGAGAAGGTCGTAGAAAAGTGATGCCTTGATCCCATCGCAACCGAACGACGGTCGTGCGCTTGCCATTTCCCAATCCTTGAGGCGCGTTGACACGCCAATTGATGTCCTTGAGGTGGGTGAGGTCGACATGGACTTCCTCGGAGGATTCTGCTCTCGGTGGAGGCCATGGAGCACGGAGACTTGGAGAGCGTCGAGGCTTTCCTGGGTTGAAGGCGTGGGCTTGGGGAAAGCCGGCGTCGCCTCTCCTGCATCAGGTGATGTGCGTCTCCTTCTCTAGTGCATCGTTTCTGCAGGGTGGCTGGCGGGACAAGGACAAGGTGTGGGTCAGTGCAGCGATTTGTCGTTGAGATTTAAGTCATGTGCTCGAGACGCATGATAACGTTGCAGGCTCGTACGCGTAAGGTTAATCTCTTGTGATTAAAGATCAACTGGTGCCAACTAGAGTGCGTGTACGTTGCTGTGGACGTCGACTGCGTTTCGGCTACCAGACAATAAATTCAAACTCGCCACGTGGATCCACCAGGACTGGCTGCAGTGTGGATCGGCTCACCCCGGATCCCATCGCGCAAGCTGCCGTCAAAACTTGCACCTCTGCAGTAGAAGGCGCCAAATGGCAGCTACTGGTTCTTCTGCTTCTTGTCCTGGGGCGGGTGCAACACACCCCGCACGTAGTCCCCTCCCTGGTAGAGCCCCACGACAATGTCCTTGGACGTCTGGAGAGTGAACCACGCGGCACTCCAACCCATTCCCAGTAGGGACCTCTCTGCTGCGTCCCCTCTCTTCCTCCCCCGACGCGAGTTCTCCTCCTCCTCCTCCATCCCTTCCATCCCTTCCAGCGGCTCGAGCGGCTCTGCGGCGCCGCTGCTGACGGCCATTTCCACCTCCGAGTGGCGTTTGCCGTTCCGGTTCCTGGCGTCTCGGCGTCTGCTCTCCAGCTGGATCGTCGTCTTGGCCCCCGCCAGCCCCAGCGCCGTCCCGAGCGCCATGGACGGCAGCACCAGCAGAAACCCCACGAGCGGCTCGCCCACCACCAGCAGCAGCAGCAGCCCCAGCGCCCACCCGACGGCCGCCCCGCCGCAACCCAAGAGGAGCGCGAGGGTCAACAGCCGTCGGCAGCTGCTCTCGCCCCACTCGCGGTCCGCCAGCGCCCGCCGCAGCTTTTCCTCCGCGTGCAGGCGCAGCCGCTCGGCGTTGAGCGTCCGCCTCTCGAGCGTCCCCTCCACCTGCCCTCGCAGCGCCTGCAGCTGCCTCTGCAGCTCCTTCGTCACGGCGATGGCCGCGTCTCGCTGGGCGAGCAGCTCGTCCTCCATCGGGCAATAAATTATTAGTGTGCGGTACACCAACTAGTTCACTTAATGCGCAAAAATGACGGACGGTGCGGGGGAAACTCGTTGCAGCTCTCGACGTTCGCGGCGGTGCTGAGTCAGCAGCTGCTCAATGCGGCGAGTCTGCCCAGGCGTCTGCGAAACTTTCTCCTCTGGAGGGGCCTCTCACGCGACGAAAGTGCGGCGTTTTGTGCTGATATGTTGCTACCCGTTTTCATTCGCAGGCCTCTCTGACTGTTTGTAATTTGTTCTGCTGCAGAGCTGGAGCTGCTGCAGGTGCTCAACTGGATCGGCTTTGTGCTGCTGGATGTGGCTCTAGGGCAAGTGGCTCGGGTTTACGTCGGTGGAGTCGCCACTCGAGCAGTCGAAGCCTCCAACATGTACGATGCATGGCACAAGTTTCATCTGGGGGGTCTAATAGTCTAATGCAAAGGCTGCTGTCTTGTGGTGTTCCAGCTCGCCAAGTGCCGTCGTCCAGCTCTTGCGGGGCAACGTGCAGTGGCTCATGGGGGCTCCTGCAGGGTTCAAGCTCAACAAACCGCTGGCTTCCATCCTGGGCAACGGCATTCTCCTCTGGCTGGATCTCTGGAGCTTCGTCTTTGAAGAACTTTTGCCACTTGAAGCCACTAGCGGTCTGGGCCACTGGCTGCTGCTACTGTGTGGACACTTGGGCGTGACGCTCCAGTTGACGCTGCTGATGGATCTCCTGAAACTCGCTACGTGGCACTCGCATTGGGTTTTTCTCTACTTCGCCAAGCTCAACCGCCTGCAGTTCGGTCTCTTCTCGTCGTTGTCGAAGCTTTTCCTGGGCAAGAAAATTAACGTACTGCGCCACCGCGTGGATTCGTGCGAGTACGACGTCGGCCAACTGCTTCTGGGCACGCTGCTCTTCACCATTTTAACTTTCCTCGTGACGACCAACTTGGTGTTTTTCGTGTTTTTGCCGGAGTGCGCGGTGGGATTGCGTTGGTTTCGCTGCTACTGTGGCTTCCGGTCGTGGTGCTGAACTCGTTTCCAATTGCGTCTCTGGTCTATCGCTTCTGGAATCCTGAATTCTTCGTTGTCGGAATGCAACTTCAAACGTGTGGTGATCAGGTGGGCGGCGACACTGCCATCGAGAACGTTGGTGTGGGCCATCAGCCTCCGCACTTGGATGTTCAGCACAGACGAGCGTTCCGGCATGCAATTGCGTCCTGGGAAAATGGCGACCGAGATAGCTGCAAGGACGCAAATTTTGTGCTGGTCCCGGTTGCGGCCAGCTTCACAGCGCAGTTTACACGGTATGTTGTTGTTTGCAGTGTCATTTGTCTTGCTTGGTTCTGATGTGGTCTCGTTACTGAAGGCTGCGAGCGTATCTGAAGGCTGTGAGTGCTCGGTACTCGCTGGCGGCCATCGTGAAGGTGTGCTTGTTCGGTAGCGCTGCGATTGCGGGCGTTCCGATGGATGTTTTGTTCGGCCTGCCCGGCAAAAGTGGTAGCAGTTAGCGGCGATGGTGAAGCCTGCGTGTTGCGCTCGCTTTACCCTCCTTATCTTCTTGAAATGCACCAGGACAGCACAGCATCGAAATTCTGTATCATGCAGTGGGTGAGCGCAACGCCAAATCCTCACCCTTTAGGACGGTACGTCGTGACGGAGAATTACACGTACTTGTTGCCGTGATGTGCAGTGCTGAAACACAACATTAATACTCTTCTGTGAACAAATTTTATCGAAGACAACTGCTCTTCGGCTTTTATGGTATGCGATTGGAGTACGTGGCAACATCCTGGCAGAGATTATGATGAAGTGGACATGGCGAACACAACGTGCTAATTGACAGCAAATTATGGACGATGCATTCTTTGGACAACACGAACCGTGTCCTTCACTGCTTATTTTTGTAAGAGCTGAACACGAAGACAACAATTGAACACACTGTTTACAAGAAAACTTTCTCCGACTCGTCAGCCAGCGAGTGCAGCGTAATACGCTCGACAGTGCAGTCGTTTATCGGAAGTGCCTTGCCTCCTGGAAATCGTAGGTTGCAGTTGTGCACTTCCTTGGGGTACTCTTCCTTGGTCAGCAAATCGGCGTAGCGCGCCGCGAAGTTTTTCTCTGGAAGTCTTGACACGGTCGAGAGGAGTCACGACCACCACGAACGAAAACCCGATCACGATTGCGATGCCTACGAACGTGGCGATGGCTGAGCTAAACGGGATGGAATATTTGATCTTCTTCCGCTCCATATCACCGTTCAACCGAGTGCTTCCCACGTACAAATCGCTCGCACCTTCCGGCATATCGTCCAAAGTCACGGTTTTTGTGGCTGCATCCTGAAACAAGTAATACAGCGCAGACGTGTACATCGCTTGGCATCGTCCAAGTAGTAATGATTGCTTTCCATCTGATGGATATAGGAGTCGACAAGGACTGAGCAGTTCAGTCCCCCAAGTTTGACCCAGCCCAGGTTTCACCGCCGAATCGTTCTGGTTGGACATACTCCCACAAGTGGTGCTCGTTACTTTCAGGATACAAGAGCGGCTGGGAGTTGAGTGTCACGAGCTGCACGGGGTTGATGAACCTGGCATCCATTCTCTCTGGAGGAATTGTGCTGTTTCCCACCACAAGGATCGATACCGGCTCTGCGTTCGTAGTCGTCGAGTTGTCTAGTTGGTGAATGAGACCATTGCAACCACCAGGGACGCCACATCCAGCATTGAACATCTTGCTCACGTCTTTGGTTTGCCAGTCCAGTATGGCAAACGAAAACACGAGGTGTCGTCGAGGACTAATCAGGTAAGGCAGACTCGCTTCCTCCTTAAAAGCTTGACCCGAAATCGATCTTCTAGCCCCGTAAAGGAACACCGAGTCCTCTTCCGCGGTGCAGTTCGACGGTAAGAAGTTGAGGTAGTCACTGCTGTACGTCATGTCATCCACAGAGCAGTGCTTCAAGTACGGCAAGAGCAGGATCTGCCGCTTGAACGCGACCATGTTGGACTCGTCAAGAAAAATACAGGTTGTGGACCCGCAGGTGGAGGCCGGGCGACTGTAGACATAGTACGTCGTGTTGCAGTAGAACTCGCTGAGTTGTGCAAGCTGAGCTTCTGTATGGGTGCTTGTGTCGAAGTTTTCGGAAACGTCTGAGGTGCAGTCCTCAGGTTTCGGTATTGTACAGACAGGTCCAACGGAATGTCGATCGTCATCATGGTAAGGTTCAATTGCCAGGAGATTAGGTACGTCTCAAAGTTGAAAACCGTCTCGTCGAGAGAGAGTTGCGTTGTTCGGCTCAGGGTCGCGTTCATTCCATCCAGAACGGTATTCACGAATGATTTGAGGTTGTGAGTCGAGGTGTCGGTGATGTTTGTCAGCATTTGCAGCGAGGAGAGGGCTCCGTTGCAAATCCGCATGCCAGCGTACTCGCTTGTGTTGTCAAATACGTCAAATACATCTTGATCGGAGGTGTCTTGGTCGTATTTGTTATCGACCCAGGAGCACGGGTACTCAGCAGAGACGTCGGCGTCCGAAACCGAGCGTTCGAATAGAGCTTTGCCTTGCAGGAACATTTCGTATCCCGTCAGGATGTCAAACCCCGTTTCTTGTTGGAATTCCGTGAAGGCGTCGATGTTAACGTCACCCGCTGTAAAGTTCACAGCAAACGAGGGCTCAACTGCCGCTGGGAGCGCGTTATAGTTCCATGAGTTCAACGCGAAGCCGAAGCCAACGGAGGTCGAGTCAATGCTCTTGACTGTTGGCATTTTGCTCGTTTCGGTGATACTGGTCTCGAGACTGGTTTCGTTAACTGGGGTGTCGAACAAAACGCATTAGGACCCCGACGCAATAATGAACGATTCAACTTCCTGTCGCACCGCAGTCCTCAAGATGGTGTCCTGGACATCGAACAACAAAGTGGCGCTCTCCAAGGCAACGAGGGATGTGACGAGGTCGTCCTCCACGAAAATGTGTTCCACCCCTACGATGGTGTGCTTGACGTTCATGGCGGTGATACCGACGTTGACGACGTACATGATGCAAGGGGGAACCACCACAAAAGTGCCCTCTTGACAGTGCCACGTCCCTCACGTGGGTTCTGTCCCGGGTACCACGGAAGATTTCCAAAGTACGTGACTATGACTGCGAGGAAGAAGAAGGCGTACTTGAGCAGTTCCCCGGCTGTAGCGGCGATGTAACCATTGAGAAGTTGTACTTTTGCACTTTGCTGTCGGCATTTTTGGAGGACCCGATGGTGTCGCTGATCTACCCATGGTGACGTCCGATAGGAAGAAAAGCATGAAGCCGACTAAAACTCCGTTGCTGATGAGCACCGCGGCCATGAACGGAATTGCCAGCAGCTTGACGTCTGGCTCCACATGCTCCGCATCGAGCGAAGTGTTGGCACGTAAAAGCACAGTGCCGTTTTCATCGTAAGATCGTGCGTGCTCTTTCTTGGGGGTCTCCCCAACAATATACACGTCCGACGACGACTGCAACAAGTCCATGGTTGGGATCGGGTCTTGGCTGCTGTTGGTACGAAGGCTCCAAATTGCAGATGGATCAGTTGGTCACCAGTGGTGAGCCCTCGTCGGTGGGTACAATTGATTTGGGTACGTTTTGGAGAAATTCGTTGGCTGCAAATGTGTGAGATATCACCAACGCTTAGCTGAATAATTCGTTTGGGCGTACCGGAAATGGAATTATGTTGGGGCCTTCGACTTGTCCCCATTGCACTGCGGTTTTCCTGCGTTCCACACGGAGCTAAGCGCTAATTTCCAGTTGAGATCTGCTTACGCGTATCTTGTGAATCAAGTATGAGGCTGTATTTTGTCTACACCTTACACTTTTCGATGAAACCTTGCGCGTACTCTACTGATGTGATATCAAGCTGCAATGGGTCCATCGATGAAACCTCAAGACAGTGCAGATTAATTCAGATTAATTTGATGCGGAATGCCCCAGACAGTGCTTATCCTTTGGACTGGCATTTACTACAGAGACAACTGGAGCTACCGGTATCGATGCCAAATGTTGGCATGAAGACCCCAGTCTCCGTGATGAAACCTGGCTTAACCTTCTTCCAGCTCGATGCAAACAACGCACGGCAGACCAACTCTTTCTTAGACGTCATGAAAAGATCATGGAGCGCTGAACCCCATGACGATTTACCCAACGACAAAGTGCACCCATAGGACAAACTCCATCTGATTGTCTGCTTTACGGGTTCGGAGCCAGTCATTCGCCTCACTATACAAAACGCATCAATACCGAGTTGGGTGACGTGGAGAAACAGGAGACTGTCGAAAACCCCGCCGAGTTCGCGTTGCTGGAGGACAAACTGGATCGCAGCTCACCGATGCTCGACATTACGCTGTCACCGGTTCGTTTTGCCTTCCACGTCGCCACGCTTTGTCTTTTCGTCGGAGCTTTCACCGGCGTCGCACTATGGGGCATCACGCTACCGGAGACCGTGTACGACACTGTCGGGTCCTCCACCAACGCCAACAAGAAGACGGAGTCCTACAACTTCCGATCGGGCCTCGTCATGGCCTTCGTGGAGGTGGTCATGGGCTGGTGGCTCGACAAGATCCAACCGGCCTACATCGTGTTCCTGCACAACCTACTCTGGTCGTCCAAAGAGGTCTCGACCCCGAGCAAAACGGTCAGACGAATCCGATCGGTGATCCTATTCGTCGTGCCGATCATCGTGGTCATCACCCTGGGGAACAGTATCCGGGGTTTTCAAGCGTCCAACAGCACTGTGGGCTTCAACTCGACCATGATCCTCGACGACTTCAAGAAGTCCGAGTCGAAAATACAGAAACTTGAGGCTGAGGCTCTCAAGAACGAGTCCGGCGTTCGACGACCCAGCGACACCATCCTCAAGAATGCCGTACGCCAGCAAAGTACCCCCTTCAGCTTCATCGCAGACCCCATTTGTACGCAGCAGAATTCGACCGTGGCGTACGCTGGGAAGAGCTTGGCGCCAATTAATGTAGACGAACTCGGGTCAATTGCAGCGGTCTACGGCTTCTACTCGAACGAGTGGAACACGGAAATCAACTTCATGAACGCCGATCCCGATGCTGAATACTCCATCATATACGCCGACGCCAAAGGGAAGACGGAGTGGCCTGAGGACTTTGATATCTCAAATATGGTCAATCTGTTCCTGCACGGGACTGTCATGATGGAACGCGCGATCGCCGACTCGGAAAGAAGACAGCACAACTGCTCTGAATCGGACGGTCGAACGGACCTCGACGTGTATCCCAATGACTCGATAAGTAGGGGTTACGCTGACGATGGAACGCGGGTCTGTCAAGGCCCTGTCACCTCGCTCTTTACGGTCCTGGAAGAAGTGGAAAACTTGACTGTTGAATCCATCGAAGCCGTCATGAACTTGATTGTCACGGGGCTGGACACTTCGTTCCCCAACACGTTCGATCTGGACGCCACAAACGTATCGATGGAGACACGAAGCTTGACAGACCAGATGCAAATTCAGTCCCTGACGATCGATGTCGTCTTGGACTCTTCCATCAACTACGGACTGACACTTGAAGAAGTGGTGTGTGATATGAATTCTGTATGTGATTCCTCAAACGCAACCAGCTCAAACTCGAGTGACAGCGCCAGTGCCGAGTACTTTTGGACATACATAAGCAGCAGCTACTGTGGCAGTACTTCTTGTGTCTTCTTCGATACCAGCGACGCTTTTCATCTGCAGAAGGAGGTGGGGATCATTCCGCGTATGGAAAATTGCTCCGTGAAGTACGAGGCCAGCTACGGCGGTTGGTACCCAGGGCAGTGTGATAAATTCTCGAATCAAGCCGTTCTGTACGGCATCGGGTCTACATTACTGGTGACACGTTTGCCTACGGAGGGATAGATGGAGAGTACACAGTCTACGAGGAGGACGTGTACTTGAACTTGGGGCCTTACATTGACAACCCTCGCCGCCACATCCAGTTCAGCTTTGCGTTGCTGTCGTGGGAAACGGATCCTTTGCACGAGGGGTTTGGCGCTCAGTGTGGCGTGAATGGAGAGGACGGGACCAACTGCAACGGGATGTGGTACCAACTACCTCAAACCAAACGCTTCCTCTTCGCTGGGGAGAATACACTCCCACTTAATGATTTCATGCGTGGTGAATTTTTCTCCCCAACGCCGCTGGTTCGGCTAATCTCTCCTTCATTTTTGATTCATGGCGTACCAACCGAGTTGGCGTACTTGCATCCCGAAAACTTCGTGACGACTATGTGGAACGCGAGCTTGAACGAGTCTCTCAAAGGCGATTTGTGCTCGCCACTCATGGAATCGTATCTGCGCCAGCTCGATGACAACAACTATTTCATTTACCGGCCTCTGGAGATCATGTACACGTCGGTCTTCTTTTACTTTATGCAAAACGCTGGTGTGACAGATCTCCGCTCCTCCTCTTCCTCTTCCGGGACTGCTTCGACTTCAGATCTTCTCGCAAACGTGCAGCTCAAGGGTGACAAACAACTTCGTCGGATTGCCATGTCGATTCCGAAGAAATCGTTCTTGATTTCTCTCGTCGGATGTCTTGTGCTGGTGGCTCTGATGATTGTTATCCTGGTCTTCCCCGCGCAACGAGCCGAGTATTTCGAGTCGGAGACGACCACCGCGGAGAAATACGTGGCACTGAAAGCAAACGCTGACTACCCGGATCTCCTGTACAAGAAAACGCTGGTACCAGCGAAGAATGTCCGTGCCCCAACAATGAACGCCTTCAAAGTGGAATCCATGACGCTGACGCATCGTTCAGGGGCGAGAGCCAGCAAATTGATCTGTAACGCATCAGTTTGTGCTTGGCCCGAGACTGCCGAAGCAGGGACCGTCGTACTGAGTTTGGATTGGATCGCTCGGAAGTCAATTGCTTTCAACAACTGTATGTGAATGTCCCTTTTAAAAATGCTCATCACGCTGAGTTGTAAATGAAGCATCTAGTGGCCAAGCTGAAGTGCATTAGCGCCATTTAACAACTGCCCACACTGTCTCCTGAACGAGAGCACAAGCCATTCTGCACTTCAGACGATGTCAACGTACCGGGGCTTGTTGTTGTCCCTCCCAAGGGTGCAGCTTGTTGTGACGTAAATAAATCGCCGCACAAGCTGGAACTTCCTGATTTCACAATAGCCTCGCATGTTGCGCGGGTGCTTCATGTGGTTTTATTTTGTCTTCAACAAGCCTAATCATTGTTTCCGACTCCGTGTTTCGAAGTCACTACAGTGTCAGGGTAGTACTTCGTACGTGGTCGAAGTAACCACGCGTGAATAATTGTGGCAAGTTCTATTAGCCACTTTGAAGCAGCACCGACAATGGAACATCGCGGGAGTTTGCAGAATCCAGGAGTTGAAAACCTTCGGAACTAATTCCGGTGTACTCTTCCATCTCATCTTCTGCGTACGGCAAAATAGCGGCGTAGGATACGATTCTACCGCTACTATCCATCCCGGCCGGAGAAGGCCGAATTCTATACAAGTAGAGTTGTATGCCAAGCACTCGCAGCCAGAATAAATTCCACGGGTCCGTCATCATCGCGATATTCATTAGCTGCAGAATAGACTGGAACTGCGCGGAAGATCTTTGGTTTCTCGGGGATTCCGTGGTAAATGAAGGAGTGCTGGGAACTATCTGCGAGTTAAATGGCTGAACTTTTGTTTCCAAGGATTCCAGGAATGATGTGTGGTGCTTAGCACCCTGGTATGACAACGGACGCGGTACAACATGGAAACGAATGCTCAGTGTTGATGCCAACCAGAGTCTGCGTGCCCCACAAGGGACAATTGGCGTAGAATCGAGAATGATACCGCCTGTTTCACGACGCATCCAGCCCTTTCGTGGTCTTAAGAAGCCGACAGCCTTGACTACGATCGCCAATCCGATCACCACAAGAATGCAGAATAACATCATGACTGAACTGTAGTCGAAAACGTACGACGAAGCATTGAAGTGCCCGGCAGAGTTGGCGTGAATGATGTCCATGACTCGGCTCTCTTCAGCGAGTCGAAACAAAGCGGTGATATTGGTATCTCGATAAATGGTCTTTTTGTACGGGCCACAAATCGTCAGCATCGACGTAAAACTTATGACAAGGCCGCGAATGCCAGGAGTTCCGTCGGTCCAATGGTCACGAGTTTTCTTCACGCCAAAGACTGCCAAGGTCACAAAAAGTGCCAATAACCAAACGTTGCGCATCTGGACGGCTGTAGTTCTTAAGAACGACAGGAGACCAATGTCAATTGTGCCTCCTACAGCAGTGTAGTTCGCGTCGAGATAAATATCCGCAAAGCTGCCGTCCAGAAGCAGAGCGACCACGTACCCAGTCACAGGCAGCAAACTAGAGTACACAATCACCTCGAATGGGATTCTGAAAGCGATCGACATGACCACCATAAAAACGGAACGAGACTGTGACTTTGACTTTCCAATCATCACCCGTCTAGCACCCACTGTAGCACCGTAGATCAGCAGAATTAAACGAATCCACACATACGCCTGCGCACCACCTCGCAGCACCGAAATAATAACGTACCACTCCATGACATTTGTTTGGACCAGATCGCGCTCATAGCGGTGGTCATCCACGAAGATCGTCGTGCAAGTCACAAAATTCGATTGCAACGACGAGTGTTTCTCCTGGTCAACACAGCGTTGTCCTCTTATGAGAAGAGCAACTTCCTGGGCCTCGTAGTTGTAGTAAGTGGACCGCATCACTCCCGATGTTGTCGAAGGTCTCTGCGAGGACAGTAAAACCACGTCCAGCTCCAAGTCCGGGTAACGTTGTTTGAGAGACTGCAGTCGTAGATCCATGTGCTCCCAGAGACGGACGGCGGGTAGTGAATCGTTTAGCGGATGTCGGTACCTCCAAATGCCTGGGTGATTGCAGAAGCGCGGGTTTAGAGAAGAGCGTTTACCACTTCCAGTGTTGGAGCATATTGCGAGTGACTGCGACTTGTGGGATATGCGTGCTACATGGACAGAATGCACCCTCCACACTGGGTTCGTGGAAGCAAATCGCACGGCATAGTGGTGAAGACGGTCGATCCAGTTGTGTTTGGTGGCGAAGCGTAAGGTGGAGTAGGTGTTATCGTGTCGTATCAGTTGAGCTTGCGCTGCAGTCATGAGAGCGTCAAGCATCGTGAAAACGGTTGCAAGGCCGATCAGAGTGTCGGGGCCCGTAGTTGGTTCATCTTGTCGGCGTTTGTAAAGCAACAAGTCGGGAAAGTCGGTCACATTGAGCAACTGGACAGCTCCTCGAATTACGACCGAAATGGTGTCATGTTGGTACGGCCACGCTCGAACAGCATTCATCGGTTCATTACCCTTGAACCCTACGAACTTGTCTGACGCGTTAACATCATGTGTGCTGTTATCCAGACGCCAGATATGTGTGATCGGGTACTCGACAGGTCCAAAGCGGACAGCAGTGCTGGGCATGAGCGACAATGGATAATACTCCAATAGGTTGCGTACCCCGAGACCTGTTCGAGGGATGTCGGTGACTAGAAGAGCGAACGATATTAAAGTGACGAAGCATCGCAGTTTGGAGAGCGTGATGAACTCTTGAATATCTGGTTGGGGGAGGAAGTTCTGCCACCCTCTCGTTCTCACTTTCGTCAACGTCCGGACGCAGTTGATTCTGCTAGAGTCGGCAATTACACCCTCTTGGCTTCCAGGATTGTCGTGACACCATGATGTCGGGTGAACTGTTGCCATTATCGTACTACCAAAGTCTGATGTGAGCTAAATCCAAAGCGCACAGTGACAGAAACGGATTTTGCTACGTGGTGTTAAATTGGCCTGCTATTTGGTGTTGTTTTTACTTTTTGTTTTCTATAGAAGCCTGATATGCACCAAGACACGAGACGATGTCTGGTGTCTTTCGAGGGCACCCGCAACACTCTGCGAGTGTTGCGGTGCCCATTTTCGTATAAATTCCGATATTGCGCTTGTGGTTGCAGCTTTCATGTCGATCTTCCGAGTTGTTCCCAAGGTTGCGAGGAACTTCGCGGCTTTGAGCCTCGCTGTTGATGGTTGTTCCCAGATAATTCCAAATGTCTTGTTCATGATAGCTCGGAGTTCCTTCATGTTGTCGTTTTGTTTTTCCAGCTGTTTGCGAATCTTCTTATCGAGCGTGTTGAGTCTCAAGAAAACGCGGTGCAAACTTGTTTCTAGTTGAAGCTGTTGAAGTCCTTGAAGACTTACTTGTTCCACCACTTCGCTTTGGGAGTAGTGTGATGCGATCGTCAAACTACTCGCAGCGATGGCCGTCCATGTGGCACTATTGGAGTTCTGGTACAATACCCATCCTCCATTACACTTGCCCTGTGGAGTCTTCTTATAGGAGACGTCAAGAACCCATGCCTGTATCTCTGTTGGCAGTGGATGTCGGTTCGCAATATTCATTATCTGCTGACACATGTCCAGGCAAATGCCTTGGACCCTTTTGACTGGGTTGCGTTTCCACGCGGTCGAAATTGCCTGTACTTGATACTGTCCGGCCGTTTGTACTGCTGCTGCTGTGACCCCCGTGTTGCTATGGTTTTCATTGAAAACCGCATCTACTCGGAGACGCCAAAGCATCGCGGGTGTGGTAGTGGCCCAAAGTTGCCATAGCAATCGCATGGCTGCAGTATGCTGGTATGTCCACCGTCCGATACATTGCTGAGCGAATGCCAGGAACTGGATGGTAATGGGGGAGTGGTGACCGACTGGCGGGTGCTCTTCGTAAGTTCTGGACTTGGACTTCAGAACAATGCCCTCCCATCCAGGGGCGAATCCAGCCTGCCCAAGCCGTTTTCGCTTTTTCACATTCCCAGACTAAGTGGTCAATAGTTTCTATTTGACACTGACATTGTTGATCTGGGCATCCTCGGTTTTGGGGCCAGCCCGCATGCCGTAGATTGAGCACTCCCAACGCTATTCGGTAAATTGTCCAGTTTTGATAATCTGTGTACAGACCGTCGCGGTTCCATAGCTGTACGGGGCTTTGTTGTAGAGCCGCTTTCCCCCACTCAGAGTTGACAGCTCTGGTTTTATCTTGTCGATCATCGGGTTTAGGTTATAGTAATTGTGCTTCTTGGCGCGTTTTGTGCGTTGTTTCCGCAACACTTTTGCAATGTGCTTTGCGTGGGTGTTCTTGTGAGCACTCCACGGGTACTTACTTACTTTTGGGTGCGCCCAGAAACTAATCCCAACTCCACGAATCCAGGCTTGTAGTTCCAGAAAATCATTTCGGTCGCGGTACTCTGCGTCTACCCACGCCATGTGCCATTCCCACCCGTCATTACCTCTAGTCATGTGAAAAACTGGCTGGCCGGCCTGACTGCCTGTACTGGCTGCAATGATCAGCGTTTCCTGCGTGTCTTGCACTGACCAATGGAGTTTTTGCTTCAAGTTCGGCATAGAAACCGGTTGCACCTCTTCCTTCCGTAAACTCCATTAGTTCCACGGCAGACTCTCTAGCACATTACTGCACCATGTTTGGGATTTTCTTCGGGTGTTTAAATCTACAGCTTGGGTCGGTCAGTGGAGGTTTAATCTTGATACAGTGTATCCCATAGTCATCGTAGTCTCTTCCACTAAATGTAATTATTTCTTGAATGCTGCATTGCTGTATCATCGGGAAATCACTGTGTCTCATGGGTATCTGCATTCTCGTCCCACGGAGAATGTAGCAGGAAAACAGCCTCTCTCGGTAGTTTTTCCTTCCAAGGGTTTACGGTTGTGGAGTATCCGAGTGTCTGGTTATCATTCCAGTAACACGACGTATACTTTGTCGTCGTGTGTGACTGCTGTGCGTCCGTGGCTTCCAGCTTGTGGAGACCTTCGGTTTGGGCTTCCCAGAGCTCTAGTTTGCCAATGCATTGGGCGGAGACGCGGGGACTACCGTCACTCTCAACCAGCTTTTTCCGGATCATCTCATCGGTGGTCCGCCTGAAAGTACAGCATTGCGGATGCGCTTCCACTTGCGGGTGCACCAAGTTGTGCCATGCTGCTTTATACACGTCTTCCTCCCCGTTTATCCACCGTTCAGCTAGGTTACACCTGGTTGCCCGAAGGGCACGAGATATACTCTGCAGACCTAGTCCTCCTGCTTGGGTGGACGTAAAAACTAGAGCGGGGCTGATCTTATGTCTGGACGGTTCCGTTGTAGTTGACCCCGTCCATACGAAGTTTTTCTGCATGTTGTCCAATTTCGTAAGGGTTTTCTTGGAGGGCAGGTATTGTTTACCAGTATAAAAATCGATGGTAATGCAACTGCATTGAAGAGTTGCACCCGCTGTACAACCGAATTGCTCATTGTAGTCGCAATTTGGAGTCGACGTTGTATTTTGTCGATCCTAATTTTCCAGTTTCCATGCGTAGCGTCCCGGTTACCCACCCAATAACCCAGCTGCCTCGTCGCCTCATGCGGATTCAACACTAGAAACCCGTTCCAGATAGTGGGGGCATTTCGAGTGTTGAGTCCTATCAGGATACTCTTCTTCGGCTGCACGTGAAGTCCAGACAATTCGCCAAAGTCGGAAAGAATTGTTTTCACTGTATCCAGCTCCTGCATCGAGTCAAGGAAAATCGTGCTATCGTCCACAAACCCCGTGAATTTGTGTCGATACCCCTGCGGTCCAGGAATACGAATGCCTTTGATATGGTCATTGCGATTGATCGCCTGCGCTAACGTATCAATAGCTAAGTTGAAAAGTAACGGGGCAACTGGACACCCTTGTCGGATTCCAGACCTCACTAACCAGTTTTACGAGAGTTGTCCATTAACTAAAAATTTCGCAACAGTTCCATCATGAACATCTCCAATCACTTTCGTAATTTAGAATTAAACCTATTCCCTGAGTATCAATTCCAGGAAGTGACGATCGAGCGTATCATACGCTTTCCGTATATCGATGCTCAGGGTTGCCTGGCCATCCTCCCAGTCACTCGAGTCATTGTTACTTGTATCGGTAGTCGCACGAAATATAGTTGCCGCCTTATCAATGGTACGCCCTCGAACAAACCCGTGTTGGGATGTACTGATGAGCTTAGGGAGGACTACGTGTACCCGCTCCGCTAATATACGGCCAAACAGTTTATAAGCTGTGTTCAACAGAGATATTGGACGGTAGTCCATAGCATCCGTCGAGTCCACCTTTTTCTAAGTGGTACGATAATCGCCTCGAGAAATGAGTCTGGAACCCCTTTCCATCCAATACAGCGTTTAACAGCCTAGTCAAACCTGGCGCCATTTCATCCTTAAAATCTTTATAGAAATCATGATTTAACCCCGTTGTCCCCCGCTCTTGTGGCGTTTAAACTGGTCGATTGCTGCTCGGGTCTCACCTTGGTGAATTGGTTCCACAAGTTTTGGGCTTCCGCCTCAGTCAATTTTTGGTGGGCGGGAATGTTTACAAAAGCTTTGAATTTTGCATCTAACAAACCAGGATCAATCGTGGCATGTGACGCGCCCAAAATATGACTCCACTCGGACGCCATTCTTTCCTCAATCGGAAAATCGTCTTTGTAGAAATGACCGGGCGAGGGGTCAATCGCTGTAATCGACTGGTCACGTTGGCGGTCTGAGTTTCGTTGGAAGAAGAGTCTAGTGTTCGCAATGGATGGTTGCAAATTTTTGCCAAACGACCGAGCCGCCGTCTGACGAGCTGTTGCTTGCTGAATTTCCGCTCTCGACTCAAGTGTCTTAGAGGTTGCTGCTCTTATACTGTCTTACCGTTTCGTTTGGCGAGTATCGTCCGTTTTGACTTGGACAAGCATCCTTTGAATATTAACAATCACACTTTCCCACTCCTTGACCGGGTTGTCGCTAAGTTCAAGAGTTTCCATAATCGGGTCGAGTTTGGCTGCTATTGCTTCTTGTATGCGTTTTGGCCTACCACTTGATATCGGGTAGTAGGACTTTGTAGTGCCGTGGTTCCGTGCTCCGGCTGCCGAGGATAATTCGAGTCGAACCTCACGGTGATCCGAATTCCACGCTGCTGCATTCACGTCGACCCACTGCATCTGGGTATACGGATCTCCCTTGACATAGAATCTATCGATCCTGCTCGCCCCATCGTTTCTCCAAAACGTGAAAAACTTGAGAGGATCAAATTCCTGATCTTCTTCTTCTAAATGGCGGGTAAGTAATGTTGCATCAGTAAGATCATGCTTTCGTAAAATTTGTTGGAGTTTCACACTTTCAGTTGGTCCTCTCCCCGCAATTCTATGCGTTCTCCTATCTTTCTTAGGGTTTAGAACACAGTTAAAATCGCCTGCAAGAACCACCGAGTCATGGTGCTTTATCCAAGTTTCCACTTCGCCGAAAAACTTTCCCGGTCCGTGGGGTCTGAAGGAGCGTAAATATTTACCAAAAGCCAGTTATCCATTTCTACCGCCATTATTCGCGAGCTCCACTGATTTTCCCGCCACGGTTTGATTCTCCCACAAATTTCCGGCGATACTAGTATCCCCAAACCTGCGGATTTTGAGGCTGTTCATATTTTTCCTTTTCCAGGTCCTATCCCATTGGGACTTCTGTTCCTGGATATCATGTTCATTATGTAGTTGGGTATCTTGCACGAAAATTATATCAGGACTTTTGCTGCCTTTGCGGCGTTTTCACCCACTCATCCAGTGGCGACGCGATTTTGCTGCAAAGCCCCGTAAATTTTGACTTGCAAAAGTTTTTGAATGTTTGCTGCGTCCAGACGGCCGTGGTCGGTCTGGGACTGCTGCGAAAAGCTGTGCAATATTATACAAATCAGTGTAGTAGTCTCCTTTAGAAGACTGGTCAACAGGAGCGATGATCCCAACCATACTAATACTCGGGAGAGGGTGGCCTCTCATGAGAACTAATGAAATCGTTCGGCTCAAACTCCATGTCCCCTAGTAACGCTTCTAGCTGAGCCCAAATTCCTGTAGAATCCGCTCGACTTAGCAAGGCATAAATGGATGGTTGGTGTTCCAGTAGGTCGAAAAGCACAGTAAGTTTCCCCATTAGAGTTCTTTTCACTCTGGATCCACCTTCCGGTGCCATTTGCCGAACTTCGTCTGAGTAAACCGTGGCAGTGATTATCATCCTTGCCAGACTTTTACTGTCAGCCTTGCGGCATAATTTGAGCAGTTGAGAGCCCCCGTACTCCTGTCGTTTTAGGATTGTCCACATGGGCGAGGGGTGGAGATTCAGTAGCTCCATATCCTCTGCGGCTTGAGTTTCAAAATCCCGTACACAAGCCTGAATCCACTCCGCATTCTGTGGGTCAGACACACTTTGTGTTTCTGCAATTTGGCGTAGACTGTGTAAAAACACTGTCAATCTCTCCGCTTTAGTCCACTCGTCCAAGTTGGCCTCCGACATTTCTCCTAGTACGAAATCAGGGGAGGGATGCAGTTGGATCATGGAGCGCAGTAGAGTTGGTGCTGCTGTAATTGCAGCTTGCCATCCTGCTTTGGTGGCCGGAATGGCGGGAAAGTCAACTTCGGTGGCATCTTCCCATTTTTTCCGATTGTTGTTCCACAGCAATCGGTAGTGCTTCGCCTGGAGTCTAGTACTTGTCGAGTCAGAGGATGCCCCTCCGAACCTACCTATTCCGGATAAATCTTCCGCCTTCGTGCTCCCGCCTCCCACCTCATCCTTCGGCGAAGGCTCCATTGGATAATTTTCAGATCCATGAGAGCTACCACCCGGCGTCTGCGGAGATTGCGACGGGGTAAAGGTTTCCTGCGAATTGCTGGATAGAAGCTGTTGCTGCCACTGAGCCAGCACCGATGACGAAATATCATATTGGAGGCACCTCCGTTTCATTGTGCAGGTCAAGATCTCGGAGTTGTTGTCGGTGAGCGGGAACCAAGCCGTTCACTCCAGTCGACGCAAATACTCTGAGTTCCTCCTTCCTTTGACCTCCATGACGGTCAATATCCTCCTCCTCCTGTCTTTCTACTGGGATTGCGAGGTCTCCTTCAAGGATCGCGACATATTCGTTTCCGGTAACCGGGCGTCCGGTTCCCCATGGGGAAGTCTTCACTACAGTCCATACCTGCACCTGCCTCTGATCCCACCTGGTCTCGTATTTGCCGCTCAACCTTCCGTTCGTTGACACGTCCTGAGAAACGGAGCCAGTTGTAATGATTGGTATCAAAACTGATAACGATCGGGAGACCTTCATTGCTCAGACTTTCCGCACAATTGCGTTGGAGGTGTGCAATCCAGTCGCCTACTTCCGCCGAGCTGCTGATACGCTCTTTCACCGTGGTGAACTTCTTGCCGTTGCTGACTACTTCCCCCTTGGTAAACCGCGAGTATTCAGCTTTGTCGAGTCCAGCACTCGCCTCCACGACGAAGATGCCCCTGTCTAGACTCTTTGCCAGCATTCGGATGGTCGTGTTGGAGCCCCAACTCCTACGCTCTACTAGCCCACTTTTCGCGGATGAGGAACTCCCAATATCTTTGAAATGCTCGCGCAAGGCTTTGGCAGTTTGCGCCGGCGTTAGATCGCCAATCTCGTGGTTCTGGTTGCGCAGGATATCCATCCTGGATGAGTGCGGAAATTCCTCGGTAAAAAAATGAGATGCTGCTGCCTGAAGTCCCTTTTTCAATTTGGCTGTTAGCGTTTCCAGCGTTTTGTCCTCACCAGGACCTCTGCAGTCGGATTGCAACAGTGCCATTGCGACACTATAGTACTGACAATTCCCGTTTGACTGCACGTCGATTTCATCTAGTCCACACTGCTTCAGATCCTGAGCACCATTCCACTGCTTCACCTCTGGGTTCTTGGGGTCAATTTTTCGATTGACTCAAACTCCGCAGTCTTGACAGGTACACGTTTCTACGTGACCAATTTCCAAATGAGCTTACTTGTTTTGTTCATTTGCTGGGACCGCTGACCGAGTTTCTACTGCGTTTATTCAGCAAAGGACGGTCCTTCCTCCGTGACATCAATGATGTTCTCGGACGGGCTGTCGAGAGCCCTGAAGGGGTTTGGAGTCGTCAAAGTTGGGGTGGTTGCTGCGTCTGCACGCCTGAGGATTGCCGTAGGCTGAGTGGTGGTCGACGTTCGAGCTCGATTTCCTCTCGGCGTACGAGGTTGCGCTGGTCGGCGTCGAGTCTGCGCTAATTCACGCCATTCTTCTTGGGCTTGTGGTGAAGAGCTCCGCGCTGCTGATCTGGCTGGAGTTGTCGTCGGTTCCTGCCCAAGTTCATCTTCCTGCCTGGTGTGGGTTTCGTCATCCTCGGAAGCAGTACTAGGCTCCGATTTATCCCATAGTTGGTGCAAGTCTTGGATGCTGGTTATGGCGGACTCTCTTTTCGGTAGTCGCGCAATATCCCGCGCTGTCACTGTCAGGCAGATGCTTGGCTTCTTCCACTCAGTATCTTGGAGTTGACAGCGATTTTGATTATGACCAGGTGTGCCACATCTGAAGCATGGAGGCGATGCTCGTGCAGTGGCATGGTGAATCAAGATTTTCACTCCATTCCAGTTGATGAACTTTTTCCCAGTGAGGAAATTGGGGCAGCCTGGCCAACGGAAATAGATGTCCCATGTCCCGGTCTGCAGACGAACATTGCCGGTGGAAGGTTCTTGCCATGTATTGTAGACTCCGGTAAACTTAGTCCGAATGAACGCGTCAATGGCCGCCTCGTCCAGGCACCTCGAAATGTTCAGCAATCGCAAATGATAACGATCACGGGGTTTTCATTCTTGATTCCATCAGGGCCAACTTGTCTTTTCCAGACCAATTCAGCGTCCACTCTCGCATCTTGATGAGCAGTGGAAGAAGTGACGAGAGTGAAGACGAGAATGACGCGGAGAATCAGAACCCAAACCGAGTTTCCCTCCCGAACTTCCAGCGCCCCAAATCCCGGGGACCAAGGAGGCGAGGATGACGGTGGAGCCTTCACTCCCAGCCCAGAAGCCAGAGGCGACAACCTTCTCGGAAGAGAAAGAAGAGGAACGTCCGACCCCGCCCGCGTGGGACGATGACGAGGACGAAGAGGCGGCTCAACTCACGTTCGCTGAGATGTTCGGGTATTTGCACGACGAAACAGTAAACTCGGATTTCCAGAACGCGTGGGAGGTGGATAGTGCGACGGAGTACTTGTGTGCTATGTTCGCGGAAGTATTCGCCACCCACCCAGCTGACACGTTGTCGGAAAGTAAACGGCACTACCCAGATTTGTCAGTCGACGAGACAGACTTGTTGCTCCGACTCTTCATTCAAGACGGGAAGGTCGGCAGAGCTGATGGCCGCACCTGTCGAGGACGTTTGTACGATGTCACCAGAGCGATTTACAAGTCCAAACGCACTTTGGCAGAGATCCTTGAGCATCGGATCACTACAGGTAAAGCAACGCAACAACCGATGACAAACATGTGGAACACTGTGCAATCAACCAGCACAGGAACCCGAGACGACCAGAATGAAGAGATGACAGCAGAGCCAGCATCACTGTTCAGATTTCGACATGCAGTGTACTCTCCAGAAGAAATCTCTCGTCTTAGGGCACTCTGTGAGATGAAATTCGGTTTTCCGATGGAACTACGGGAGGCTACTCAGGATGAGGAAACGGACATCAAAGGCTTGGTTGAAGGAACAATTCTCTGCCCTATGTTACCGGATTTCTTGAAACGAGTGTGCAGCAATGAAGCCATGCGCAAGATCCAGAACACTATTCACGCACAAGTGGAAGGGGATCTAGAGTTTAAACTCCAGGATGGTTTCAACCTTTACGTAGACTTCCAGAATCGATCGAAACTTATGGGAATGCTAACGCAAGGACTCGACCACGCGGAAAATGATAAGGATCGCATCATCGCAATGCTCCAGGAAGCCAAACAAGTGTACTATGATCGCAATGAGCACAGTATACATTTGATTTTCTGGACCCGTGAAAAGGCAGCTGATTGGAACAAGGGGTCTATACGTTTTTCTGGGGTTGACCCGCAACCAATCGGGACCCCTTCTGACCAGATTTGACCACTTCGCACCTCTTTTAACCGGGATAATCCCCGGTATTGGGGCTTTTGTCGCTTTGTCGTATTTAAGACGACCTCCATCGACCATGCACAGAATTTGGTCGCTGCCGTCGCCGTCGGGCCACGTCGCGACCTCCCCTCGTCCGCCCGACCCCGCCATCAACTGTGCAGAAGATCTATGCTACCCTGCTGCAGATACTGTACATCCATAGCCACGAAGCCAAAAGTAAGCACGAGGAGTCCCATTCACCGAGCCGACGCCTGATGGTCGCAATATCGCACAAGGCAGCCCACGTATGAACAGCGGTGAGGCTCACAATACGACTTGGCTGACCATAACGAGATGCGTTAACGTCAGCGGGAGGAGATGTCAATGTATTGTCGTTGGCTTAAACTTGGGCAAAGTACTGATCTAATCTAACAGTATCTGTGCTCTTTGCTTGCGTGCAATAGGGATTTCTGGCGAAGTCTCCGCATCTCTTCTTGCGCTGGCGGCAACTACTGCACGACGTTTCTTTGCGTTTTCGCATGGTAGTAACTGGTGTGCTGTCCGGGGACGTTTTCGGTGCTGGTTTCTTCTCTTTCAGGCGGCAACGCAAGGCATTCGTGGAGAGTGGTAAGTCCGGATAATGCTTTCTGTATACAGCTTGATTGTAATCCCATTTACCAGATGAGTTTGGGATGGACTTCACGAGAGCGCGCAGCATATTAATGTGCTCTTGTTTGACGGTTGCAGGACACTGAATCGTCGTAGTTGGAGCTGGTACGACAGACGCATCTACTGGCACCTCGCTCGAACTGAGATAATCTGATTCATGTGATTCCTTCGAAGCCATGGGGCAATTCTCGAGTATTGCGTGACTCCGAGGTTCGGTGCATCTTGTTGAAACTGTCGCTCCGTGATTACCAGTGTCCATTGTATCCATCGGAGATGATTCACTTGATAATGACCGGGTTGAAAAGACTGTTGGTGGGGCTTGTGACGAAGATGGGGTTGGCGTCGAGTGATGTGACTGCTTCCTGACAACGTGTTGTAGCTCTGTTGTGGGTTGACTCGTGAGGGTCGTCTCGACGAGTGCAGACTGGAATGTCGTCTGTATTTCGGCTGTGGGCCTTATGTTGGCAAGCATTTCGGGAGTCAGCTTTAGCGTGATCTTCAAGTTGGCGCTTTGATTTGCTTTGTGTTTGAGATTATCCCATCGGGCCAGTAGAGCCGACCGTGCTTTGGGATAAATACCAGAGCACACGAAACAAGCAAAATCGTACACCATAGCGAAGGTTTGCCTTCTTTTGCGGATACCGGACATTTTTCGCAGTGCAGTGAACAACTGAATTTGCAGTTCCTGTTCGCGTGGAGTGTTTTCGTCACGTGGTTCAGCACGTGCAAAGCGAAAAAGCTTTCCAGATTTGGTCACATGATTCTCCAGCGGTGTTTTTCCTGTTAGACCTGCGATCTTGGCGGCTAAGGTGGCAAAGCTACGCCGCTTCAGTTTAAGCGATGGTTTGAGTTTGATGTCACGACGCTGTTGTACATTATGGTTGTGACTAGTGCACATTCTGCCCAGCTCTGTCCCGATGCTTGCTGCTCCAGTCGTACTTGTCTGAGCAGTGCGTATTCTCCACCAGAGAATCCATCAGCAGCTTCATAGTCCATTTCGTTGAGGCACAAAGAGTTGAAAAACGAAGCTTTGGGCATCTTGCCGCTTTCTGTGAAGGCAAGTTGCTTTGCGAGAAGTTCACGAATTGTGGCACTGTGCTGTCTAGATCGCTGAAGACTGACTTCTAGTGCCTGAGAGTCAATGCGTGTCGTCTCGAACATCTGCTGCCACTGCTCGAAACCAAAATCAAGCGCTGTCGCTGATCGATACGCTGGTTGTCGCAATGTGCTGGACATGAGCTGATTAACGAATTCGAGCTGCGGCGACTCCGCAATGGATCCACGACATAGGGCCGCTGTCTGAGCTAAAGTGAGAAGGTCAGCGTGCTGCAGGGGTGGATTTCGCCCATACTTCGATCCAATTCTAAAGTTATGCTGCAGAATGAATATGTCCAGGATGCGGAGCCCAACCGCAGCAGATACGGATTGAGCTAGCATTTTCTTCAGTGCTGAATGGAATCCCTCCAATTGGCTTGTTGAACAATGCGGACGTCGTTGCCGCCGCCTTCGCTGTATATGTTATTCTTCACGTATAAATCACCTCGTCTGATCTGCTTCAAATTGCTTTCCACACTGCCTTTCCATTCCTGTTCACTACAGCAAATATCGCTCCGACTCACACCTTGAAGCACAGTTGCGAATCGCGAAGCCATTTCTTCTGGCGGACGCAGCTCCCCATCAACACTGTACAGTGCATCATGCAGCTGCTTCGACAGCAGCTTCTTCTCCAATTTTCCCTTCACCTTCTCCGTAAAGCGCTGAATACGTGAAATGGGTCTTGACGAACACTGGACGAGCTCCCAAACACACCGTCTATAAGACTACGTATGGCATTCGCATTATCACTTACAACGAACCACTCCTCATCACTGTCGAATGCCCCCTTCACATGTTCCAGCAATTCACGTGTCTCGTCATGGTTCTCTGAGCGAGTCAAGCGCCGACCGACAATTTGACCAATTTCATTCTGAAGGAGCAACAGCATTTTGGCATCCTTCATACTCTCTCGCTTTCCAGTCCCCCTGGCCAAATCTTTAGTCGCTTACAAAATTTAACCGAATGGTCGACTCGTAGCACCTTTTTCACCTTAACATTGCTCATGATCTGCTGACACAACGCACTGTAAATTTCAG
Source organism: Phytophthora syringae (assembly GCA_012656105.1). NCBI lineage: Eukaryota > Oomycota > Peronosporomycetes > Peronosporales > Peronosporaceae > Phytophthora > Phytophthora syringae. The sequence continues at coordinate 100,259 of JAAKBD010000302.1, read as the reverse complement.
TTGACTGCACCCACGCTGCTGAAAGTGTTTCAGCCCCGACAGACTTCTGCTGCGAGCAATACTGGTCCACTGAGGGCGGTGTTGGAGCCAAATACAAGGTATTGGAAAGCCTGTGCTGGGAAACTCGGTCAGCAAAAAGACACAAAAGCTTGTAGTATCGCTTTTCACGTCGGCGTTGAATGTGCTCCACCGTACTTGACAGTCCATGAGGTGACGTCATTCCTTCATGTACCATCTCCATGAGAGCCTTTGACAGTCCAAACTTTTTGTCATCACGTACGGAAAGTGCATGAGTAGGCGGGCTTGGCGCTGAATGAATGCAGCATTCACAGTAGAAAAACAACCCTTGTTGTCTCCCGTACACTGATACTTGACGTAAAGCAAATGGCACTTCGTGTCGACATCCTCAACAACTCGCTGCTTGTACTCCTTGACGCGCGGTGTGCAAGAACACCCGGACATGATGCAGTACGGCTTTTGAGACGGATTTTCACACTCGGGCACCCACACGATAACAGGCCTTGAAAACAGCGAAGAGAGCAAGACAGGCCCGCGTGTAGCTTCAGGGTATTGAACCACAGGAGGGAAACTCTTCTTACTCAGTGCTTGGTGGATGAGCCTCTTCACCTCACACTGCTCTAAGCGCAACTCAATCATATGACGCGCATCTTGATCGGCTTCCACCTCCATCTTTTATGCTGAAGGATCTCAAACTGACCCTAGAAACGAATATGTATCGGACCATCGGAGTTCGGAGTCCGGTGTCGGATATGTCGGCCCCAACATATCGTATAAACCGAGAACTGGGAACTGACTTGGTTTCCGATGATGTGGAACACACAGCTCACCTTTTCAAATTCATATTAAATAATAACTTATGCTGTTACAGAGACTTGCGCGATTGGGTGCGTGTTGGTTCGAAGAACCGCGCATGGAAATTTTGAGTAGAACTCACAATATCAAGACGAACTATGTGTGCAGCCAAGCATCGCCAAGATTTCCCCAGTACCACGACTCCACTTTCGACCCACTTCAACCCTTTGCAAATGTCAGGGCAGTGTAAAATCTCTTCAACGACACCACAACAGTGGAAACGGAATTCATGGCACTTTTGGAGTAGAAATCGCTCGCAAATATGAAGCCAAAACCAGTACCCTTAGGCGGGTTGTCGTCGCGCACAGTTGAAACTCACTCCATCGTTCAGCTCATGAACATCGCCATGATGACGGACCCATGGAACTTCTTGTGGCTGCGTGTGATTGGTGTCCTGCTGTACTTGTACACTCTGTCATCTTTCATAGCCCCGACAACAGCACTAGTCTTTCACCATACGCCGCCATCTTGCCGTACGCTGAAAACGAAATGGAAGAGTGCACGGGGCTGAGTTGTGGCGAGTACAAACTGCATGACGCTGCAAATTCCCATGACGTTCAAATGTACATACTGCTGCAATGCGGATAGTACATTCGAAGTCATCTGATCGATACCAAAATAAGGTACAGTAGATGCAGGATATCCTCGAACGACAATGAAACATGGGCCACGACATCCGTTTCCTGCACCATGTTGTTATGCACGAATAATAGTTAGCCACATTCAACGACTCACCATGGCACTGGTACATCCGCCGACACCGGCGGCGATCTGTACGTTCACACTCCACAATACATCGAAAAGACATTTAGCAGAAGCCGTACCTCCAGAACTCTCACCTACGTGAGAACCTGCGGATAAAAGAAGCTACTGCCCCAACTTGACATTGCTGGATGCATCACACTATCGAAAGTGCGGTGTGTCATCACAATAATATCACTCGCCCTTCTTGCCACAGTAGCTTCATGGACTTATTTCTCGACTCGTGTTGGGCTTCGGTGCGGTAAATTTTGGGCTGGCATCATTTCTCGAAACAACAGCCGTGCAGATGCGGAATGCGTGGATACTGGCGGTTTTTAGTCTCTGTTTTGATAAGGACGCGTGTTCAATGGAGTAATGGGGGTTCCGGGAGCTCGCTCTCCTGATAAGTTTACCTCATCTCTGACCGTTTTCGGGCCTCACAAAGGCCCCTCGTTTCGTGACTTGAACAACGTGAACGTGTGGCGCATTGCAGGTGCGGGTCACACGATAGATACCATCCACGCTAATGTTGGTAGGCATTCGACGTACGTATTTGATGATAGTGTGGTCATGTTGCTCTTTTGCATTGTTGCGATTATCAAATTACACGGATCGTTAGCACCTTCAATGAGTTACTTCAAGTAGTTGGTTGCACCGTTCCACAAAACATCTTGTTGAGCTCAACGCCACTTGTTCCTTGTGGGGCCGGGACTTTGGCCAGCGTCGATTTTAATCTTTAATTTATTGGTATCAAGTCGCTCGTCCTCAGCGAAGTGTGGCCCGGCATTCCGCACGCATTAGGACCCCAAAGTCGCTAATTTCATTCGCGCAGAAAACTTCTTTATCCGTGCCAACGCCACAAAACAAGTTATTGCTATCATGTACACATCTTCTTCGCCCCAACCGTGTCGCTGAGAATACGGAGTTTTGCTCCATTCTTCAGCTCATGAACGTTGCCATGATGACCGATCCGAATCTTTTATCGCTCCGAGTACTTGTACCTCTACAACATCCACTGTCGTACCCAAAGGAGACCGATGGCCATCAACCGAGCGCCTATGCGGCCATTTGCCATATCGGCAAGACGAGATGGAAGAGAACACCGGTTTGAGCCCTGAAGATTGGACCCTGCAACTTCTAGAGACGTTCCGATGCCAATACTACTACAGAGTGGCTAATTGAAAAGTACTTTGCACCAGTTCAATTGTCCTGCTCGGTATTGCTAAACATGGACATGAATGTCCGTTACTACATGCAGAACCACTGGTGCAGATCACCACGTTATCGGAGAAAGTGCTCTCACGCACACAAGTCTCGAACCTGAATGATGCCAGCAATCCACCCGCAATCAGTACTCCGTGGCGACTCCCAAACTCGAATCTCGGATGAAAAAGCAAATACCAACTCCAACGACACTTCTGGCACCAGTACATCGGTAGATGCGAGGACGCAGGAGTGGAAGAAGCTCTTACCCCAGCCCAACATCACCGGATGCATCGCACTGTCCAAACTGCGCTGTATAATCACACTTGTATCGCTTGCTCTCCTCGCCACCGACATCCCACGTACAGGTCTTGGTGTACTAAACCTGCACAAGCACTATCCCGTTCCACTCATGCCCAATACTGCTGTTCGCTTCGGACCATTCAACTATCCCGTCTTGCATATCAGGCGCCTGGACAATGGCACGAATGACACTGGCGACAATGATGCGAGACTTGCTGGTCTCAAGGGGACCCAATCAATTTCCACGGCTCGAGCATGGTCGTACCAATACGACACAACATCCGTGGGGATTCGAGGAGCTGTTGAGTTACTGAACGTGACCGAGTTTCCATCCTTCCTGCTCTACAAAAATCAGCCGGATCAACCACCAAGGAATTTCGATAGTCTGCTCAGGCTCGACATAGCGTTCTCAATGCTGGACGCCTTCATCACGACCGCGAACACGCAACTCACGCAAGACGGCAATTCCTACACAACATTTCAATTTGCCACCCTGCACAACTGGGTAGACCGATTGCACCACTACGTTGTACGATCTGCTACGAAGAACCCAGCATGGAGACTGCATTCACTTCATCTGAGACGCATATCCAAAACAATGCGATCACTAGCTACATGCGCCCCCGCTGGTACGTCAAAACGGTCATCACCGCGACCACGATTCTGCAACCACCCAGGTATTTGGAAGTGCAAAAATCCCACGAATGGATCCTTACCCGTCGTTTTGCTCTGGGATCACATAGACCTTCGTCTTCAGTCTTTGCAGCGACGCTACCCAGGATTGGAACTAGATGTTGCATTACTGTCATCGCAGAGACTTTCATCGACATCCGGGGAATTAGGTCCACATTTTACAACTACGAGGCGTTGGAAATTGTCACTCTCGTTCGAGGCAGGCGATGCGTCGAAAAGCCCACCAACTCGTCATCCGCAACAACTGTGACCAAGTGCACGACAGTTTTCGTCGACGACTACCGCTATGAACGTGATACCATTCAAACCAATCTCGTCGACTGGTATGGTATCATCGCAATGCTGCGAGGTGGGGCGCAAACCTACGTGTGGATCCGTTTAATGTTGCTAGTGTACGGTGCGTACACAGCAGCCGGGCAAACTGCTTCAGAAAATCCAAACTCCAACACCCGTTTCGTGTCGACCGCTTTGATCGTGTATAAAATCCCGTTCCAGGTTATCGTGTACAGCAGCTTGGTGCCCGTGAGTGCTTATGTGGGGGCTCTCACTCTGGACAGCAGCTTCACCGACATATTTCTTGATTCGTATTGGGCTACGGTGGGGGCGCTGTCAACTTTGAGTTGGTGCCATTTATCCAGACAGCATCGGTGCAAATGCGTTGCGTTTGGTCTTTAGCTCTGTTCGCAAGCGTTGTGTTGTTTGGGATGAGAAGGACACGGCGTCATAACGAAGGGTTCATTGGCATCCGTGGGCTCCTCATCAGCTTCACGTCTTCCCTTACGGTCTTTGGCCCGTACAAAAGTTTCCACTTCCGCGATATGGACATCGTGAACGTATTCCGTATGCCTGACACAGGCCAGACAATGGATATCGTTCAATCATCGAATCCTGCAAGCTGCTACAATATTTCATCGTTCACATATGGTGGGAGCTCCAAGACAGTGTACTTATGTCTCGTAGCAGTCGCCGTCTTTGCCTTGGTCTTCAAATTGTTGGCGTCTTTGACACCTCGAAATATGTGGACGCACCGCGCTGCTCATGGGGTCATTTTCAAAATGTCGGAAGTCGCTCCTTGTGGAATTGAAAGTCTGTGGACCACCACATCGCCAACTATTCATTTCAGCGTGCCGATCCACGAGCACCAATTTCAAAACACTACGTTGTCAATGTCGGAGTTGAACTCACCACACACTTCACCAGCGAAGTCTCAAATCATAAGTTTGAACACGTCGAGAGTCACTCCACTATCTTTGCTGAATCTGAGCATTGCAGGACTTTCAGAACGACGCGTATCTACAGACCCACCACCACATCAACAACCCGGACGATACCCGTGGTTCTTTTTTCGTAAAAAGCGAGGCTCGACGACATCCAAGCGGATAAAATCATCAACGAGGGGATTGTGTTCACGCACAATCGAAGATCACTCGATACTTCAGCTCATGAACATTGCCATGATGACTGACCCATGGAACTTCTTCTGGCTTCGCGTGATCGGAATCCCTCTGTACTTGTACCAAGTCCGACCTACCGCGTCGGGTGACAACAGCGTTTTACCTTACACCGTCATTTTGCCGTATGATGGAGACGAAATCGAGGACTTAACAGGTCTGGCCTGCGAGGGCTTTGCTCTTCTCGACTCAGCAAGTTCCAGGGACATCCCATTATGCGTCTTGTTTCAGTGCGGTTAGTCCCTTCGTTCGTCTCTTTATCATAAATCAAATGGTTTTCTTGATGTATTCAATCCACAATTGCAGTTGTTTTGGTCGTGACGTGGACGGGAACATGTCCATCGTGGCATGGTGTGCACTAAACAAGGGAGGCCGTTTATAGCGCGGCCGATATAGCTGGCCCAGCTCGCAAATTGCGAGTCGCAATTCATTCGACTGCAGCGTTCAGGAAGCCCGATTCATGGCGGCAATATACCCGACGACACCATCAGGCTGCAGCGATCTCGGGATTCGAGGCACGAAACTAAATACAGTCACTGATTCTATCGGCAACCACAGCACCAGAACGCTCACCAATGTGAGGACGCGCGGGTGGAAGAAGCTCCTACCCCAACCTGACATTGCCGGATGCATCACAATATCGAAAGTGCGCTGTGTCATCACAATAATATCACTTGCCCTTCTTGCCACCGATATTCCGCGAACAGGTCTTGGTGTACTCGATCTACATGAATACTATCCCGTTCCACTCATGCCCAGCACTGCAGTTCGGTTCGGACCATTCAACTATCCCGTCCTGAATATCTGGCGACTGGACAATGGCACTGGGGGTGACAGCGATAACTCATCTACAACATTTGCAGGGTTCATGGGTACCCAAACCATTTCGGCAGCTCGGGTGTGGTCGTACCAATACGATACGACATCAGTCGGTCTCCGAGGAGCTGTGGAGCTACTCAATGTGACGGAGTTTCCATCCTTCCTGCTCTACAAAAGTCACCCCGATCAACACAAAATGAACCCAAGCAGCCACATTACGCTCGATACAGCGTTCTCGATGCTAGACGCCTTCATCACAGCTGCGCATTCTCGGCTTAAGAGCTCAAAACATTCCTCCACAATATTGCGCTTCGCCACCAAACACAATTGGGTCGACCGCATCCACCACTACGTCGTGCGATTTGCGTCCAAGAACCCAGCTTGGAGACTGCACTCACTTCATTTGAGACGCAATTCCAAAACGATGCAGTCACTAGCAATATGCGCCCCCACTGGCGTATCAAAACGGTTTTCATCGCGACCACGCTTCTGCAATCACCCAGGCATTTGGAAGTGCAAAAATCCCTTCAACGGTTCGTTGCCTGACGTCCGACTCTGGGACTACATGGACCTGCGACTTCAAGATTTTCAGCTACGTTACCCGGACTTGGAGCTGGACGTGGCACTGCTTTCGTCCCAGAGACTTTCGTCGACATCAGGAGCGATGCGGTCCACGTTTTACAACTACGAGGCGTTGGAAATTGTCGTCCTCACCAGCGGCAGGCGATGCGTCAAACAGGAAATCAACTCGTCGTCAGAGAAAAAATGCACCACGGTCTTCGTAGGCGACTACCGCTACGAGCGCGATATCGTCCAAACCAATCTCGGCGATTGGTATGGTATTATCGCAACGCTTCGAGGCAGTGCACAGGCCTATGTGTGGATTCGTTTGATTCTACTGTTCTGTAGCGCGTATGCAGCAGCCAGCCAGGTGGTTGTTGAAAACACGAGCGTTCGTTCACGTTTAGTGTCGGCCGCATCGATTGTTCTGAGGATCCGTTTCAGGTCATTGTGTACTCCAGCCTCATACCTGTGTCCGGATACGTTGCCGCTTTGTTCTTAGATAGCAGCTTCATGGACATATTTCTCGACTCGTATTGGGCTTCGGTTGACGGCTCTGTCAATTTCAGGTTCATGTCGTTCGTGGATACATAGCAGTTCAAATGCGCAACGTCTGGTTACTTGCGCTGCTTGCAATCATAGTAGTAGTTATCGTTCGGAAGACACGTGATCACTGGCACGACGGAGCTCCCGGGATTCGTGGCCTTCTCATAAGTTTCACATCCACATTGACTATTACTGGCCCCTACAAAAAGACCACGTATCGAGACACGAACATCACCAGCGTGTTCCGAGTTGCTGATGTAGGGTCGATAATGGACACTGTTCACGGTAACCCTGGCGGGTACATTAATGCGTCGTCGTACCTGTTCGATGACAGCGTGAGTATGCTGCTATTTTGCATCGGAATCGTTATGGGACTGGCGGTCGTCATCAAGGCAATGGGCTCATTGACACCTACAGATAGCTGGATACATCGTGAAACGGAAAGCATTGTCCTCAGCTCAACACCCCTTGCTCCCAGCGGCGCACGAATCCTCTGGCCGACATCTGTGCTGAACATTCGATTTCATACAATGGCACAAGCTCCAGTAATACGTGGCCCGCGTGTTTCCAACGTGTTAATGCCACTAGTTTCACGTCCAACCGTGTTTCAAGCAGCGCAGTCAATTACGGCCACTAGGAGCCCCACAATCCATAGACCATCCTCAGGCATTCGGCCATTACAACCCGATAATCAAACACGCGATCGCAACTTGCGACGGAGCCCACGGGGCGGTGTGCATCACCGCACTACAGAGCTTCGTTCCATCTTACAGCTGATGAACATTGCCATGATGAGCGATCCGTGGAATTTTGTCTGGCTCCGAGTGCTTGGCATCCAATTGTACTTCTACAAAATCATCCGCATTCGAGGCAGAAACGAAGTTAGCAATAGTACGAGGGTAAGCGCATTCGCAGTCATCTTACCGTACCGGGAAGACGAACTGGAAGAGTTCACGGGTTTGAGCTCTGGTGATTATCAGCTGCTTGACTCGGCGAACTCCGCGACATTCCAATGTCACTGCTGCTACAGTGCGGTTGAATAGACTATATCATAAGAAAAGCACATTAGTATCAGTGGCGAACTTTCACAGCACCTATCACGCTGGAAATCCGTTTCCCATTTATTTTGTTTTGCACATTCTATCCACCCACGCCGTGCATCAGCAACCAGGAACGGCTACTATGTACGCCGTCATGTGCCATCACCATCAAACGATATTTCGGCATCAGTTCTTGTCCGTGTTACGGCTGAGACGGCCCAGTCCGTTCAAAGCGGCGACGCGGTAGGCTTCTGCCAGCGTCGGGTAGTTGAAGACAGCATCGCGGAAGTACGTCAGTGAGCAGTCCATAGCCATTGCGACTTGGCCGATGTGAATAATTTCCGTAGCACCTTCACCAATAGCGTGGACACCGAACACCTTGAGCGTATCCGGATCAAACAAGATCTTTAGAGTGCCACCAGCCATCGCACCCATCATCTGACCCTTAGCCAGCTCAGAGTACTTGGCAACACCGATCTCGTAATTCACGCAATCCTTTGTGAGCTGCTGCTCCGTTTGGCCCACCATCGAGATTTCCGGAATTGTGTAGATACCGTACGGGTAGTTGCCACTCTCCAGTTGGCTCGTTACGGCGAGTTCCTCGTCCGGGTTCCACATGTGACAGGACGCCAGGCGGCCTTGCTCCATACCCGTAGATGCCAACGCCGGTGCGCCGATACAGTCACCCGCAGCGTAGCTGACAGAAAACAACAGTAATAAGAAGTGTAAGTAGAATTGCCCAACGAATGCAGTTACTCTGGACTCACATGTGAGGCTGATCCGTCTGGTAGTTTTTGTTGACATTGATGAGGCCGCGGTGGTTGCGCGAGAGCCCCACCGCCTCCAAGTTCAGTCCGTCCGTGCTCGCCTGGCGACCCACCGTGTACAGTAGCGCATCCGCACTGAGCACCTTGCCGCTGTTGAAAAACACCTTGACGTGGTCGTCCGTCGTCTGCACGCAGCAACAAAACCGTCCCCATAGAAATCAGAAAGTTGCTCCTCATTGGGGGCCAAGACCAGCGTGCACGTCCGTACCTCGACTTTCTTGATCGTTTCACCGAGTAGGAAGCGCGCTCCGTTGCTCTGCATCTCGTACGTGAGGTTGCTGATGATCTCGCGGTCGCAGAAGGACAAAATCTGTTATAAAATCAAAAGGGGGCTACTACGTCAGTCATCATACCACCACCCTCACAACCGTCAAAAGACACTCACGTCTGGCCGTCCATCCACCACCGTGACCGAGTGGCCAGGCACGACGTTCACCATGGACGCGTACTCCATGCCGATGACGCCGGCGCCCACGACAATGAGCGAGCGCGGCAGCTGGTGCATGTCTCGACTCAGGATCTGGTCGCTGTCGATGATGACTTTGCCGTCGATGGGCACGAGCGGGTTGTGCGCGGGCCTCGTGCCGCACGCGATGAGAAACTTGTGGGCCTCGACGCGCGAGAGACTGTCCAGGTCGCTGCTGGCGCTCGGGCTCTTGGTGGTCTTGCGCTGGTCGTCGGCGTCGCGCACGATGGCGATCTCGTGGTCGCCCTCGAAGCGCGCAAAGCCGGGGATGACGTCCACTCGGGCGGCCTTGAGCTGCGCGCGCACGACGTCCTCCTCGGAGCTCACGACGCGCTGCACGCGGTGCAGAATGTCCCCGATCGTGACCGTCTTCATGCTGTACGACTTGCCGTAGAAGCCGTGGTGGCGGTAGCCGGACAGGTGCAGCACCGCCTCGCGGAACGTCTTGGACGGGATCGTGCCCGTGTGCACGCACACGCCGCCCAGCATGCCGCGCTTGTCCACGATGGCCACGCGCTTGCCCTGCTTGGCCGACTCGAGCGCGCACTGCGTGGCGGACGGGCCGCTGCCGATCACCACCAGGTCGTAGGTGGCCGCCTGGGGCTTGAGCGTCTGCGCCGCCGTGGACAGCACGCGGCGCTGCAGCGTCGTCGTCCGGAGCCCCTCAGCATCATCAGAGTGCGGAATGAAAAGTGAGAGCCTCAGGTTTGACCGGGATTGGCTGGAAAGCGTGGTGTGGTGTACACAATGCGCAATTTCACGGACGGAAGGAAGAGCAGAGCCGACGTGGGATGGCGCGTAATGAGGAGAAGGCGCAGTCGCTGCTGAACCGATGGACGTCCATGAAGCAGGACTTCGCAGACACCTTCAAGAAGTGAGTGTGGCCTGGATGGATGGCTCGTTGGTTTGCGTGTCGCCCCTCTTCCTCTCTGTACTAACCAAAGCCGCGTCGCTGCTGCCAGTCGCCGACCGTATCTGGCCTCGCAGTGCGACAACCTCAAGGAGGCCGAGCGCTGGCGCCGCCAGGTGATCAAAGAGATCTCCAAGAAGGTGGCGGACATCCAGAATGCCGGCTCCAGCGAGCACGTGATCCGAGACCTGAACGACGAGATCAACAAGCGCATCCGCGAGAAGCGGCACTGGGAGCGGCGGATCGTGCAGCTGGGCGGGTCGGACTATTCGCGCTCGCAGCCGCAGGCCTACGATGCAGACGGCGAAGCGGTGAGAGGCGTCGGCGGCTACAAGTATTTTGGCGCGGCCAAGGACCTCCCTGGAGTGCGCGAGCTCTTCCAGAAAGAGGAGCAGGAGCCCCGCAAACGCACCCGACAAGACATGTACAAGCACATTGAGCCGGACTACTACGGCTTCCGAGACGACGAGGACGAGCAGCAGCTCCAGGACGAGCAGGAGGCCGAGAACAGACTACGCCAGCGCGCCATGGACGACTGGGACGCCGCTGAGGCCAAGCGCAGGACGCAAGTGGCCCAACTGGTGCGTGGCTTTGCTGTGGGTTCTCATGTGCACTTGACAACTGCTAACCTTGTGGTCGCTACTTTCCTTAGGGCGTTGCAACGACGTAAAGCAGAGATTTCCAGATCCAGCTTTCGCTAGTCGGAGCTGTTGCCGCTGTCACAGGACCACGCTAGAGATGCCAAAGATGATAAAGCAACTAATGCAGCCAGAGCGAAACAGCGGGGCAGTGTGCTATTTTTTCTGCTTGTTTTTTTGTTTTATTCACGCGTGTCGACCTGCGGACGACGAGGGGGACGAGCACGAGCGCATCTGCTAAGTCTTCCAGTCGCGTTTGCCGCCATCCCCGTCGTCGGCCGCTCGCTTACCCCGCAGCCAATAATTACAGGAGGAGGGCCAGACACCGATCTGCTGTGTACTTAGTCGTCGAAGTGGCGGATGGGGTTGGCCTTCTGGGCCTTGCCGTACTCGACCGAAGCCGCCTGCCATTCGGCCGACGTGGTCTTGGGCTCGCCAGGCAGGGCACCGCCGAGGTCCGGGCCTGTCGATAGAGCAGAGAGAGAGAGAGAGAGAGTGAGCGGGTGGATACGATTGATACACTCGAGTAGAGAGGACGCACCAGTGTAGCGGAAGAAGGCGAAGGTGGCGTACGAGATGCCGAGCATGGCCGGGATGGTGATGGCCATCGTGCTGCCCTTGGACAGCTTCTGCGAGAGCGAGTAGAACATGGCGCAGCGAGGGGCGGCTTTCTCAAGTGTATGAACCACCGGAGGGGCCGTGTGGAGTTCTGGGGCTACGGTCAAAGTTGCAAAGACTCGCGGCAGCCGCGAAACGCGCGCACCAGCAGTTTGACTCCCCAGGGTATTACTACTGGTACAACATACAAATTGTGAGATGCGGAAGGGAGGGTAACTATACGGCATTTTTCTTGAGCTACGACGGTGTGTGGCGCACACAATCCGGAATTAGCGGAGGCAAGTGTCACCGGTTGGCTTGGCCATCAGAAACGACCCCAGATGTGACTTCACTGCTCCATACGTGTTAGATCAATGCGATGTATCATTCACTTTATTCGAGTCTCTGTTGCGCGAGATGCCCAGCCTGCTCTTCTTCGTGTAGTAAATATCTCCGTCAAACGTCGTCGTCAAGCACTCTGTCTCGCCTCCACTCAGTTGAGCTCCTGGATGACGGGGCGGGGCTTGGAGCTCGGCTGCTCGAGTCGCATCTGGAACGACGAGTCCTCCTCCTGCTTTGATCCAGCGCCATTTACCTTTGCAGTGGTGGCTGCCTTGATCTGTGCCTCCGGGTCGAGTACGCCCGCCTCAGCGTCGCTGTCGTTCTCGTCCATCATTCCTAGCGCGAAGTTCTGTTGGTGCAGCATCAACACAAGGCATCAACTGTTAGTACTATACTTCAACAGCAAATGTACAATTATCTGTGCATCGAGTAGCACGAATAACTGCCAACCAGTCCATTTTCACAGCACGCACCATTTCGATCACCGGCGCCTTGCCATCCTTCTCCGTCTTCTCGTCGTCTCCATTCATTGCATCGTCGCCATCTGCTCCGCTCTGCTTCTCAGCTTCCTCCACTTCGATGTTGTGTTTGTCACCTTCGCCCGCTGCCACCGCCTCGCTCAGCTTCTTGTTCTCCTCGGCCATCACGGGCAGAAACGCGTCCAGTCTGGAGAAAACTGCACCAGCAGCAAGAAATGATGACAAGAACGAGAGGCAGCTAATTAGTCCACCGTTGCCACGTGCATAAGGTGAGCCAACCATCGTACGAGCGCTCTTGGGCAGCTTTGGGAACGACGGAGGCGTCTGCTGATCCTGCATCGTGGCGCTAAACTTGTGCTATAGACAGGGACAGACAGCAGCAAAAGGAATCGTTAGCGTCACTTGCAGCTCGCTCGGCCATACACACACGCATCACCTTCGCGTCAAACGATTTTGCTTCGTGGTGTTTGCTGGCCGCGGTGTATTTACACCATGGCTACACCAATTAGTGTACATTTGGTGTATTGATGTACAACTTGAAGTGGCTCAAATGTCATGCGGCGCATCGTGCGCACCAAGCCGCGCCGCTCGAGTCGCTTTCGCTGGCTGCGCAGCACCGGCAACGCCAAGGTGGACGTGGTAGCGCAGCAGGTGCTGGACCACGACGACGGCATCTTCCTGGCGGTGCGAGCGAACGACGCGGCCGCTGCACTGCGCCTCGTGGACGAAAGTGAGAGCTGCCTGACGCTGAGGGACTCGGTGGGGGCCGCTCCGGTGCACATCGCGTTCCTGTTCGGCCACTACGAGCTGGGCAAGGAAATTGTGCTGCGGAGCAGAGCGCTCGCCACGCTCACGTACTCGTCAGGAGACACCGACGAGCCGTCGCCGTACGAGGGCGAGAACATCCTGCACACCGCCATCGTCCACCGCCAGCCGGAGCTGGTGCAATGGCTGGTGAAAGAGGTGCCTCAGTTGGTGCGAGCGGAGACGACGGGCAAGTTCTTCGGCCCCACCAAAGCCTGCTACTTCGGCGGCACCCCGCTGCTCTTCGCGCTCGCGTCCAACCAGATCGACATGGCGCTGTGCATTTTAGAGGCAGCTGAGAGGCTGCGAGATGGGTCCACTAAGGACCACGAGGTGGAGGAACTGGCGTCGATTTTCACATGCGATCGCTTTGGCAACAACATCCTCCATCTCGCAGTCATCCGAGACTTGCCGGGCGTCTACGACTTTGCGTTGCGGTATGTTACACACTTGCTGCCTCGTTCGGAGAAGAAGTTCGCCCCCAGCAAAATAGGCCCAACGTTCCCTGACAAAAGTCCAATCGATGAAGTGCGCGAAATGGAGAGGATGGTGGTTGTGCAGGACCCTTCTCGGCCCTCGTCACCAACAGAAGAGCTGACTGACGATTTCAGGAGTGGTGAAATCGATCTCGTGGGGTTCCTCAAAAGCACGAGTGACTCAGGATATGAACAAATGCTTCGCTTCTTGATGCAACGCAATTCGGACGAGCTAACGCCACTGTCGCTGGCGGCAGCTATCGGCCAGCAGCGCATGTTCCAGCACCTCTTTCACCATTCATCAGCCGTCGCGTGGCGATTTGGCCCCATCACAGCCTATCACGTACCCTTGTTCGACTTGGAGCAGCCCGAACTACGACCAGACCCCGATTTTGGACAATTTCAGCGAATTCACGACTGGATCGCAGCACTGCCATACCCGTTGGCGCCCAAAGGGAGAAAAGGTTACCGAACAGCTATCCAATGCCTCTGCTCGGTCGAGAGACTTTCCAACACGTTACCTCAGCACCATGTTGCCATGCAAGAAGTTGTGGCCAAGCGTCTTGAAATGCTAAAGATGCTGGAAATTCAGCAGCTCTTGCACAAGAAATGGAAGTACGTTGGGAAACAACGCTTTCTTTGGCGTCTGGCGATCTACTTCATTTTCCTCATCTTGTTGAATGCAACTACGTTAGCTCCGTACAGCATGTACACAGGTGGGTCACGAAGAGAAGCGGCAGGATTGAGTTTCGCTGAAATTGGAGCACTCGTGCTCGCTGCTCTCAAGTTTTTGAACGAAAGCAACCAAATCCTGCTGAATTTCGGCGGGTATATCACGGAGGGTGGGGCTGGTCGTCTGGACAATATATGCACGATGGTAACAAGCATTTCGCTGTTCGCATCGTCAGCAGTTCGAGTTGCAGGTGAACAAGACGCAGGGGACGCTCTCAGTGCGGTTGCACTCATCTTCGCGTGGTTCTACCTCTTCTTCTTCTTGCTGGGCTTTCGTACGACCGGCCCGTTCGTTGTCATGATACTGCGAATGATTGCCAGCGACATCGTACGATTCTTGCTGGTGTACAGTGCAGTTTTGGTTGGCTTCTCCCAGGCCATTTACGTTGTGCACGATGGTCGTGCTGGTCCTCATGCGCTGCTCTTACGGATGCGAACGTTGCTTGTCATGGGCTTTACGGGCGAAGTCAATTATGACGATAATTATGGATCGGGTGGCAGGATGAATGCTTTCACGCAAGTTCTGGTTCTGTGCTACGTAATTCTAGTCATGATTATCCTCGTTAACTTGCTGATTGCCATGTACGTCTCGTAATGCTGGTTGATTCCTGCCGAGTTTGCTAACATCCTATGGCTGATTGATTAGGATGGGAAATACGTACAGTGAGGTGCTGCAGGAATCGGAGCAGCGGTGGGTTGCTGAACGTGCGAACATCATGGCGTCAATCGACAATCAATGTCCTTTAGAGTGGAATCGACAAGCGCGAAAACTGTTTGCCATCCCGCTGCAGAATCGCAGTGGTGAAGAAATGCTGTACCTCGAGATGGAAGTGAGGAAACCGGACGAGTGGATGCACAATGACGCTTAATCAAGAAGACACATTCTAGAGGCTCTATCCGCATTTATTATGCTGCTGCGGGTGACAGCGGTCGCTGGTCTGCGGTACCAGCTGACTCAATGTCTGTCGTAGGCAGAAGTTGATTACACTTGATTCGTTTATCACCTTGGTCTACGACTTCGCATTCTTTCACTGGGTCTGACGCAGTACGAGGTGACCTCTGTGGGCGTCCCCGCAAAACACGATCCACACCAACACTTGCATGCTTCAGCTTCGTGCACAACAGCTCATCCAGAAGCTTTTGATGCGACGCCAATCGCTCGTGTAGCAATCGATTTCGCTCTTCAAGGCCCTGCTGGATAGTTGTTGAGCACGTGTCTTGCTTCAGGGCTGGTGCTTCATCTGTCTGGGTTTCGATACTCTTGATCTCTCCAGATAGCGCAGCTGTCACGGGAGACCGGCGCCGCGCTGCACTACATGTAGATGCAGGTTGAATGTGCCGCAGCCTCTCCAATACCGCTGCTTTGAGATCGTGATTTGGTCGGACTGGAGGCCGTTCGCTATGGCCACATGCTGGGGTCCTATTGTCTGCTGGTCCATTTGGTTGATCAACTGACCTGCTATCATGCTGGCATTTGGAAACCTGGAGCTGGTCAAATAAGCGCTGCATCGATGGAAGAGTCAGAACACACTTGGTCTCATCCTGGCACCAACAATATCCTACTCACCTGCATGTGGACCAGCTTCTGCCGCATTTTAGCGTCCATGTACGCGCTCTCTTCTTTGTCAGACGTCGTGTCGCCTTCCTTTGCAAACCGCACGCTGTTTCTCCTTGCCGCAGTTCTCGTTGGTTTCGGCGTTTCTGTCTGAGTTGATCGCGCCATCTTGGTGATCGGGGGCGGACCAACTGCTGCCGCCGCTCTCAGCTGCTGCACCTGCTGCTCCAGCTGCGCCTTCTCCTGCTCGTGGTGCTTGACGATCTCCAGCAGCGCCTGCACACTGCGGTCGTACTCGGCCATCCACTCGACCTCCTTCCGCCTCAGCTGCTGTGCCGCCGCGGCCTCCGCACTTCCCACTCGTCTTTGCAGCTCTGCCATCTGCATCTCTACCCGCTGTCGAGCCGCTTCCGAGTCCTTGACATGGAGGCGCAGCTGGCGGTTCTCCTCCAGCAGCGACGCCACACCACGACGGGCCATGATGACAGTCTCCGAAAGGACGCGAGTGGCAAAATGTAGCCATCACGTCAGACTCGTACCCACTGTTTAAACCCCCATAAACTAATAACTGAAGTTACATCAGTACATACGAATACAGAAGTAAAGCTACCTCCCATACTCGATATCGATGCCATCAACACGTCGGGCGGCTCACAACCGCCACAGCAACTTGCTCGTCACAAGTCCCAGCCCGCCCGCCCCCATGAAGCTCCTGGCCCAGCGCAGCGTGACCCTCGCGACCCGCGCTCGGCACATGAGCAGCCTGCGCGAACAGGCCGTGCGCGTCATGGCCGGCAAGATCCGCTCGGACCTCGAGTCGAACCCGAATCTGTGGCTCAGCGCGTCAGCAGTGGTGCGTCACGCTCTTCAATTGTCGCCTTCAATTGACTAACCATCATTTCCACCCTCAGGACGAGCCCACCGTCTCCATTTTGCACCCGGCGCCAGGCTACGCGCTCGGCGGAGACCGTCCAGAGGCGCATCGCAACCTCAGCGACGACTTTGACAAGTAAGCTGCACTTGTTGCAGCAATTGGCCGATGCTCTAGGGGCTCTAGACTGATACGACGTGTTGCTGCTGTTGCTGCTACTTTTGCAGGGCGGTGGGGGACGTGGACGTGCCGCTCGTGTACCTGCCGACGGACCCGAAGCAGCTGGCGGACCCGTTCACGCTCGTGGAGCAGGACATGGTGAGCGTCACGGACAGCATCAAGCGCATCCTGGGCTCGGACCACCCCGTGCTGGAGGCCGTGGCGCGTTACTTCTTTGAGAATGACGGCGGCAAGAAGGTGCGCCCCACGATGGTGCTGCTGCTGTCGCGCGCGGCCGAGGCGCACCGTCATGCGACGGGAACCCCACTACCGGAGACGCAGTCCGAGGAGTACACGCACGCCGCACAGCAGCGTCTCGCTGAGATCACGTGCGTTGCAGCTTGGAGGTGTTAGTGGTGTGTGTGTGTTTTGTACTAAAGTGCAGTTTTTGACTGCAGTGAGATGATCCACACGGCCAGTTTGATGCACGACGACGTGATTGACGAGGCTGACACGCGGCGTGGCCGTCCGTCCGTGAACAAGGTGTTTGGTGGCAAGATGGCAGTGCTGGCTGGCGACTTCCTGCTGGCGCGCTCGTCGGTGTCTTTGGCCCGACTGCGCAACTTGAGGCCGTCGAGCTCATGTCCACGTCGATTGAGCACCTGGTCAAGGGCGAAGTCATGCAGATGAAGAACGCGGACGCCCGCGACGACATCTCGCCGTTCGAGTATTACCTCCGCAAGAACTACTACAAGACGGGCTCGCTCATGTCCAACAGCTGCAAGGCGGCGCTGGTACTGGGCAAGCACGACGAGCGGATCTGCGACCTGGGCTTTGCCTTTGGGCGCCATATTGGACTGGCCTTCCAGGTAAGATAAAGTTATATCGTCGTTGAAGTTGAAGCTGTCCGTTTCGATGGTCGACACACGCTGATGTTCGTTATTCGAAACCTTGCAGTTGATTGACGACGTGCTGGACTACGAAGGCGTGAACACGGGCAAGCCGCTGCTGGCAGACCTCAAATCCGGTTTGTCGACGGCTCCGCTGCTGCTTGCACAGGAGGAATTCCCGTGCTGCGCGAGCTCTCGAAGCGGAAATTTGCGCAGGACGGAGACATTGAATTGGTTGGTGAAGGCAGGCGTCTCGTCTCAGTGTACGATACTCGTTGCTAACGGTCTATTTTGTCGCGCGTTGCAGGCTAGCGAGTTGGTGGAGAAGAGCACAGGTATCGAGCGATCCAAGGCTTTGGCCATCGCCCAGGCGGAGCTGGCAGCCCAGGCAGTCATGCAGTTCGCTCCTTCACCAGAGCGAGATGCCTTGGTGCGACTGGCACAGCGAGTCGTGTACAGATCCAAATAGAGCTACAGTGAGAAGATTTGAGACCTGACATCCAGTGCAGAAGACCGTCAGCATGACGAGACTCGAAAGCAAAATCATACAAAGCTGTCAGGGCCAAACGATATTCCGACAGCGTCATCGGCACAAGTCACTTCGCTCCACCCTTGTCTAACGGTCTAACCCCCAATGAAATGATGTGATCGCTTACCTGTGCCAGTTAGGATGTGAAGATGAACCGAGCCTCGTCCCAGAAGAAGAAAACTTCACTGCCAAGAAACAGAGTGTCGTCAGCATTTCAATTTTGCTGGACAAGGAAGACAATCCTTTGACAGCATGGGCATCCAACTACGAAAGATGATGAGGTCGCGCGTGATTGTGGTGTTCGGCGCTACTAGCCGCATCGGTCGCTCGGCGTTGGAAGTGCTGGCTGCGCAGGAGGAAGTGTCGGTGGCTCTTGTGGCAGCAGTGGAGAACACCAAGGACCCACGCGTTCAGCGACTCAAGCACGCGACGAACTGTTTTCTCGTGCAATGCAATTTCGCACAAGGAGGAGAAGATTCGCTTCGTCGTGCCGTGCGCAATGCAGACGCCGTTCTTCTTGTTCCGGCATTGTCGGAGAGTGGAGTACGCTTTTCAAGACGTGTCGTCGACGCTGCTGCGGCTGAGCAGGTTTCACGACTTGTTGTGGTTAGCAGCATCCTGGCTGCACCAGAGCTGCTGGCTCGCTGTCGCCAGGAGCAAGCGAAGGAGCAACCAGCGACAGAAGCCGTCGGCCCGACGTCTACCGACGTTGCCGCTTTGGAGGGCTACGAGGCGGTGGAGGTTCACGCGAGAAACAAACTTCCTGAGCCAGGCCGCTGTGTGTCTCTGAGGATTCCCCTCCTCATGGAGACGCTGCTTTATTGTCGCGACGAGCTGCTGTTTGCCAACCGGTTCATCGGTTGCTTTGGACTGGACACGCATGTGCCTTGCATCTCCGTTCGCGATGTCGGGTATGCGGCTGCCGAGGTGCTAGCAAACCCAAAGCGGAAGTACGAGGCAGTGTATCGATTGACGGGTAATGTGAACTCGAGCTGCTCGCCACACGAAATCGCCCATTCCCTGACGGGGTTTCTTGGACGTGAGATCAAGTATCGGAAGCTGAGCGATGCGGACTTCCTGCGGGTCATGAAGGACAAGCGCACACCTGATCAAGTGGCACAAGGCACGGTTGGTCTTCGGATTTTCCTCGAGGAACCAGCAGCGGACGAGGCTCGTGGCGAAGACTTGAGCAGCAGCCAGGAAACGTTAAGAGGCAAAGCCAGACATGAAGACCCCCGCTCCTGCATCTGCCGGAAGCATTTCATACCACGAGCAACTTCCGTCTGCTCGCAAAACGCGACCGGATGACTCCTCGACAGTGGCTGCAGCGTCATGCGGCTTTGCTGTTCGCGCGCACGCCGCAGAACCAAGTCCAGTTGTTTGTGGTGGGCTCAGGTGAGGCGCTGTTTCTCGAGGTGAGCAAGTTCGTGGCGAGTCAAATTACAGCTCCGTCGGCACTACCGCCGCGTGAGGTGGGTGAAGGTGCCATTCCGGTTGTTCTTCCTGGGCGACACGGCCATCGGGGCGTCGACGGAGGAATTCAGCAGGCTAAGGTCACGTTGTGTACGGTTAAGGCAGCTCCGGGGAGTTTAGGACGAAGTCGGCCTTCGGGGTGCCGCTGCCCCTACCGTGTACCAACTCGAAGGTGCGCCGCCATACCCGATGGGGGACTTGCTCAAGCAGCTTTCGTCGCTGGATATTGTGCTGTTGATTCCACCACTTCGACTCGGAGGCAGAGCGTGCCTTGATGTGGTGCGCGCAGTGGTTCACGCGGCTGTGCGTGCGAATGCTTGGGGTGTAGTGTTGGTGAGCTCAATCTTCGTGGGGTCTCCCACTACCCAGCAGAGCGCGATTCTGGAACAACTTGAAGAAATTGAGAGCTGCGTCAAGACGTCCGGGGTTTCGTTCACAATCCTCCGACTGCCGTTGTTCATGGAGTATTTCCTGGCGCTGTCGTATTGTGATGAAAGAAGCGAGAGTCTTGGAAGTCTGAAGAGGAGAAGCACGAAGTGCCCCTGCAGCTGAAGCTGAATCTGAATCGGAGCAAGAAGCCCAAGCTCAAGGTGAAGTCGAGACCCATAAGCCCACGTCGTCTCCTCCGTCGCACATGATGTGGTCGCTGCTGGAGCCAACGCTCGCGTCGGCGAGGGTGTATTTGATGTCTCTCGAGGACGCTGCGAAGGCTTTGGTGGCTGCGGCCTTCACGTTTCCGCTTCATCGCGGGAAGACCAAAGAGCTCTACACTTCGAGTGTGACGATGAAAGAGGTGCAGCGGACTCTGCAGCGACACGCCTACAAGGCTCGTCCTGTGCGATTGAGTCGCGTGGATGCGCTGCGAGAGCAACCAAGTCGAGAGTTCTGGCGCGTTTCGTATTGGCCGCGAGCTCACACGCAGTTCTTCCTGGAGTGCTCTGTGGAATTTGCCAAGGATGTGGAGACCGCAGCAAAGACGTCCGCAGCTGTCGGAGGGAGCGTTGACACGAACGCAATGGTGTTGCCAGTCTCGCAGAGCTTTGAGGACCTGACGGACATATCTCCGCTTTCGCTGGATGAGTGGGCGGAAATCAACTCGAAGCGCTACACGCAAGTGCTCTCTGCTCACAGCTCGGACGACTAGTTTGGAGCGTTCTGCATTGCTGACGTCGTATGGAAGTTTCACTGTCAGCCTACCGGTAGTGACGAGAAAGCAAATGTCATGCTTTCCATGATAGTTGTGGCTCTGGTTGCAAGATCATTTTGTTATACATGCGCTCCCGCTTAGTCACCTACGTGCGCCTCACTGCGTCGAAGCAGATCCGCCAAATACATTTTCACTTAGTCGCGGATTTTCTTCCAGGCCGTCACGGTCTCCGCTGTCACCCGCGCCTCCGTAGCACTCTCCTGCTTGAACAAGGGCACCTCGCCCGTCGCTAGAAGCTCAAACTTTTCTTCTAGCACGGCTGGGGTGGCTTCATCGCTGGGCACCACTACCAGCACTTCTCCGCGCTGCACTTGGCGTCTCAGCTTGGCGGCAGCAATTGAGCCATCGCAAGTCACGAGAGGTTTGCTTGACGTTTCCAAGATGGACGAAGCCACAAACGATTCAAGCGCTTGCTCACTTTTGCGGCGAAGGTCCTCAAAGAGACCCTGGCAGCTCGTTCCAGCAGCCTCACTATTTGCCTCCTTGCCGGCACCCGACACCACCACACGCTCACTGGAGCGATACGGGTTCCCATTCACGTAAGGCGGCGGAGCGTTCACGTCGGTCGTCGCCAAAGTGATCGCTCCATCGTCGTCCATCTTCTGCTCCACGACGCGGAACCCCGCGTGCTGGAAAAAGTGTGGCCGAAAGTGATAGCGAGCGAACTTGGACGCGCCGTTGTCTCCGGCACTGGCGAAAGACCCGCCCATGATCACATGGTGTTCGCCATCAAAGCACGGTTCACTGAAGTCGTCGTAGTAGGGGTGGACACGGAACCCAGGCAGTGCCGAGAACATGTCTTCACACCACTCCCACGCGTTGCCAAACACGTCGTGGAAACCTTGAGCCGTTGGTGGCAGGGCATCCACAGGTGAGAACGACAAGTAAGACCAGTTCAGGTTCTTGCCCGTAGCAGCAGCCATGTGGGTGCCTTCCGGCAGTGTCAAGATGTCGTCCGAAGACGCGTCAGCCGAGCGGTCCTTGGCGTCGCGCATCAGCTGATGGATCGGCTCCGTCGTGAGGTGGTACACCACCTTCTTGTCATCCTGTTTGGCTTGCTTCCACTTGCAGAAAGCCTGCGCCTCGTGCAGGTTGACCTGAGCAGGCCAGCTCCACTGCATTGGAACCACATCGAGCAGCGCGCGAAGCTTGAAGCGGTGGCTGCCCGAGGGACCATCCTGGACCCAAAAAGCCGGCCACTTTGTGTTCCGGAAGCAACGCCACTCCCAGCCCTGCTTGCTCCAGTTCGACGGCTCCAGATAGCCTCCATCGCGAACAAAGTCGAAGAACTCACCATTGGAAACGAGGAATTTGTTAACGTGACACGCCGGCACGTTCACCTCGCGGTGGCCGTACTCGTTGTCCCATCCGAAGGACGGGAATTCACGGGGCTTGCCAATCTGCACCTTGGCGGCTGGGACATCCAAGAATTCGTTCACGGGGTAGTCCACGCCAGCGACCGGACGCAGCGCAACGTCAGCAAGCGATTCGTGGTAAGCTGGTAGCAGCGACGTGCTCTGGAAGAACTCGACGGGGTGCTCCAGCATGAGCATCGACGATGTTTCGTGGTGGATCCGCTCGTGCTCAAGTCCCATCTGCAGCGCCCACAGCGGACTGTTCTCAGTGATCTGCTCGTGGCCGGGTTCAAGGCCCGGGTGCGTCTCCACGACACTGCGAACGAGCTGGTAGACCTGGCGGCGGTAGGCCAGCACGTCGGCCACGTGGGGCCAGTGCATCTCGTTCTTGTTCATATCGTCCCAGCGCATCTCGTCCACGCCCACCTCGAAGATGTGCTCGAAGTACGGATTGACCGGCTCCTGGATGAGCCCCGAGACGAGGAACTTGTTGACGAAGAAGCACGTCGGGTGGCCGTAGTAGAAGATGAGCGGGTGACGCAGTTGATGCGGCGGCGGCGTCATGAAGGCGCGCTCCCCTGCAGCGACGCGAACAGCGCGTCCGTCAGCGCCCACGCGTTGTCCAAGTAGTCGAGCAGTTCCTGCCGCGAGCACGCACCGAGGTCCGGCATCCCCGTGGCACTGAGCCGACCGGTCGCGCGGTCGACACCCGGGAACGTCGGGTCCGTGCGCGGGTTGCGCGCCGTGGTGAACCAGTCGTCCGCCCGCTCGCCGAGCAAGAAGCTGTCGTCGTAGCCGTCGAGTTGCTGCGGATCTTCGTCGTGGACGGCGGCGGAGGTGGCGAAGGAGGAGCTTTGGCTACTGGACGGAGCCTTGAGTGCACTGCACGCGCGCCAGAGGGCGGCGGCTGCAATTGCAAAGGAGATAAGCGGTTCGTGCTCCGAGTCGTCACGGCGGACGCCACTGCGGCCGGAGACGCGTCGCGCGTGGCGATTGACGAGAGGGCGCGCGCGAGTTGCGCTGGCACACGTAAAGGACGTTTGCTGGCCGTGGGGAAGCGGCGAGGGAAGCTGGTGATGGCCAACATGCTAACGGGGTGAGGCGGGCGGGCGTGGCGGAGACGCTTGCGCTGCCGACGGTAAGTTCGGAAGTGAGCTTGTGGATTCCGCCGCGTGACTGTGCCGTTCCGCCGGATGAGGTCATATTGAGGTGCATAGTGAAAGCAAGTTGAAAGTGTCACACCAGAGCTGTTTCCGTGATCGAAGCCGCCGCGATTGTAAAACGCGGGTTTCGTCCAGTGATGAATCCCATGCGAAGTATCCATACGGGATGCAAAGTTGTCGCTCACTGCTGCACGCGGTTCGTAAACTACGCTACAAAGAGAGAGCTTGGCCCGCAAACCAGAGCACCAGCGACTACCGGTACATGTACAAGCAAAGCAGGTGGTTTGAAGCGATGATCAACGGGGACCACAGAGTGAAGGTCGTTGTAGTTGCCTTTTCCGCCATCAAGTAAACAAGCGCAACCATTCTACCGCCGCTCTTCCAAGAACAGGCGAGAATTCCAGAGCGTATGGCAACCCGTCGTGCGATAGTATCCGTCCAGAACTGGCAACGCTTTGAATCTCGAGCAAAGGTTTCAGCCACGGCTGCGTGTCCGTAAAGGTGAATCTCATGTGAGCGTATACTTTACGTGTTAACCCAACACTTCTTGCATGCCGCCCACAGACTGAAGGTCCCTCCCCACCTTCACTACAAGTATATAGGAATACGAGCAAGTCAGTTGATCCTCCATAATGAATTCGGGCATACACCTCCACCAAAAGCCGTGTGGTATTGCTGTTCTTAGAATCAGACAGCTACGTCCTCCAGACGAGCACGGAGACGCCGGCAGCTACGCTGAAGTAGACATAGGTCTTGATTTCGTGCGTCACGTAGGCGCCGAAGGACGAGCCCACGATGCAGTTCCACCCGCGGCCGTACTCCTTCTCCATATTGCGACGCACAAACTCGGCGATGGTCGAGAACGTCTTCTCCGACTGGCAGCAGCAACAAAACGCAAACGTTAGGAGAGGCTTCCACCCACCCACGGCACAAGTCGCACCGTAACTTGCAGCTGGAACGCGTCTCTGGCCGTGCTCAGCGCCTTCTCCAGCATGGCGTCCGTCATGTCCTCGGCGAACACGACGGTCTTGTAGAACTTATCGCTGCTCTTGCCTGCCATTGTCTGCAGCGAATACTTTCGTGTCCCTTCAAGCTCCGACACATACGGGACTTTCTTATCGGGACGGTTCGCCTTGCGTCCCAAAATAAAGGTCCGGCCACTGATGCATTTCAATTTCTCGTCCGCCCGTCCGCCATGCTCCGTCCGCTCCGTCCGCTGCTGCGCCGCTTGTCCACGGCCCCCGCGGGCTTCCGCCACCTCGAGCTGCCCGTGGGCGCCTCAGACGCCGCTCTCTCCGCCGTGGCGCCCGCCGCCGCCTCCGCGGAGCAGCCGGCGCTGCTGTGCGTGTCCGCCACCTTCGGCTCCGCCACGCGCGACTTCCGCCAGCAGTTCGCCAGCGCGCAGCTCACGCGCGGCTTTGCGCTCTACGGCGTGGACACGCGTGCGCCCGAGAGGGAGTTCGGTGGTCGACGCGTAGAGCGCGATGCTGAAGAGGTGCTACGCGCGGCCGACGCGCTGCAGCTGGACGCGTTTTCGCTGCTGGGCTGCAGCCACGGCGCCAACGTGAGCGCCGTGCTGGCGGCCACGCACCCGGAGCGCGTGTCTCGACTGGTGCTGGTGAACGGCAATGTACGCGCCCAAGGAGCAGTTTTTGAGAGGGCCTGGAGACTGAGGTAAAACCTTTGTGGACTCTTTGTGTGCAGGCGTTCGTGAGCGACGAGGACCTGGAGGACATGGAGGAGCACGAGGACGTCGACTCGTGGCCGCAGGAGATGCGCGAGACCGCGCGGGAAAAATTCGGCGCCGAGAAGCTGCAGAACACGTGGAGTGGTGCGTTCTCCTGCAATTGATGGGCGGACTGGCCATTGATTGTGACTGACGTTGGTTCATCTTGACGCTGCAGAGATGCTGGAGGCGCTGCGGCGAGTGGAACGCGAAGACGGTGGCGACTTGTACTGCGGCCATCTGCCCTACGTCAAGTGCAAGACGCTCGTGGTGGCCGGCGGCCAGGACAAGTTCGTGCCGTCCTTCCACGGCGAGTACTTGAGCGAGCGCATCATGCACTCGCGACTGGAGGTGGTGCCTGAAGGCGGCCATGACCTTGTCTTGGCCCAAGCCAAACGCTTCAACGCACTGCTCGAGGCTTTTCTACAGGAGCCCGACGACAAGCTCACACAGAGTCGGGAGTTCGTGGCCGTGCCCTCGAAGGCGAAGGCTTAGCTTAGCTACCAAGCGGAGCTGCGGTCGGGGAGGCGTGCCAGTAGACAGTCAAAACAACGCACGCACGGACACGCTTGTATTTACATAGAGTCTCCATCTTACGCTCCACTCTGCCACCCCCTTCAGTTACTTAGCTACTTGAACTACTTACAATACGCTGACGCCCCCATTCAGCCGCAGCCCAACTGGCTCATGTTGAAAACGAGCTCGAGGTGGTTGTCGCCACATTGGTCGTCATGGACATGGACGGTCGGTTGTACACCGGAACCTGTTGTTGCTGGTACGGGAAATGCTGGAACACCGGCTGATGCTGCGGTACCTGCTGCTCGTAGTTCATGTACGCTGGTGCTTGGTTCAGGCTGGCCCGGCGATTTGGGTCATAATACTCGTGCCCCACGCCCTCGCGAGGCGACGAAGACAACATGGACGGTGTCATCGCATACGACGGCATGCTCATCGTTCGCTTCAGAGGCGCCACAGTGCCATTGGCCGGGGCCCCAGTGTAGTAGCCATAGCGAGCGTTAGCGTACGCGTTCGCCTGGTTCGGACTGAGACCGACGCCCGCACCCGCTGCTACGCCGCGAGGATCGTCCTCCAGAATTCCCTGCAGCAGCTCTCCGAAACCTTCTTCATCACCGAAAGCTGCCGGTGCGAGTTGTTCGTACTGCTGTGCCTGCACAGACTGAGCGTACTCGATCCCGTTGTTGCCGTAAACTGGCGCGTAGGCCCCGCCGTAGTGCTTGGCCGAGTTCTCGTACCCGTACATTTGAGACGGCACGGTGGGCAGCGTCGACAGCTCAGGTTTCATGAACTGTGAAGGTGTAGTGAAGTTTCGCGCGGAGGGCGTGGGGAGGGGTCCGTTGGACACGCTCCTGGCACGCTTTGGCGCGTGGGTACTCGACGAGGTCGGGGCGAAGCCGCGGGTGCTGCGCGGCTGAGTAGGGGATCCGGTGTTGACCATGTGCTCGGACGGCTTGAAGTCGAGCTCGGACTGACCCATGCTCCGCAGCCGCAGGACGGCTTCGTCGTAGCGCATGCCACCGAGCGCTTTGCTAATCTCCATACGACGGTTGTACTCGGTCTCCTCCATGGACTTGGCCAGGTGCCACTGGTCCTTCCCGCAGCGACAGTGCTTGCCCTCGGCGCCTTTGTAGCGGCCGGCCTGGGTCGACAGCGAGCTGCCGTTGGCGGGCGGCACCACAGCGCACTCACAGCAGAGGAACATTTGCTTGGAGCGGAAGGTGCCAAGCCAATTGGACTTGAAGCGCGGGAACCAGCTCTTGCGGTCGCGGGTCTTTTCGGGTCCGTCGCCGGCGTTGTTGGAGCTGTAGCCCGTGCCGGTCTGGTGCACGCTGTCGCTAGGCGGGTCGGCCTCGGTGGACCATGGCTCGATCCTGTCAAAGTAGCGGTCGTCACGGCGGACGAGGAGGTCGTTCAACGCGAAGTTCCTGCACGTTGAAGATGTTGCCGCTGCGCGTCGGGGCTGCTGCCACCTGGCGAGTTGAAGAGCGCCCATGCTGTTGCCGTCTCTGTCCGGTCCTGACCTTCTGCTGTTGGTGCGGTGCCGCCGAGTCCGTATCTTGCGCACCGGCGCGTGATCGTCCTGCTCGCTGCGGGGCGGAGCGGTGTCTTCTGGCGGGGAAAGAGAGGAAATGAGCATCACGAAGCCAGTCAGCTGGTGCTGCTCGTGCTGATCGGAGAGGACACTCGCCGAGACGGACAGACAGACGGTCGTGACAGCTCGCTCGCGAGAGAGACTGGACCGCTCGGCGCCGCCACGTCACACACACGGCCCACCGTGTTACATGTTGTACTCCCACTCGCTCGGACACGCCGGCAGCGTCTCGGTGGCGGCACTAGACCAGCAGGCTAAGAACGTCTCCGCTGCTGCTGGTAGATCGTGGCCATCTACAGATAACCACGACCACCTCGCCCATTAGCAGCAGCCGCCGCCGCCACGCCACACTGGCCGACCGGGATAGCCTGCCGCGGATGTGCCTTACTGGATCTCTGCAGTCCATCATGCTTGCGCCCCTACGGGCGCAACCCGAGGAGAAAATGCCTGATCAACGCGGACAGAGACGAGCTTAAAGTTGCTGCATCAACGCGCGCAGCCAAGGCCCCGAAGCTGGTCGTGCTCGACTCGCGATGGTCGGGTCGTGCTCCGCGATGCTGTCGGGCAAGGCGTTGGGGCGAGCCTTGTTGCCGACGCTGCTGATACCATTTCGGTGCGGCTCGACACCACGTCTGCCCCCGTCTGCGGGAAGTGGTGCGCCGGGGTAACACGCTGAAGCTGTCAAGGACAGTGTCAACCCTAGTGTCCGCCGGGAAGCTGCGTTGCGGTGGTCGGCCGTGTACATGTAGACGACTTCCCGCAATAGATCGCGGCAGCCCAAATCGACACTTGCGGAGACAGCACCAGTGAACTCAGCAGCGTCCTGTAAAGGCCCGCCGCGGTCGAGTTCAACCAGTCGTCCGTTCGAGCGTAGCCTCGACCAGCGGGACCCCCAAGCGTCAAGGTTCTGCAGCGCACTAGCGAGGGTATCACTTCCGCCGCGCCATTGCGGCCTGCCTGCATTGCATACTCGCCACGCAGGACCTGGTCCGTCTTCTAAATCACTCGCGCGCCCACCTACAGTACTTCAACATGGCCCCTGCTCAAATCACGCAGAACGAGGGAAGCCGCCTTGAGGAGCGAACGAGAGAACGACCAGCGGAACTGAAGAAGTCGCCTCGACACGCTCACCGGCGTCCGATCTCGCGTCGTACACGTACGCGCGGCAGCCTCTAGACGCTTGGACCATCGCACCAAGCAGACCACCACAGCCGACAAGGCCGAACGCACATGGCCACCGACGTGGTGACGTCTTTTAGTCGAAGCGCGCGGCCTCTACATGTGCGTCACGGCCACCGAGCGCAAATCCTGCGCCAGTGCGCTCGGCGACTGTACATACGACGGCGCGGGGCTTGATGCGCTGACCTGTTTGGCGCAGCCGGGCTTGAGGTGGCTTCAAACGCGTTGAAGCCCATCCGGAAGATATCCTCCACTGCAGCCATTGTTGATGCGCGGTGCTTGGCGCCACATCCAAGTACGTCCAGCGCTCGCACCTTCTCGGATTTGCCGCTGGAATGGCGATCCATTCTGTGGAGTCGCGCCGGACACGACAACCGACTGGCGTGTCCACCCAGCTGTATGCACGTGGCGGTATGCTTACGGCAATGTCTGCGTCCGTGATCGCACCATCGGGTCCATCTGCCAGCTTCAACATGAAAAGCTGCACGCTGCAGCCGTGCAACACGCTGTCCTGGGGAACATGAACTAACGTTACCTTTATTACTTACCATTTCGTGTTTGTGCTTTTACGGCGCAACGTTGGCGCTGGTGCCGCACCTTCTCCGGCGCAGCGAAGCTTCGAACTCGCCATCCGAGCCCGACGCCGTCGCCTCCTCTTTCTCGTGAAGCGGCTTCTCGTTGCTCTCACTAATTATTCCACAGCTGACCTGCTCGCATTCCCCAACACTGGTCGTCTGATACACCGGAAGTCCCGCGGTCACGTGTTGCTCGCTCTTGGGCCAGTTGTCACTCGCCGGCTCCAAAATGAGTTTCTGCGCCACAAACAGACTCGCGTCGCGGTTGCTCCAGTAGATGACGTGTGCCGTCAGGGCGAATAAATACTCGTTAGCGATCTCAATCTCGTTCTCCTGAAGCGAATAGTCGATCGGAAGCCCTTGACACAACCTGCCAAACACTGCAACATTCTCGGTGCTTGCATCGCCCTCTCGCTCTGCTCTGCTCTGCTGGACTTCCTGGGTCTCACCCGGGTGCCGATGCACATGGTATGGCTGCGCCACGACCGCCAGCACGTCTGAAATCGGCGTCGGTGCGGGGTTTTCGACCAACCCCACGCTGTGCGCACCAGTGAGTACTTGATGCTCGAAATCGCGGCGCCATTGCCGAAGAGAAGCCCACATGGCGCGGAACGAATTCCGCAACTGATACTGGAAGCGCAGCTTGCCCTCGAATGTGCGGATAATCGCAGCTTTCGAGTGAGCACGCGCCGGGTTCAGAATGGGCTCGATGCGGTAAGCCACCGGGTCATAGGGATGGTAGATGTTGAACAAACGTCGGCAGCGCGGCAGTTGAAAATCTTGGTCTAGCTTCTGACCACGCACATTGAGGAACAACCCCACAGGCGAGCCGAAGCAAAACAAGTCTTCCACGTCAAAGGCAAGCTTGGGTACCAGCGCGACTGTAGTGCCGCCTCCGGCTGGAGTAGCAGATCCAGGAATCTTGTGATTCTTCGAGGGTTTTGACTTTTTAGGCGTACTCTTCTTGTGGCGAGGGGCGGCTAACGTCTTCTTCCGGCTCGCGCGGCGGCTAATGGTTGTTCTCGGAGACGCGCGTCGACTTAAATTCTTCTTTTCATGCTCGGTGTTCTCCTTCTGCGACGCACGTGGCGAGTTCCTCCATACTCCGTTAGAATTCGACATCTCTGACATGGACTTTGAGCGCCGCTTGAGCGTCTTCGCCATGGCCGCGTCAAAACCAAACACATTGTCGATCGGCACTCCAATCGCCCCAACCTCCTTAACGGCATCTTCATCAGTGCTCGTACTACTCGCGCCTTCATTACCGTTCTCCGTCACTACAACTTCCTCGTCATCTTCATCACTGCTGCCTTCGTCGTCTGTGCAAGGCGCACTTTCCGACTGCTGCATGTACACCTGCTGGTGGTTCAAAATGTCAAAGCAAATAATGGATCCAAGCGAGTGGGCGACAATTGAAACCTTCTTGCGTTTCGCTCCAAGAGCACGGGAGGTGCTCGATTCCATCCAGTCAGGGTGGCGCGACTGGAACAATGTGAACACGCGGTTCATTTCCTTGGCCACTTCGTCCAAAATGACCTGGTGAAAGAGTGGCGACATGAAGAAGAGCACATCCAGAACAGTGTCGTTGGCCAGCTCACGAAGCTTGGGGATGGCAGGTAGCGTCACGTCACGAATGAGTTGGTCTAGACCCTCCATGTGCAGCTTCGAGTGCCACTCAATGGGCAGGAATTCCACCCGGGGCTGTCGTGAAGGAGCGTTGTCGTCACTTTTCGTTTCAGAATCGACATCCTCCCCACCCATATGAGCAAAGTGTGCCGAATGAAGAGCCTCGCGGTTTAGCTCGCGCAGTGTCGTGGAACAATCGATGATGGAGCGCAACGTCACGACATTGATCAAGTCAAGCGTTTTCAGTGCATCGCCAATACCGTGCACGATGAGCACAAGGTGCTCAATCTCTTCTTCAATATCCGTGTCGTCCTCGGTGACTATAAGAGGCTTGCCGGTAGCCGGGTCACAAACCATAGCATCTTTCCACAGCTTCAGCGTGGTGGGATCAGCACGAACGCGAGGATCTCCACGATACACGCGACGCTTGCTCGTGAACGGTGTGGTCCCTGCTAGCAAGCGCTTATACTGCATAATGTCCTGGACTCCCTTGAACTCAACGAGATGCCCTTCAACTGGGACGCTGAGTGCGCAGTCTTTTTCGACGCGAGCTGACAACACAGCCTCACTTAGACTCGCACGAGAACTGAAGAACCCACGTGGTTTCTGGGCCTCGATGTCCATGAGCCGCTGCTTCTCCAGCGGATACAGACCCAGGTAGTACACAAAGGCGTTTTCCAAAACGGTTGCTGCCTCTGAATTGTACGGGGCCAGGCCATAATTGCGCTGGGCATATACCCAGCGAGAGCGGCACACCACAATTTCCTCCAGCGCAGGCCAATAAACGGGTATCATCCGCATGCTCTCCAGGTCCACTTCATGGCGGCCTTCGTCAACCAGCACAACACTGGATGGGCCCACCGGACCCGGCATCTTGGTCTTCCGTTCCTGGTACCATCGGAATTTGCGCTCAAGACGGCGACCTTCGTGGGCTGGGAACTCGATCCAGCCCCAAATCCACCAGAAGTGCCGGAGTTTGAGCTGCCCTGGCTGGGACTCGTTGTACTAGTTGTCTCTGACGCCGATTTGCTGCGACCGTTCAATCCGCTAGGCAACACCTGTCCGTTGCCGCTAGTGATGTCGCTCTTCTTGTAGAACCAAATGGGGAAGGCGTTCGCATCTTGTTCAGCCAGTTCAGCCGTCAGCGCCTTGTTCGCCGCCACCTGCTGCTTGGTAAGCGGCACGCCACCAACACCCGGGAACTCGCGCTGCAAGTCTCCGTACAGCATCTCGTTCTGCAACTTGATCGTCGCCAGGAACTCGAACAGTTTGTAGTGGGACGCAATGATGCGCATCCTCTGATGCACCGACCGGATCACTTCGTGTCGCCTGGACGCACTCAGACTCTCGTACGGCCCTCGACCCAAAATGTTCCACTGCACCATGCTCAGATGCTGGTCCAGCACTTCCGTGGCCGAGTACAAGTGCTCCACCAGCGCCTGGACGCGCGTCGTGCTCCCCTCTAGAAACAGGTCGGTGCGGTCCTCAATCTCGGCGCGGGACGGGAAGACGACGTGGCTGGGGAAGATGACGACGTACTGCACGACGCTCTCGGCCGCGCCCAGCGGCGGCAGCACCAGGTGGCGCAGGAAGAAGCTCCTCCGCATGGCGTTCTTGGCCACGAAGTAGAGCTCCGGCAGCTCCTCGCTCGTCACGAACTGCGCGACGCCCTCCACGCCGCGCAGCAGCGGGACGGCCACTTGGCTCTGCAGCGGCGCCAAGGGGCCGGGCAGTCGCGTGCTCTCCACGCGCAGCTTGACGCGGTAGAAGAGGCGCTGGCCGGTGCGCGTGCAAGTGAGCCGAAGCTCCACGACGCGCTCGTGCGTGTGCGTGGCGGCGTCCACGACGCAGTCGCGCGTGGCGCCCGTGGCCCGCTTGACGAGGTCGGGCGCGCGCCGCACGAGGCTGCTGGAGATCTGGCCGCCGAGCGCCACGAGGAACGGGAAGGGCGTGAAGGCCGACAGGGTGCTCCACACGAAGCCGCCGTCCTGACGCTCGGCCATGTCGCGCCGCGCGTCTCGCACCATCTCGGCCACATGGTACATGGGCCTGGGAACTGCTGCTGCGAGGGAGGAAGGGAGGGAGGGAGTTACAAGGAGCCTCCGCCCACGGGCATTTCTTCTCTTTCGGATATGTGCGCTGTCTGGTCCGACAGGAGATCTCTAGGAGATAGGGGGCACTGTACGATGACAAAGTAATTACGCTTCTAGCCGCAAACTTCAACATGGGTGATAGTTGATTGGAATGAGGCAAGTCGCCGCTCAAAGGAGGAAACGAGACGTTGATATTTGCTCTTCCTCTATATTGAATGTCGCTCAGTATCCTTTGCGTGCCATAGTCGGCGGGGGTCTACCGCATCATGGTGAAGAAGACAAAGGTGTCCATCTTGGCCCGCTCCTTCTCTCGCTCAATAATGGCCACGCACTTGCTCGAGTCGGCGACGGGGCCGACGCTGGACGCCACATTTTGATTGGTGTACGGACGCCGAGCGGATGGAGACTGAAGCGAGCGCTTGGCGGCCTGTGGAGGCGGAATCACCAATGCGGCGAGGTCTCTCAGAAAGTTGGGCATCGTGGGCTGTGCGGGGCTTGCAGCTGCTGGCGCGAGGGCTGCCGGACCGGATGCTCTGGGCCACGGCGAACGCTCTTGGCGGCGTTTTCTATTATGGTGCGTTGCAGTGGGTAGCGGAGAGCATGCGTGGGCAGCGAGCGGTTGCTAACTGGCATGGGACGTGTGTGCGTGGCGTCAAGTTCTTCGGCTGCGTCGTCGCGTGGTGCTAAATCGAATCGCAGCGGGACTCCCGGCCGATGACGTGCATCGCGTCGCGCGCGACTCGTACACGTACGCGGCGCTTTCGCTGCTCTGGATGCTTCGGCTCGAGAGGCTGCCAAGTCCGCAGACGCTGCTCTCGATGGACGGCGACACCCGGACGTCGCTGGAATCGATGAAGACTCTGCTAGCTGAAGGAGAGACGCCATCGCACGCGATCATCATCACCACAGGACACGTCGGTACGCGTTGCCGTCCAGGTGATTTCGCTTGATATTCGATTGTCCTTACACTTTGCTGTACGGTTTATAGGTTTCTGGGAGCTTTTGCCGGCGGCGTTGGCACGTCCGACTGTGCCAGTTCAGACGCAGTGGATTGTGTATCGCCCTCTCCATGATGACTCGCTGGATGAGCTTGTGGCTTCGATTCGGCAAGCACCTGACCGGCAATTAATTGCCGTGAGTGCTTACCATTAGGTTTTACTTTGTGTGAGTTGATAGCCGAGTAACTGGTCTGGTGATGTCGCTGTGGTAGGATAAGAAGTGCTACAGCCTACTTCGAGATGTGCTGCTCCGCCCCAATATGGACGGCAGTGCAGCGCAACTGGTGGGGCTCGTGGCCGACCAACGTTGCAACAGCGAGCACACACGCGCGGACGTGACTTTCCTCGGCCAACCTACCCGTTTGGCGACAGGCGCAGCTCGATTGCATGCCGAGACAGGATCACCGCTCTGGTTCGCTGCTGTGCTGCACAACAAGCGCTACTACAAGACGTCCGATCCGACTGAGAAGCCCTTTCGACTCCTGCTGCGGCCGGTAAGCTGCTTGCAAAGAGCGTGTTGCGTTGTGCTTCCTCTCTAACATCCCTTCACGCGTCCCCAAACGCAGATTTCTACAGCGACAGTGTCCAATACCGACTCGAAGAAAGACGTGACGGCACTCGTACAGATATACGCGTCGATGCTGGAGAACGTGGTGCGCGAGTACCCAGCTCAGTATCTCTGGATGCACGACCTGTGGAATACCAAGCGCCGAGCCACGAAGCTGGTCGAGTGATGTGCTCTTCGCTAGAGAGCTGTATATACCAAAAAGTGCAAGCTTGTCAGTACTCTTCTCCCTATACTGATATTTTAATCCAGTCAAACTCCAAAAATGGGTCGGCAGGTGGACGTCGCCGCGCGGTCGCTGCAGCGCGCTGCTCTCCTTCGCCATCGCTGGCCATCGCACGGCCCCACTCGCCGTTTATTCTCCAATGTATCCTCTTTCCAGTCGTCCAAGTGCGACGCCTCAGGTCGCTCTAGCAGTCCCAGTATGGACCACCAAAGCTTAGTCACCAGTGTGCCCAACCTCCAGGCCTTGCAGCGCGTGCAGTGGCTCCTGCAGCAGCCGCAGCGTCGCGTCCTTCTGCTCTCTGGAAGCTCCGCGTTCGAATCCGCCACACGCGCAGCACTGGAGCGAGATTCGCCCGCCTTCGAGCTGGAGCGGCTCGGCCACGGCGTCTTCGGAGTGCGCGAGTTCTGCCAGCTGCTGCTGCGCGAGGGCGGCCACGCGCGTCGCGTCTTCGGCCGCGCTCAACTGGCGGCTTTGCTGCTTCATGAAGGGCTGGGGACGCCAGGCGCGTCGCAGTTGGCGGCCACGTCGACGCTGCAAAGACGCAAAGGCGCGCAGGACCTTTTGCAGCTCTTCCGACTGCTGGAGAGAGAGGGCGTCACGCCGGAACAGTACGAGGCTGTTGCAATTGCAGGAGGGGAACTAGTGCCACAGGAACTGGCGGACAAGTACAAGACGTACCAGCAACTACTGATGCAGCACGACACCACGTCCTGGGACGGACTGGTGATGGATGTGTTGGTGCAGACAGGGGCTGGCGGAGTGCAGGACGCTACAGCCAAGCGGTTTAGTGCGTCGGTGCTGCAAGAATACACCGATGTGGTGCTGGATGACGTGCAGAAGATGACGCCGGCCATGGCGAGACTCGTGGGGCACCTGTGCGGTCAGCCAAGTGTGCAGTCCAGTGCCAGCTTCAGTCGTGTGTTAGTGGAAGGAGATGAGTGTCCTCGGACGCAGATTTTAGAGCGACAGTTGATGGAGACTGCAGCAAATGTGGAACGCATCCACAATGTGACTCGTGTGGGCTTGGTAGATAGAGGGAGAACGTCGGGAGGCGAGCGAAGATGCAGGCATTCGCACAGCAGGTCTTGACACGGAGTGGTGGCTCTAGTGATAGTATTGTGCCACCCATCCCATTCAAATGTTGGCGTTTTGGAGTCTCGGAGGATGAGGAGAGGAGTATTGGTGGGTATCTAGCTGAGTGCATGAAGCGCAAAGGAGATACACACGCGACTGTGGTATGTCCCTCGTATACAGACGCATATCGGATCACCATGGCGTTCAAGAAGCAGGGGCTTCCGGTCCACATTGAGGGCGGCCGATTTGCAGCAGCAACTAGCTCCAGCGGCACACCCATTCACCTTTTGACGAGCCTGGGGTCAACGCAGTTTACTCGGTATTGTGTGCGCTGTGCTTTCCGAGCGACTCGCGTCACTTGTACAATGTTTTACGGTCTGATTTCTTTGGTTTTCCGGCGGAGTTGCTTTCGTGGCTGATGGAGAAAGAGCATCGAAGCCATGCAGACCTGTTTTCGGTGATCGAGGCGTTTGTTGAAAGTCGAGGGAAGTCTCTTGGTACGTCGCTGCGCCAGAAAGAAAGTGAGTGTCAGGAACTGCCTGCGGTAGTGTCTTCTCAACTCGAGATGGGACTGGAGAAAGCCGAGTTATTTGTTAGAATCATCCAGCACCTGCGAGTCGAATGCCACAATTTGTCCGCTGCTGATCTCGTGCAGAGCTTTTGGAGGAAACGGGCAGATTAAAATTGCTGCTGAGTCCGAGCTCCCCAGAACTGGAGCGTGAGTCTTTGGTGCTATCGGATTTTCTACGAGAACTTGAAACAGCAGAAGATGTTGTGAAAAATGCTCAAGTGACGTTCGTAGTACCATATTTGCAGCAGCTGCGAGAGACCAAGTTGACTTCGTCCGCATCATGGGAAGAAGCCTCACCAGAAGTTGTTGGTACTGTGTCCAAGACAGTCATCGAAGGAGCAGGCATTCGAGTGCTTCCATTGATAGCGTACTCACTTGAGTCACTTGCGGCTTCGGTGAATAACAAGGAGGACGACACCAAGCATGTACTTGTGCTCATGTCAATGCGTGATAGCAAATTCCCAGGACGGATGAAGCGTCTAACGCTTCCGATTCCGTACGACCTGCTGAGCGAGCCATTTCCCGTACAGACGCGTACCGAGCATCTTGAGGAGTGCGAACAGCTAGCATATGAGGCCCTAACGCTTGGGGTTTATGAAGAGGTGGTACTGTCATTTGCAGACCTTACGGCTACCTCATCATCCAAGCGTGAGGTTTTAAGTCGTACGTTTCAACCAATTTGGCGAGAAGGAGATCGACCACCAGTATCGCGTCGAGACGAGGGTGGAAGTAAAACTCGAGGTGGATTGAGCAAGTCATCTCCATCAGCAGAAATCGCAAACAAAGAACCTTCGTCAAGTCCGGCTGCCCAACACGAGACTATAGACCAGTCACCCAAGGCATCACGCTTTTGGCTATTGGAGATGGCCGACTGGATGCGTACGTTTGTTAGTGATTTGTTCTTACCAATACTGCATCATGAAAAGTGGTCACTCTCGGCGACTAGGAAGATTGGTGATGATATTCAAGCTGTCCGAGATCGGCTGGAACGTGCGCCATTGAGCAGTTCTCTATTGCTGTCGAAGAAGATATCGTACAACCCGTCACACTTGTCCTATTCACAGATCTCCGAGTACTTGCGCTGTCCACACAGATATTACTTGAGTCGCGTGGTGAAGCTCAATGGTGACGTGTCCACTGCTATGATGTTCGGAAGTGCGTTGCATGAAGGTGTAGCTGCGTTTGCAAAATCACTTGCTGCTGCTCAACAGAGCGGTGACCTGGCGAAGGAAGTGAAGACGCTCGCAGCCGCAGAAGGCGAAGAGGCTTTCATGCGCGCTTGGACTGGCGACGGGTACGGACTCTTTTCATCCAAGGAGCAAGCTTCATTCCTGCTGGAACGCGGCCTGATGTCGCTGTGGGATTTCATTGAGACGCACCACGGCTACTTACAATTGCAGGAGGTTGTCCATGTGGAGAAGGAGTTTTCGTTCCATGTCCCCAAGGCGAATGTGGAGCTGCGAGGCGTCTGGGACCGCATTGATCGCGTGTCGAGAGCTAGTGATGGGTCTTCCTCTTTCGTCATCAAAGAGTTCAAGTCAAATATGGGTGGGGCCGCACGCAATATGCGCAAGCTGGCCGAGGACAGTCTGCAGCTCAAAATGTACATGTACGCATTTCTCAAGGTATTTGGTGAAGCACCGTACGGAGCCAAGTTGGAGCAGATCGGAGGCAGTTATGTTGATGCCGCCAGCAAGCCGAGAAGGAAAAGGATAAGCAGAGCTGGAAACGACGATAACGGATTCGTTCACTTTTCAGCGGAAGCCGCGCAGGAAGCGGAAGACACAATTGTTAAGGTCGCGACGGGACTTCGCAACGGAGACTTCGAACCCACTCCGGGCTTTGCAGAGTGCGCGTTCTGTCCGTTTGCAGGTTCCGCGTGTCATTTCGCCAGCGACGATGCTTCTTACGAACGACAATCTGCACGAAAAGCTCAGCGGCACAGCGCATGAATGGATTGGATACAGAGATGTCATGAAACTCAGTGGAATGACACAAAAGCGGAATACATTTGCACGCTGGTCAACGTTTATAACAGCAAAGGTACATCTAGGCTGGTGTTCTGCTTACTAACTGATGACTCAGTACAGATAGGCTCCAATAACGATGGGCTCGCGGTGGATACCAATGGAGACAAGAAGCTCGCCCGATTCTGGAAGAGACTGAAGTTTGCCCACCATCATCTGCTGCCGTTTGAATCCTGCGTACGTGAAGAGAACTCGAGCTCCGGCCACCGTGACGCCTCCCAGTCTGTCCTGCCTTCGGTACATTTCTGGGATGTTCACTGGTGGAGTGACGAAGTCGTCGTCCGGCAGGGAGTCAATGTCCGAGTCCGAGTCGTCGTCGTAGTCCAACATGTACACGTCGTCCCCATCCACCGTGTCGTCGGACGAGCGTTGTTCCTCCTTCTCAGCTGACAGCATAGCGGGCCACACGTACGGCATTTCTCCTTTCGTGTTGCCGTCTCTCCTTCGAGACAGGTAGTTCTTGAGACGATCGCGTTTGCGACTGGGTGTTGGCGTCACGGGCGACTCGCGAACCAGTTTGATGGACGGGACGAAAGCTTTGCGCACAGCCTTTGAGGAGCCTGTGGCGCTTGAGAGGCGAAACTTGCTACTTCGTTGGCTTGAGAACT
This sequence comes from Phytophthora syringae, assembly GCA_012656105.1. Classification (NCBI taxonomy): domain Eukaryota; phylum Oomycota; class Peronosporomycetes; order Peronosporales; family Peronosporaceae; genus Phytophthora; species Phytophthora syringae. The sequence continues at coordinate 61,178 of JAAKBD010000302.1, read as the reverse complement.
CCGTGACTCCACCTTCGTGCAGAGCAACTCGAGCTGTCGACGACGGAGAGCGCTGGAATCGTCGCAGGAGACCTCTCATGGCGGAATGGGGAATGACTTCAACTTGGGACTCCGCTCGGGAGTATTTTCGTGAATGACATCAGCAGTCCACTACATGGCGAGCGCCTCTGCCAGTACCAATATGGTCCACGGATAGGAAAAGTTGGTGCGCAGCTGGTGAGCGGTACGCGAAGGGCTTAGAGCATCTCCACTCGTGTGGGCTATGCTATTTCTATCGCGAAATTTTAATGAATTTTGATTGGCTCATTAAAAATAGCAATAAAAATACAACATTGACCACCCACTCCAGTTTCAGACTTTCTCGATGGAACTTCAAGCTGCCATTGTAGACGACGATGACGATGAACTTTTTTGAGTAATTGCAGACATGGATGATGAGCTAGCTATGGCTCTAGCCATTTACAAGCGCAAACGAGACCACCGATTGCGTCTTCGCCGCGGATCTGTGTTCGGGAGGAAGAAGACGCGAGAGCGAGATATTCCTCTCGGCCACAATGCAATCATGCGTGACTATCTCAGCCCAAATCCTGTTTACGACGAGTCTCTATTTCAGAGACGCTTTCGAATCCCATCCACGCTTTTTCGGCGGCTACTGCACGACAAACCAACCGCCAACCCTTTCTTCCAGCAAAAGCGCGATGCTGTAGGCAAGATGGGTGCGTCACCAGAGCAGAAACTTACTGCTGCCTTGCGTATGCTTGGCAGTTGCTTCTTACGCATAAATGCGAAAAACATTTCGACTCATCAGATTCGAGGTCCGTTTTGAACAGATCTATCGTCATCTGCTCTTCAATGAGGTCATTCTTTCGCTTCATTTGCCCCAGCAGCGCCTCATTACGCTTTTTGTTTCCAGCGAGCAGCTGCTGCAAAATCGTAGACTCCTCAATGTCAGAAACCAAAGCCGATTTAGCCTTTTTCCTACCTTCAGGGCGCTCTGTATCCTCTTCACCTCGGGCTTCAACTCGGGCAGTCGTGGCTGAGGCGCACGCAATTCCGTCCATGAACTTCTGCGACTTCCGCAGTATATGCCAGCAAGTCTCAAATGAAAAAGAGCAACCTTCTTGGGCTTCGAAGAGCGCGCGTGTCAATTAACAGGTCATCGGCACTTTTTCCCGACTGGTTGCGTGCTTTAACCGCACTCCAGCACCCGACAAACTTCGCGACATCGTGGGATATAGAAGACCAGTGATTGCGAAGAGCCTGTACAGAGCGGGTGTCGTCTTTATTGGGGGCGCTGACGCTCGCATTGAAGCCGTCCAAATTGCTCTTCCAAAACGTCGATGCCTTCTGCTCCGTGCCAGTAATTGGTGACTGAGAGATATTCAAGTAGACTCGGACTAAAGCTTCATCTTCGGCAGGATTCCAGCGACGCCCACGTCCCATAGTGCAATCTGGTCTCGGGTGATGTCAGCAACCGAGGGAACTCGAGCGAGGGGGCAAAATACTTCTCGGGTATGGCTGTTGCCGCAACGGCTGTTCAGATAGAACAAGTGCGCTATTCCTGCCATGAATAGCCCACGAGGCCGTAATTTATGCTATCCAATAGCAATAGATCACGGACTGGAGCACCTTGCGCTATTCTAGCTGCATATTTCCGTAACTTACCTGTTCAAATAGCAATACAACGCCCGACTGGAGATGCTCTTACCACGTATATATAGGCATCTTTTGGGAAGAGGAGGCATCTGCTGGAACTCTCTACGGGGCTGTCAATGAATTAAGATACCGACCTCCTTATTATAGTGGACAGGTCGCAACTGGCACAGTGTACCACCCGTCAAAAGGCGATGTTCCGATTATTTCGGTACGGTAACCATATGAACATCCCATCAACATCTCAAAGAAAACGCGCGATTCGTACGTTCTAGCGCTAACATTTTGAACGCGTTCTTTAGGAAGGTCATTAGTCCCCCTAACTACGTCTTCCTTTGACGCTTAGCTACAAATGAAAGTTCAGTGCTAACATTTACAGTGATAGTGTCTCTCTATAACGTACCGATATGTTTGCATCAGAATTCAAATGGGGATCTGAACACGTCATCACAATCACGAAATATGATTGGTCGCCGTTTTATGAGGGTGTCCACTACAAGCTGAGGAGGTCGGTACCGGTAAACACAGCAGCAGTCCGTAAACTACATGTAGTATGGAACAGGTACACTGTAATCACCGTATTTAGACAACTAGCCAGCCAATCACAGCCTCGTATTGACCTCCATACAACCATCAACATATTCCTCTTTCGGTCATGGAGTTCTACCCGGAAGATGCGGCGAGTGCAGACGCCGCCGCTTGTGCCGCGCTTTTGCAGGCCACACGTTGATTCTGGTACGTCCCTTCTCTTCCCACATCCCCCTCCTCCTTATCCTTCAAGTTGCACCTCCGTTCGCCTCGTATTAGCGTCGCAATCCTCTGACCTAGTTGTGTATCATTCGTGTGGCCAGCCGGCCGTCTCCAACGCGAATCTGGGCCAGCTGACGCTCGATCTGCTGATCAACACGCTGCTGCAGAACGGGAAAGCTTTCGTACGTCCAGTGGTGCAATTCCGGCCTCAATTGACCCGATAGAAGCCTAGAAACTGACGAAAAGCTCGGATCTGGACCTGAATCAGGACGTGGAGCTCACCCGTGTGGGCCACCTGCTCAGCCAAGAGGTCCCTCCCATCGCTGGGGGCGCCGCCTTTGCTAAGCAGCAGCCGCACTCGCTGTGTCTGAATCTGGAGGGTGCGTGGCTGCAGTTTCAGAGCTGTTGAAAGGCCCAGCTCATATTGTGTGGTCATTTGCAGTGTATCAGAGCAAGGAGAAGAAGATCACGATCATCCAGCAACGAGCTCCTGTGCTACCGGTAAGTTGCTGGCCTGGTGTGTAGTTTGCTGTTGCTTGGACAAATCTTCTGGACTCAAAGGCGTGTGGTTTTCGTTGTTACGGGTAGGGACGAGCTCATGCGTTTATTCACGAGCTGGTGGGTTGGGCGGTGAGCAGCAAAGTAGCGACGCTTGGAGTTGTTGCTGGCTGCGACGACATGTTGCGCCATGACCCCAACATGACGAAGTGAGTGCTACATAATTATTTTCCCGCTGGTTAGACTCTGACATAATTGTTTGCTTGTAGTCGCCCGATCCGTACCATCTACTCGGCTGAAGCTGCTCAGCTGGACGAATCCTTCTTGACTCGTTTCGAGGGACTGACAACCTCTGCTGAGGTTTCTCAGGAAACGACGGAGGCGGCTTCCTCGTCTGCTGACCAGTGGGCGTCGATTCGCGGTGCTGGGCTCGCCCCGCTGCTTCATGCTGAATGTGACGAGCAGAAGTTGCCGTTCATTGCGTGGGTCATGCCGTGTGCGGAAGGTAACAATGTTCCCGATGCTGCGGCACTGGCATCGCAGCTCTTCCGTGCTCTGCGAATTCTGCCCAAGCAACTGGCTGACCCAGCAGCAGCTCCCCATTCAGCGCCTCCGATGCTTCCCTTCGCGTTCCCGCCATCGTGGAACCAGCTTTTCGGACGTGGACCTGATGTGTCGTTGTACCTCTAATAGAGATGCCTGCTTCGCATGAATATTTTCAGATTCAAGTGCCGCAGATAGAGTTCACTCACTGTTTATTACGTTGATCGAGACGAGCTGAAAGGGGCCAGCAAAGCACGTTCTTCTTCAGGGGATCTGTCAGCGATGGACTCCGGCCGCAAAATGTCCATTGAAGTTGAGCCAGGCGTAGAATTTGTACCTGCACGAATCCCAAAGCTGGCCCCTGCGTCTCCTGTTACCATTCCTTCAAGAACTGCACAAGGTTTGCAAGCAGACATGTAAGTTCTTAGACCCTGCAAGACTCGACAGCCTTCGCTTACTCTCGACTATGTTGTGTATTGCCAGACTGGAGCTTGCAAGAGCATTGGAGCAGGTAAACGCTCAGCGTAGCAAACTGCTAAGCAAAAGCGCCAGTCAACCGTCAGTGCGGCTCAAGCCTTTAGCCCCTCCGATGTTAATCACCAGAAGCAATCCGCCAATAATTGTAAGTGTGTCAGAGGCATGAAACACTCTTTCAATTGATTAACGTGATGCTAGCAAGCAGGTTGCGAGTCGTGGACGGATCTGAAACTTTGCGACTGCGGCGAGGAGATACGCCCTGCAGATGAGAGATTTCACTTGCAACACGAGTGCTCTCGTCGTCTCATTCGTTGTATTCGACCTGGTTGCACGGAAATGTTTCAGGCTTCGAACCGCGATCTGCACGAGCAACGAGCTTGTTATTTTGCTCGCCACACGCGGAAGCTGCTTCGTGATCGAGACGATGGAGATACCCCAGTCGAATGCGAGTTATGCCACGAAACGCGCTTCATCATCCGAAAGCGCTACCTAAAAAGCCACCAGCTGTACATGTGCGTGAAGCGTCACGTACCCTGTCGCTTTGCAGAATGGGGCTGCGAGTTGAAATTCTCACAGGAAGAGCAAGAAGCTCATGAGGCGAGCGAATGTGTTGTTGCCGAAAGACGAAGGAAAATCGCTGCCGACGCGCTCCTGGTGAATGAAGAAATCGTGTGTGACTGGTGCCAGCAAATGGTCAAGAAGCGCAAACTGCTCGATCACCAAGAAGAAGAGTGTCCGGAACGCGAGCGACCATGTCCAAATGCTGTGAACGGATGCAAGGAGTGGGTTCCAGTGGGCAAAATTGACGAGCACTTGCGAACTGATTGTATGGTGACCGTAGAACGGAATACGTTAGCAGCGAGAGCTCGTGAAAAGAACTCACCAGTGACGTGTCCGGAGTGTGGCGTGGTGGTTCGACTGCGATGCCTTAATCGCCACTTTCGAGACGAGTGTGTTAGTCGCGTTGTGGCTTGCAAAAATGCCGCTCATGGCTGCAAAGCTCGCCTCCGATGGCGAGATCGACACTTGCACGAGGACTTTTTGTCTCTGTCGAAAGACCGCAGTATGATTCAGTTCAACACCGGTGGAAACGCGTACATTGCGGTCAACAACAGCAAGCTGCAAGCCACTTCTCAGTCGCCTTGTGATCTGTCTCCACCTTGGACAGCAGAATATTACGTGTGGATGGTTGATGCAGAGGAAGAAATACTCTCGCTCCACAAAAGCAGTTTGGAGCTGATGGAGACGGTGGCTGTCAACAAACGCGAGAATGAGCAGTGGCAAACGAAGTCAGATGCCTGCAAGAAGAAACTCAAGGAGTTGAAGCAGAAGCGCAAACGCAAAACCAACGACAAAACGCAAGGAACGCACCTCTCTGGAGAAGAGATGACGAACGTAGCGAAGAAGTTGGCGGATGATTTTAACGATGCCGAGAACGGATTGCTAACGACTCGGAAGGAGATCGCATTGGCTCGAGGCTGGATCGATCTTAACATTCTCGAGGCGAAGCGCATTCTGGACGCTGATGTGACGGACGAAGAAGCCAAGAAGGCTCTACTTACCGCCGTTGCGGATCAAACTGCCCAAGTTTTGCAAGAGAATTTGTTGCTAGTGCAATTGTTGTCTGAGGCTGATCGTGTACTGCTAAGCGACTTGAATGCTTGGGCGAAACAACTATCAGCTGTCAGTCCAAGCAAGGAACAACAAGCAGAACGTCAACGCAAAGCTGCAGAGCAGAACAAGTTGCTGAGCAAACGCAGTGAGTTCCAAGCCTCGTTGGATGCTCTGGATCCTGATAATGCAGACAACTCGCGGTTGCAACGGAGATACGAGCGTGAGATCGCCAAGGTGGACGCGAAATTGGCACTGGTCTCCGAGAACAAACCGACGCAGCTCCTGGAGCGCTGCGGCCGCCACATCATCGCGTCGTCCACCAAGAACGTCATCTCTCTCGTGGCCGGACCAAAAGGCGAGATCACCTTTTACCGCCCGTCAGGAGCCAAGACAGCACGAGACGTTAATTTCCAAGTGCGCCTCGAGCGCAACCGCTGGCACCACGTCGTGTTCTCGGCCGGAATGAAAGAGCTCAGTCTCTTCCTTAATGGTGAGCTCAGGAACATCCGTCGTGGCGTATTCGACCTGCCTATGAGCAGAATCGGCTCCAAGGACAAGAGCGAGTCGTTCCAGGGCTTCATCCACGAGGTGCGTTACTGGAAGGAGAGCCGCACCATCCAGCAGATCCAACAAACTGCTTCTTCCATCCTGCACGTGGCCAAGTGCAAGAGTTTGCTCGGCTACTGGACGTTCGAGGAAGGTCTGGGCGACCTGGTGGACGACATGTCGTTGCAGCTGCCTCGCTCCGCTTGTGTGGATACCAATTGGGTCACGTACGACACGCCCGAAGTCCGCAAACGCTTTGGGATTCCTCCGACGCCGTCGCTGCGCGACCAAACGTGCTGCATCGTGAACCAGAAGCTCAAGCTGCTGGCCCAACGCGCTCGAGACCGGGAGATGGACCTGGTGCCGTGTCGTCAGCACTGCGAGCAGGTGGTCGCGTATCGCCATCTCGAGAGTCACCACCGCACCGAGTGCGTGAACCGCATGGTCGTGTGTAAAGAGGTCGGATGCGACCAAGTGATCCGCTTGAGCAGTGAGAAGGAGCATTTGCAGACCCAGTGCGAGCGCCACTTGCACCGAGACGAACTGCTGCGAAGATACCACGACAAGCGCGAGCTGGTCGAGTGCATTCTCAACTGCTCCGAAATGGTGCAAAAGCGGTTGCTGACGCAGCACTGTCATAAAGAGTGCATCAACCGACTGATCACGTGTCCGTGGGACGACTGCGGTGGGACAGTTGTGGCCAACACGCTGAGTGTCCACCTGGACAGAGACTGCAACAGTAAAACCAAGGACGAGAGAAGGACGATGGTGGACAGAGCGAGAGAGCGACAGAGGTCGAAACACGAGAGATGATGCATTCATCCAGCAAATGGACCCCTTTGGTATTGCAGTCAGTTTACGCTAGCAACTGCAAGAGCTGCAGGCTTAAGCCACCAGCGTCGAGGCCGTGGCCGACTCGTACTTCCAGTTGGGCGAGAGCTTGCGGTTCTTGCGGTAGTAGCGAGCGAGGCGGTGGATACGCGACTCGATGAGAATGAGGCGGAACTTGGAGTCCTTGTCCTGACGGTTGCGCTCCAGGTGTTTGCGAACGGCCACCGCCTTCTTGATGAGCATGTACAGGTCCTCCGGCAGCTCCGGGGCGAGGCCTGCGATTGGTGGAAAATCGAATTACCCGCGTACCCCCACGTCAACACGGAGAGGCAGAGCCATCGGATCCGTCAGCGTCAGGTGGTACCGAGCACGACGACCGAACGAAAGCCAAGAATAGAACAGATTCCGTCAGCGTACAAATACAAATAACAAATGAATTGCAGGATGCGAAATGAATTGCAGAAAGCACGCACCGTTCTTCTTGAGAAGACGCAGCACCTTGGAGCCGGTGACGCTCTTGACCTGGGCGATGCCGTGCGAGTCACGCAGGATGACGCCGATCTGCGACGGGGTGAGGCCCTTCTTGGCGAACTTGCAGATGTGGTCCTCCACGTCCTCCGACGAGACCTTGAGCCACGAAGGCGGCGAGCGCTTGTACGGGCGAGCAGACTTGCTCATACCCTTTCCGTGCGAGTGCATGCGGCCCATGGTGACTGGAGTGAACTTTGACTTGCTGGAGAGGAGATCAAAGAGTGAGGCCACGCACAAAATTGGCCGCGCAGGACGAAGAGAACGCCAGCCAACCAACAGGCAGGACAGGTTCTGGCTGACCATTGGCTGAAATGCGACACAATAAGCGATCTGATTGGGAGATGGGAAAAGAGAGTACTGCCACCCTTCGTTTACAGTCCGCACAATATGATGACTTACGAAGTTGTGCGGACGCTTACGAGAGGTGAATTGCCGGCCAAACGACACAATCCCTTTCAACCGCCATGGGCAGCGACGACGAAGGTGTAGCGTTCCAGTCGAACGCGCTGGACGTCGTGGGCTCCTGGCTATTGGGTGGCGATGACCAGGAGCAGGAAGAGGGGCAGAATCAGGTGACGCAGACGCAGCGCCGACCTGTAACGCTCTACCGTCCGTCGGCCGCAGCTAAAACTCTGCCGAGTCTAACGCGGCCCAGCGCGCCCAATGCGGACGCGACGCTGACGGAGCAGGAGAAGGAGATGAAGCGCAAACTGTTGCGCAAACCTCGCGGTAGCCGTGCGGAGGAAGCGGCCAAAGCTGAGAAGGAGGCGCAGGCCGCGCGAAACGAGGCGCACGACGAGGAGGAGCAGGAGCTCGTGCGCTACAAGACGCAGGTGGTGAAGACCGACGACAAGAAACGCAAGCGCACGGCGCAGGACGATCTGCTGGACAAGTTGCGCGAGGAGGCGGCCAAGAAGAAGGCCAAGAACCTCAAGAGGAAGCTGCAGCTACAGCGCAAGAAGCAGCAGCAGCGAGAGCAAACGAAGAACGACGTCGCCGCCATTTGATAGAGGTGCGACGAAGGACTGGCCGATTGGGCTGTAACTTAATGAAGAAGATAGTTTTGTCAAGGATTTGGCGACGTGGTACATTACAGTCGTCTACAGGCGCAGTTGGCACGATGCCGCGTCTACAGATCGAAATACGAGGCTGGGTGGGCTTGTTTAGTGCTTTCTGCTCAGCTATCAGCGAATTATGGTGGCGGGTCTTGATCATTAGGCAAAACGGAGTTCTACCAGCAGAATTTGCCTATGGACCACTTGAGCAGCAATGGCTACAATATACTACTAGTAGTAAGAACAAGCCAAGCTCTAGCTGGCTTCAATGAAGTTCACCAAGCGATGTTTATTATGTATGCTGCTATGGATACTACTACAATATGAAGCGGGTGCTGACCAAACGATGGAGAAGAGTGCCGCCACCTAAGACGAGAACTCTCCCATGACCGCCCTGCTAAGCCAGTCGAGTCCTTCGTAAACTCCGTCCCCGTTCGTTGCAACACTGGGCTGCACGTGCGTGGGGTTCTTGGTCACCGCTGACAGTTCCAGTCTGTCTCGGAGTTCTTCCGCCGACAATGCGTTGGGCTGGTCCTGTTTGTTGGCGTACACTAGCAACTTTGTGTCGGCCAGCTCGTCCGCTTCAAAGATCCGGCGCAAAGCCTGCTTTGCTTCATCGATGCGTTCAGTATCTGCGGCGTCAACGACGAAGATGACGGCGTCGTTCTTGAAGAGATAGTGCTGCCAGAGCCCGCGGATCCTCTCCTGTCCCCCATGTCCCAGGCCGTGAACTTGATGTTCTTGTACTCGAAGGTCTCGACGTTGATGCCGATGGTTGGGATGGCGGTCACCACCCCGCCCAGCTTGATCTTGTAGAGTATCGTGGTCTTTCCGGCGCCGTCCAGGCCGATGATCATGATGCGACTCTCGCGGTTGCCGAAGTACGAGACCAGGCTGTCGTAGAGAGCTTTGATTGAGAAGGAGAAGATATTGCCCATGGCGGAGGTGCTGAAGTTGGAAAATGACTTCGTACCCCCTAAATGAGACCGTGTCAAACAAACAAACAAAAAGACGCTTAAAAGCGTCTTTTAGATGGTTCTTAAAAGAACCATCTATTAGAGTTACCGCTATAATCACCCTTAAAGATGACCACCCGGCTAAGCAAGTTGAAGCTGATACGTTTTGGTCCTGTGATTGGTCCAATCCCGCCAATCACAGCAGCACATGTCATGCCACTCAATTTCGACGACAGTTTCCATTTTGACCACAAATCCCCACTCGCTAAGTGTGAAACAGCCTCCCCAACCATCGGCTTCAACGTCGAGCGAGACCTTCGAGTACAAGAACATCAAGCTCACGGCCTGGAACATGGGGGACAGCAGAGGATCCGCGGGCTCTGGCAGCACTATCTCTTCAAGAACGACGCCGTCATCTTCGTCGTTGGAACGCATCAATGAAGCAAAGCGCGCTTTGCGCAAGCTGTTCGGGTACGAATTTATTCAAGAAGAGATGGCCGGTGCAAAGTTACTAGTGTACGCCAACAAGCAGGATCAGTCCAACGCATTGTCGGCGGAAGAACTCCGAGACAGACTGGAACTGTCAGCGGTGACCAAGAACCCCACGCACGTGCAGCCCAGTGTTGCAACATTGGGGATGGAGTATACGAAGGACTCGACGGGCTTAGCAGTGTCGTAGGTGCATGAGCTGGGTGCAGGCCACTAAAGACACAAAATTGGGGAATGCCTCCAAGATTTCCAACTAAGTGAGTGCTCTAAGAATCGCTTTACTACAAGAATCTCCGCGTTTTCCAGTAGCGCCTGTCAGTGCCAGCCAAGATCCAGAGCCGTGGAGGAGCGCATTCCACTGGTCTTTTGCAGCAAAGCTCACTACTAGATCTATACTTTGCTTGCATGTGCAAAAGGAAGATGCGCCTGTGCATGTTGACCAAACGATGCAGAGTCAACGAGAGCGCTGTCAAACTCACATCCTCTAAAAATTTAAGCAATTGCATATGAACGCTGCACAACGCGGTCGCAAAACGCCAGCCTTATTCTCGTCCCACCCTTATAGAACACCCGCCGCTGGTACTGAGGTGACGCAGGGTGCGTCACTGGGCTACTCAATTGTAGACCACTCCGAGTAGCGGGTGCCATAGAGCTGTAGGCAGCCTAAAGAGCGGTTAGTAGTAGATGCACTAGAAGTAGGAAAACACGAAAGTGCCGGGCAAAGCCTCGACAGGACCACGGTGTCCGGCGTGCTGCTCGCAGAGCGCAAAACCAAAAAGTGTGAGAGGAGCAGCCACGCCTCGCACCGCGTTCCGCAAAAGGAGATTAGCAATAACCATACAACTATACCGTCTTCTATAGTCAGCGTCAGTGTTTTGCCCCGCAGCGGAGCACACCATCGGGCAGCGCATAGCCAACGATTGCGCTTGCATACTCAGTCGTAGGTAGTTCTTGTAGGTGTCACGCCCGTGTACGTGGTACACGGCGTGCGCAATGATCAGTGTCCGGATAGGTAGGTCAGGATAGGGATCTGCAGTGGACAGTGGCTCGGGTGTATGGGCACTGGACACTGGCAGAAAGTATACTGTGGGCTGCCATCTCCCACTCGCTGATCCGCAGCAGCCCGGTGTCAACTCTGAACCACGGTCTCTTGGGGGCCTTGACGAGTGGGACGGCGACATAGCGGATATTGAGCGCAGGATGCAAGGGCCACCCATTCACCATGAGCTCAAGCAGGAAATTACCCGGGTCTTAGACGAGGGAGAGGGGAGAAATTCTGAGCTTCTCCATTTTCTAGTGCTAACAGTGTCGCAATTGTCATTGGCGGCTCAGCAGCGAATCTTGGCTACGAATCTACGGGACCCGATCGGGCGTGACGCTGTCATACAAGAATTCCAGATCCCTGAACCAGCAGTTCTGCAATGGCAGCAGACGAGAGTAAACGGCAGGTCGGCGCAGGAGAAGGAAGAGACAGCAAAGTACTCATCCCCAACCAAAGCACCGTACTCGGAATCTCACCCGTCATCCACTCCGAGTTCGCCAGGGCACGAACTCGTACAAATTGTGCGACCGCGTAAACTGCTTCAGCGTCCAACCAAGCCCCCATTAAATTAAAGCGAGCGCATATCGCAACGCCAGAGGATAGGAGAGAAGAGGGTGGACGAGTGGTGAACGCGAACAACAGAGCGGTGCCGCTCAATAAACGCAGTGGGGAAGATCTGACGAAGGATATGCTTGGGGGTTCAATGAGGTTGCTACTTCACACCACCGGACAACAACAAGCCAGTCAGCTGGGGGATGCCCATCTGGCTGCTGTTGTGGGGTGCATTCGCTCGGGACTGGGAAGAGAGCACAACACTCCCGTATCCAGGCGCCGAGGCAACTGCAGTAGTTTGGGAACAGGCGGCTCGATCAGAGCCTGAAAGACTTTGCAGTTGTTGCGGACGTTTAGTCATCCACATGAAATTCTTCAAAGACTACCCGCCAATGCTATTAAAACTTTGACAGCGAGCTGGAGAATAGAGTGCTGGCACGCCGCCATCTCGGGCGCGATTCAGGAGGAGCATGCTGACTCTGTACGTAGCAGACGACTAGCAGCTTAGGAGCAGCGGGTGACATCAGTGCGAGCAGAAGGCAGGCATCTTCGGCTTGCGATCATGAACAGCACTGATGAGTGGGCGGCTGAGCAAGCAGCGAAGTATGGTCGGAGCTCAGCTCTAAGGTTATGCGCACCGAAACATCAGCTCAGAATGGGGCAGCACTGCTCGGATCTTCCAGTTTTCCGACGGACACAGCAGAGGATCGGCTAAAACGGCACCTGGATGCACTCCGGACGCTACCGAAGTACTACCAAAGTTTCTTGGCAACGATGCGGTGCAGACAATTCAGTGGGAGCAGTTCACCAAATATTTAGCGACAGAGTTGGATGAGGGAGAGATATTGTGTATTCAGCAAGAGGACGACGACCAGTCCCTGCTTTTGCACTAAGGGCAACGCATTGTCGACTCTCGCACGACTCCACAGGAGATCGGCCGCGGATAACTTTGATGCATACAGCCGGCAGGCACTGGCAAGTATGGCTGATTTTCATACTGAGGACGAGGGCGAAGTAAGACCGAGGTCGCAGCGGTCGGATATTCGGATTGTGACTCAGAATGTCCGCGGCTTCAAGGAAGAAGACAGATGGGAGTGGTTGTCAGCATGGAGAAATACTCCTCGCGCGGACAGACCTGCGCTAATTTTGCTGCAAGAAACGCATGTCGGTTCTGTAGAAGAGCAAAAAGAGTTGGAAAAAGGTGGAATTGGATGTGGGGCCAAGCTCGAGGTGATACGCCGTTATCCTACTGGAGCGTGAGCTCCCACAAACAAGGAGTTGGCATCTTGGTATTTCCCGACTACAAGGATGTTGTTCGCCCGTGGAATAGACATTTGTGGACTTCAAGAGCAACTGGGGTACAGCTTCAAGATATGCATGTATTAAATATGTACGCACCGGCGTCTTCCAAGGCGGCTCGGGAGGAATATTTCGACAGTATGCGGAGTTGGCAGTTGTCGCAAGTGGAATATCCGGTGGTAGCAGGGGATTTTAATTGTGTGGAGCAGCCTCTGCTCGACAGGCTTGGAGGAGATAGACCGGAACGCACGGAGAGCGAGTCTTTGTCTAGGTTGGTCCAATCGGCGCAACTGGTGGATGCACGAAACTTGTTGGGGTCGGCACTTCACGAACTGGAACTAAGTGCAACCGAGCATTTTACGCATTGGCAGGGAGAGGCGGCCAGTCGGATTGACAGGTTCTACTTAGCGGAGCGGCGAAGTACATGGCTACAATGGGTACAAGTGCAATTACCACCAATGCCTTCCGATCATGATGAAGTGACAATACATTTGAGAGATCCAAACCGCGAACATCGTCCGACCACGCGCCGATCGATGTATCCGATTGCTGGCACGCACTCTGAAAGGTTAGTTGAGGAGCTCCTCAGGGAACTTAACGGTAAACCTCCCCGCGCCCAGGTGAAGGTTCACTGAGCTGGGATGCTTGGATCAAGCAGTGTAAAAGACGATCAAGCTGGTCACAAGGCGCAATGCCAAGCGTAGGCGAGGTAAAGCAGCTAAACGGGACAGACAGCTACGCGAAAATGCAACATCACGTACCCAACTTCTGCGGACACTGGTGGCGGACATTCGCGAGCGGAGCAAGGCACGTTTTGGAAACCGGCTGGAACGAACCTCAGCAGACGTGAGATGGCTCTTTAGGCGAACCGCAGTTTGGGAACGAGATCAGACTGTCACTCAAGCATTAGTGAATGTAGACGACAGTGCTGGGATTTTACTTCTCGATTTCGCAAAAGCCTATGATACTGTGGATCGAGTATATTTACTTGCGGTACTCCGGCAGTTCGGCTTTTCGCCAGAATTCGTGGACTTGATAGAGCGTCTCCATGACAACACCACCGCTCAATTTCTCGTGAACGGCGAGTTATTGGAGCCAATGGAGATTAAGTCCGGCATACGTCAAGGATGTCCACTTGCGCCATTGCTCTTCATTCTAGCGGCGGAACTCCTGGCACTGGGACTTGGACAGGATCAACAACTCAGCGGTTTGACGGTTCCGGGCTCCATGCCACAGAAGACACATATTTTTTCTGCCTTTGTCAATGACTCCACTGTTTTCTTAGAACAAAGCCGGCAGCTGCCTCGAGTGCTGACCAAGGTAAGAGAATTTGGGCGCATGTCAGGCCTACAAGTCCAACCAGCTAAAAGCCAGTATATTTTCCTGAACAAGGCCATCCAGTTACGGGAGTGGTGCGGTATACCAGTTCTGCCTCTAGGGCAAACAGTACGCTACCTGGGGTACGAAGTTGGATTTGGAGATCTCCAAAAGATCAATTGGGCGAAACGGATAAGAAGTCTTCACCGAAGAATGGCTACAGCGGGGCTTGTAGCTACTACGGTTCGAGATCGGGTGGACTTGTTGAATGCGATTGTGTTACCGGCCGTATTGTTCACGGCAAAGGTGTTCCCCCAACCAAGGACGTGCAACTCCGGTTAGTGAATATGCAAAAGCAGTTTTTGTGGCACCGCGAGCTGAAGGATGACCCCAGTCGGCATAAGTTAAGTCCAAGTTTAATTTTCACCCTCAGGCAGCTGGGGGCATCGGGTTAATTGCAATACCGGTCGCTATTCAAGCGCAACGCGTGAAGGTGGCAATGCTGTGGCTAATTGGAAGGAAAGACATCTACCAAGAGGCTTGGAAATGCTGGATGGGAATCCACGGAAATGAACCTACCATTACGCCTCGAGCGCTCACGAAACGAAGTTGCCCTGCGCACTGGTCCAGTCGCCGTCGTCTGGGCCAGATTGAGCTGGGTACTGTATTGGCACCGCAGCTAGAAGAGCAAGAACATCGACGCCGCAGAGCACAGCAATACCTGCCTAAATTGGCAGCCTGTGTGGCACAAGGATTGCGAAGTGCAACGGACCAGCCCAGGTCCCGACACTTATTTTTCGTAGCCGTCAATCTGGAGTCAATTCCGGCGATTAGGCCGGTACCAACGGAATACAAGGCCTTCTGGGGTACCTTCTCGTGGGCGGACAATCCTTGGATTCTGGATAGCAATGCTCCAACGTTACTTCGCACGAAGTATAATAGGATCGAGGTAACCTCGATAGGCAGCCTCGAGATTACCCGAGTTGCGTTAACAACCTACTCAGTCCGGGTACCAACCGCAACAGGTTTTCAAGATGGACACACGGTCGCAAAGTTGGAGAGATGGCTCATAGCAATTCTGCTTGGTCCCCCAGGCTTAAGGTCGGCGAACAGCTGGGACGACAGCCACATCTGACACTTCGCAAGCCACCACAGTTACGGCACCGATTCAACTGGAAGGCAGTGACCAGCTCGACGATTGTTGGCACCGCAAACGATGGAGTTGCAACAATCACGCTCGAACAGATGACGAATGGAATAAACTGGGAAGTGCATTCTAACACGAATGCGAAGCGCGATGCCAAGAAATTGTCCAAACACCCGGGGGCATCGTGTTTTTGGCGAACCCGGCGATTCATGGATTTCCGTGGACAGTGCCATTTTCCACAAGCAACCGAAAAGTTATCGAAGTGCTGAAGCAGCAGCCGAAAAAGCAGCTTCGACACCAAGCGAGCCCGAAACTGGACAAAGTGCTGACTAAGTGGAGAGAAAACGGAGCGACGGATAGCTGGGTCCGAGGACAGCAGAGCCAAACGCCACGGCAACTGGGCTCACAGAAATATGATTACGAATTTTCAGGTGTGGATGGTCTATCGAATGGCCACTCAGCAGCTAAAACTGCACTACGATGGAGTGGAGCAACAATCAGGTTGTCCGCAGGACAGTGACTGTCAGGATCACAGGATTACGATGACTCACATCAGCTGGAGGTGCAAACGAGCTCAGCAATTTTGGAGGCGATGCTTAGAGCACTGGCTCGGGTATGAAATTTCTAGTCAAAGACTCGAACAATACAAAGACTACTTCGCGGCACGACGGGCGCCGCCAATTGGCAGTCGACTTCAGAGCGGGGCATGGAGACAAAAGAATGCAGACGCACTGCACCGAATTTGGCGGGCTACGTGCAGCATAGGAGGGGCACTATTGTGGCTCATACGAAACCAAGTGGTGCATGAAGGCAAGGCGTGGCGAGCTCCTCAGCAACTGGAATACATGTGGAAAGCGTGTCTACGGCAGTTGAACGCAATAGCTCGACAAGAACGAAACAAGTCCGGGACCAGACTGATTGGGATTCAATTCCAGCTCAGCCTTGACTGTTATGCGGACATAGGAAAGGAGATGGACCCGAAGGACCCTGCTCCGCCGTCACCCAGGTGGCTCCGTACGGAGTCGCTGTTGGGCAAAAGACTTAGAAAATATCAGGAAGCTATTAACTGATCTCGGCTGTAACGGGGTTACTCGATAAAGTACGGTTGTGTAAGGTCACCCAATTTGGTGTGACCACACTCTCCTAAATCAGTACACAGTACGTGAAAGATAACAAGATATCAGTAGGTGGCTTCACAGCCAATAGATATGCATAAGACTAGGCTCTACTATAGTAGATAGTGAGACCTATAGATTTACACCAGGGCGGCTTTGCCGCCGATCGCAATAATACATTCAGTTTACCTTTAACCTTAAGAGTTACATTGTATTGTAAAGACTGTTACTTCTGGAGCCTGTACGCTACTGTCGTACGCTCGTCCCTGTTCTTTGTATAAGAACGTCAGGGTAAGCTACCTGCTTAAGATACTCGCTGAGTCCGACCAAGTCTTCCTCTACGCTACAGTCTACGGCAACCCCGCTGCACTTGGTAGCACTTGTAGTCAATCCTACACCTGAGTCGTTACGACTGTCCCTCTGTGAGGATGGAGCATATCGCCCACTTACCGGCGAGTCAACAAGACGGGCTTAAAAAGCTGATGTCTTTGATCAGGCCGGAAGGTGTGGCTCATCTTGCTTCGCAAGGCCCCGACGCTGTCAACGCGCGTCTGGAGGCGTTCTATAACTATGAGAATGCTCTGGTAGAGCACATCGAGCAGAAGATGACTGCGGCCGCTGCGTCTACGATGCCCAGGCCCTCATCGGATGGAGCCCCAGAGCCAAACCGCTCATGGTGAGCGTCAAGACCTTCGAGGGCAAGGAAGGAGAGAATCTCCTGCTCTGGGTCAGAGAAATTGAGATGGCTATGACGTCCGCCATGCTCAAGACCGAGCAGCAGCGCGTGGCGCTAGCTATCTCAAAGCTCGGGGGTCGAGCGCGAGAATGATCACTGACCTGCGGTACGTCCGTGGACGCCGCCTTCCCTCATGGGATCAGCTTAAGCTGCAACTCGCGAGCATTCTCGCCGCCTAACCAGGCATATCGCGTGAAGTCACGCTTCCTTGCTACCCGACAGGGTAAGAAGGAGTTGGTGGACTTCGTCCAAGAGTTGCGAACTCTGATTGCCGGTATGGCAGCAGGTCTCTCCCCGAGGCGGTCACGGTGACCATCTTCATAGAAGGTCTCCGCACTGGCGTGGCCAGGACGGAAGTCTTCCGTGTTCACCCGTCTTTTTGAAGAAGCCGTGAACGTGGCGTTGAACGCCGAGTTCAACTTCAAGTCCGCTCGACTTGGTTGGAGTGCTTCGCACAACAGCTCGTCTGGAGCTTCGGGTTCGTCCAATGGACCTGAGCCGATGGATCTCAGCTACGCTGAAGACGAAGAAGCTGAGCTTCAGACTGCCGAGCAGCGCATTGGCGTTCGCCGCTGTTATGTGTGCGGGAGCACGCAGCACCTGCGTCCGGGGTGTCCGCTTCGCAAGCAACGCCAGGCTCCTATGAGCCGAGGCCGCGCCTCTGACCGGAAGCCGGACCCTTGGCAGGAAACGCCAAGACCCAGTAGGCGCGGGGCGGCCTGCTGGGGAATAACTCGGTTCTGTTGAACCTCTGAGAGGAGGTCAGCAGGGCTTGCCCCGGAGAGCTCCGTGCTCTATAACACGGAACATGTATGCAAGCTGGGCTTGCTGGTCGTCGAAGCGACCGTGAAGGGCTTTAATAAGCCATGGGTAATCCTTATCGATTCTGGTGCGTCGGGCAATTACGCTCGATGCGCCACGATGGAAGGAAGTCAGCAGTATGCTGAGGCGCAAGTGGCGCGAGTGCGTGACACGGTCACTGTTCGTCTTGCGACGGGAGCCCGTGTTACGGTGCCTAAGGTTCCTGTGAACCTGGGCGTGAAGGTTTTGGACTTCGATAGCGTGGAACGCTGTTTGGTCCTTAATCTGGATTCGAGATACGATCTCATCCTAGGCATGGCCTGGCTGGAACGCCATGAGCCATGGATGGATTGGAGGTCTAAGACCTTAGGCGCTACGCGCTTGCCTCCTAGCGGAGCTTTGGCGAGTCATGAATCCACCTCTGCTAGGAAGCCAAAGCGCTATTGGCGCGAGCACTGGACCGAGACGGTCAATGTGCTAGACATTGGAGTGTCCGAGTTAATGGACACTGGCGTCACTGACGCGAGCCCTGAGCACTGCTCTTGGGCTGAACGTGGAGTGGCACGTAAACCGCTGAGCGGCCCTCGTTGTGTGAACGAGCTGCCGCTGTCTGCTTCCGAAAGCATGGCCAACCCGGTGTCGAGACACGCGGGGCTGGGCCCTTCCGCAGCGCGTGGGGTGACACGTTATTCGCCGAGCGACGCTCGCTCTGATGAGCAGCCTTCGCTGCATGCCAATGATGGCGTGGTCGACGGAACGTCGAGGCATTTTGGGCCTGGCCCTAGTGATGCGCGTGGAGTGGCACGTAATCCACTGGGTGGCAACTGCGAGTCAGGCAGCCCGCTGCCCGATGTCGGTAATGACATCGCGTCTCCTTTGGAGCAACAAGAGGTGAGGGCACCCGAAGACGCGTTTGGTCTTAAAACCCTGGTCTCCCGAGACGTTCGGTCTCCGCGAGGAGACGGCAGCGACGCCGTATGTCGACTGGGAAACGCAAGGCGTCTGTCCTGATACAGGAGTTATCCCGAGTGGAGGATGATAGCGAACAGCTATGCACACTCATGGATGGAGTGACTGGCGAGGCCAATGGTGAGATCACCTTGGAAAGTATTCCCACAGTCGATTCTCTGCTAGAGCTGGACGAGATGTCCGTCGTCGAGTTTGGCGAGGCCTTAAAGGCGGGCGAGTTAGCCGAAGTGGTCATGATACGACCCGAAGAAGAAGAGTTGAACTCTTCGTCGCTTATGGATGAAGCAGTCCTTGAGGACACAAAGAAGATCTTAAGTGATCGTAGTGGATCCGCGATCCTGAAGAATCCCTCGGATCCCTTTTATCCTTTGGTGAAGGACTTCCAAGACGTGGTCTCTAATGACCCTCCGTCATCTCTACCTCCCGATCGAGGCGTGCGTCATGAGATTGACCTGGTTCCTGGAACCAAATACTGCGTGACACGGCAGTGGTCCTTGCCAAGGGAGCAGTGCGACGTCATTGACGCCTTCTTCAGTGCTAAGCACGCGGCAGGAATGGTGCGAGAGAGCAAGTCTCCACATTCCACGCCGACATTCTGTGTCAGAAAGCCAAACGGGAAGTGGCGTATCGTTCACGCTTTTAATAAGCTCAACGCGGCCACTATCCCGGCGCAGACGCCGATTCCTAGAAAGGATGTTCTGCAGAACAACATGGTTGGCAGTACAATGTACAGTGCGCTCGACTTAGTCGATGGTTATTACCAATTGCTCATGCGTACGAGCGATATTCCGCTGACAGCGGTGAGCACTCCGAGCGGTATGCTCTGGGAGTGGATCGTGATGCCTTAAGGGCTGTCGAACGCGCCTGCGACGTTCAATCGTCTTGTGACGCAACTATTCAGGCCTCTTCGAGCGTTTGCGCAAACGTATTTTGATGACATCTTTGTCCACAGTCGTGCGGATCACGGGAAGTCGGATGTGGAGAACCACATCGACCATCTACGAGCGGTGCTCGAGTGCATGCGCACTAACAAACTTTACGCTAACGCGTCTAAGTGTATCTTCGGTGCTGAAAAGATTCCCTTCTTGGGATGCTTTATTGGAAAGCGTGGCCTTCGTGCGGATCCCGCCAAGGTCAAGTCCATCGTGGACTGGCCTCTTCCTCGCAACCAGAAGGATTTGTGGAAGTGGCTTGGCCTGGCCAATTACTTGCACAAGTACATCAAGAACTATGCTGAGATGGCTCGGCCATTGTCCAATCTCCTTAAGAAGGATGCGGACTGGTGTTGGAACACCGAGCATCAAGATGCATTTGAGGCGTTCAAGGAGAGTCTCCTTCGTGCACCGATCCTGGCGTTGCCAGACCCTGAACGTCCGTTCAGCGTCGTCTGTGGCGCATCCGACTTTGCCATGGCAGTGCGCCTTTACAAGCTGATGCCGATGGGCACGAACGCGTGATTGCGTTTGAGTCTCGCCAGCTTAAAGCTGCAGAGAAGAACTATCCAGTTCATGACAAGGAGCTACTTGCAATGAAGTATGCCCTTGTCAAGTTCAGGGTACACCTGCTTGGTTCAAAACCGTTTGTGGTCTTTTCAGACCTTGCGTCGCTACGCACTGCGATTCAATCGCCTCATCTCTCGCAAAGGATGGCCAGATGGCTGTCCTTCTTCGCGGAGTACAACGTCGAGGTGAAGTACAAGCCTTGCAGGCAGAACGATCTGGCGGACGCGTTATCGCGTCGCCCAGACTATGAGCTTGCTCATGTCACGACGGTGACTTCGTCTGTGACGACGTTAATCCGCGCTGCGTATGCGCGCGATGATACGTGTGTAGCTCTGCTACGTGCTCTTGGGAGCAAGGAGTTTGAAAACTCGGACATTAAGTTGTCGGCGCGCCTGCGCGCGAGGTTACATCGCTATTCCATCGATGATGGCCTGCTGTACTACAGCACGGATGTTGAGGACACTCCCCGTGTCGTGGTCCCTCATGATGAGGATCTCAAGTATCGCATCCTCTATGAGGCGCATGATACGCCGCTTAGTGGCCACCTTGGTCGTGAGAAGACCTATGGCTCGGTGAGCCTGACGTGCTGGTGGCCCAAGCTTTACAAGTGAACAAGCACTTACGTGCGCACGTGCGAGACGTGCCAACGGGTGAAGCCTTCACCGCACGCGGCTGCGCCTCTGGCAAGTTTGCCTGTACCCTCTGGGTGTTGGGAGTCCATGAGTTTGGACTTTGTGTTCGGTCTTCCTAAAGACCAGGATGGGAACACATGAATCGTGTTCTTTGTAGACCGATTGAGTAAGATGGTACATCTTGCGGCAGTGCCGGACACCATCGATGGTAAAGGTACAGCAAAGCTGTTCATCGATAGGGTGTTTCGCCAACATGGCTTACCCGCATCGATTGTCTCTGACAGAGACCCCGTTTCACGGACCATTTCTGGTCGTCCGTGTTTACCATGCTGGGCACGAAGTTGGACATGTCCACGGCGGATCATCCGCAGACCGATGGTCAAACCGAACGCGCGAATCGCGTTGTGGAGGATATCCTCCGGAGCACTTGTGCCGAGAAGCCAAAGCTTTGAAGCACCATGCTCCCACTCGTTGAGTTCGCATTGAATAATGCAGTGCATGCCTCTACAGGCTACACACCGTTCTACGTGAACGGCCTCTCTCACCCACGCGTCCCTTTGACGCTACCACTCCGTGGTTCTGGGCTTGGTGGGGGGGAGCTCGATGAGCGACTTGCTGAAGTCAGCCCTACTACTGTTCAGAAACAGGTTGATGATTTCCTATCAACGCGTCTGAATGTCCTTCGACATGTGCGTGACACAATGGCTGAGAGCCAAGACAAACAAAAGGAATACGCAGATGCCAAGGGCAGACGAAACGAGCAAAGCTTTGAGGTCGGAGACCTGGTTTTATTGAACGCTAAAAACCTACCTACACATGCAGTGACCGCGGTCTTCAAGACCAAGCTGCGGCCGCGCTTTGTGGGACCTTTCAAGGTCGTGGCCAAGAAGGGCCTGGCGTACACGCTTAACCTCCTCAAGAGGATGCGAACGCATCCTGTGTTTTACGTAGGCTTGCTCAAGCCATACCAGGATTCGTCGCAAGTTAGCTCGGAGGAGCTGGCGCCAAGGTGGCGGGGCCACAGCGGTGGGCAGAAGACGATACAGAGCGTCTAGCTGCCCCTGCAGCCGAGCCACAGACTCCGCAAGCTTATCAAGCTTCTCCACGGTCGCGGCATGACCTCGCGCAAGAGCCATTAGGCGTTGAACGCCGGACTCGGGGTTCTCAACCCAATAGAGTCGAGTTGAGAAGTCGTCGATCAAGGTCACCGACCGGCCGTAGGCCTGCTCCGCCTCGTTCAGAGTTCGGCCGAAGCGATTCACATCGCATTGCAGATCCTGCACCCTCTCAAGAGTTGCAATCAACCCCGAGCGCTGCAGCGGAGGTTCGCCCTCCATCGGCTCATCAGCCTTCTCGTTTGCTTCGGCCGCCGCCGGCGTTGCTCGATGAGCAGGGAGATCTCCACTTCCATGTGGAAGAGATCTTGAAGCGACGAAGTCGCCAGGGTCATACCCAATATCTTGTGAAGTGGAGGGGTTATCCTCACTCCGAGAACTCGTGGGAGTTCGAGGGCCCGCTCCGGCAAGATTACCCAGACGTCGTGGACGCTTTTGATCAGAGTGATCTAATGCGTGCCGCGCACCAGCGACCGCGTCGTCGGTCGCTCCACGCTTTCCGCCAATAGGCCGGGAAGCGAGAGGATCAGCAGCCGCGCCCAAGCGCTGATCCTGAGCTGCAGCAGCAAATGCTGCAGAGCTCAATGGAGCATAATGGGATATCTGAGCTTGATATTTCTTTCCAAGCGTACCTTTCGCTCGACCCTTCGCGTACTCGAAGAGTAACTTGCGCTCGAGACGCACGTCAATCTCAGAGATGCTGGCTCGAAGAGCCTCCATTGACGATAACTTCCGGCTCCGGTGAGCCCAAGTAGTCATCAGAGTATCATACTCAGACTCCGTCTCCCCAGGCGCCAGCGCCAACACCACAGTGCGTACCATGGGTGCTCGCTTGAGCTTGGAGACGAATGCGGTATTCGGCAATGGTTGAGACCTGTGGGGTCACAAACCGAGCGCGTAGCGCTTGACGAGTTGCCAACTCCGATACCGTGCGAGCCGCTGGCCCAATGACATGCGGTGTCAACGGCCGATTCCCGAGTTGTTTTATATACTTCTCGGGATCGGGGGTTGTGAACCGATAATCCGAATGCGGATCGAGCAGAGGCTGAGCCACAGGGTGGCGGGTCAAGGGAGCCTCTTGCTCATTGAGCTGCAGCTCTTGGACCTCGTCGAGGGATTAGAGATCAGAGGATCTTCCAAACCGCGCGAGGCGCGCAGCGCGTTGAGACCTTCAACACCGGCTCGTTTAGCGAACGGATTATGAGCACGAAGCGCTGGGCGCTCAGCGGTCGCACTCGGTGCAGGGGTTCAACCTCGTGGAGTTCCCCGGGTTCCCCGACCTCGGACTCTTCATAGTCCACTGAGGGCTCCGTGAGTTCCTCAAAGAGGGCTTGGTTCGCGGTACGCGGCCGCTTGGGCTTTAGAGCCTCGGGAGTGGACATGTCCGCTGGAGGATGCCGGCGCGTGTGCTCGGCGTAGTACTCGTGTACTGAGAGCTTCTCAAGCGCGGGAGACAGGATGTCTTCGAGGCCACGGGCCGATAGTGCACTCGGTGCGGGCGATGTGGGGCGTGAGACTGGGATCAGTCGTTGGTCAAATGACGTGAGGCAGTTGTGAGCCATACAACGGACCGTCGGCCAGCTCGAGGAGTACTTGGAAAGTTCTGGAGCGCGGAGCTTGATGGAAGGTGACCCCGTCACACGCGTCAGTTGACGCTACCTCAATGAGGCGAATTGTCGAGTGACGACACGTGGTGTGTTCAGTCTGGGGGAGAGTGTAACGGGGTTACTCGATAAAGTACGGTTGTGTAAGGTCACCCAATTTGGTGTGACCACACTCTCCCTAAATCAGTACACAGTACGTGAAAGATAACAAGATATCAGTAGGTGGCTTCACAGCCAATAGATATGCATAAGACTAGGCTCTACTATAGTAGATAGTGAGACCTATAGATTTACACCAGGGCGGCTTTGCCGCCGATCGCAATAATTCATTCAGTTTACCTTTAACCTTAAGAGTTTCATTGTCTTGTAAAGACTGTAACTTCTTGGAGCCTGTACGCTCGCCCCTGTTCTTTGTATAAGAACGTCAGGGTAAGCTACCTGCTTAAGAGACTCGCTGAGTCCGACTAAGTCTTCCTCTACGCTACAGTCTACGGCAGCCCCGCTGCAATCGTAGATACACTGCTGTGTCGTCTGCATAGCCGGCCACTTTCAGTTCGAGTCCCGCGTCGGACTGGATGACTATCTCCTTTAGTCCGTGTTCTTGGTCTATATGTTGGTATAAAGACTCCAGCGCGAGAATAAATAACATCGAAGCCAGCGGGCAGCCTTGTTTGATCCCGCTGGTTATGTTGATCATCCGGGACTTGGACTTGGAATGCTTTCCAGGCTTGGACGTCAATGCAATGGCGCCCTCGTTGTCTCCAAGCAGCAACGGCACTGGATGCTTCCAGCCAAGTTCCTGGCAAAGGTTAGCAAGCCATAGCAGGTCCTTGGTCGCTTCTGACATCGCCACGTACTCAGCTTCGCAGGTGCTGAGCGCGTTAATTGCCTGCTTTTGCGAAGCGTAGGAAATTACGTTGCCGTCCAGCATAGTAACGTATCCTGATACTTCTTCGATCAACAGAGTCGTTTGCATAATCCGCATCGGAATAGCCGCAAAGTTGCACACCACGTCCTTGCTTCACGTCCATCACCAAGCCGTAGTCGCTCGTCGCCTTCAGGTAGCGAAGGACTCGCTTGGCTTCAGCGTAGTGCGTGTGGTCGTAGCAGGACAGGTACTTGCCCAAATGGCGAGTGGCATGCGCAATGTCCGGTCGTGATGCGCTGACCAGGTACTGGAGGGCACCTACCAGTTCTCGGTACGGTAAGTACTCCTTCGTAGCCGGCACTGCAACCTTAGACGGTATCGTCGCTTCAGGTGTAGCACTTCCATTGCACTGTTCCATGTGAAAGCGTCGTAGAACTTCCAGCACGTACTGTCGCTGGGAGTACACGATCTGTCTCCGCGACTGGTCGATGCGAATCTCCACTCCAAGCAGGTACTTGACAGTCCCCATCGTAGTGAGCTCAAGGTCTCTTGTAGGGAGGCAGCAACCTCCTCGCACAACTTGTGCGGACCCATGATCAGTAGGTCGTCCACATATACCGTAAGTAATAAAGTCACTTCGCCGTCCTTGCGTAGAACGTAGAGTCCGTAGTCCGATTCCAAGCGCTCCAACCCCATGGCCAACAGCTTCGCGTGAAGCGTCATATTCCAGCTGTTCGGGGCCTGCTTGAGCCCGTACAAACTCTTCAAGAGCTGACAGACCAGCGTTGGTCCGTCAATCTGGAAGCCAGGTGGTTGCTCCATGAAGATCAGCTCGTCAAGGTCGCCGTACAGAAAGGCGGTCTTCACGTCGTACTGCAGAACAAGTCATCCGCGCTGGATATCGCCGCACGAATAGTCTCAAACCGGATCACAGGTGCGAACGTCTCGGTGTAGTTGATACCAAGCTGCTGCTTAAACCCATGAATCACAAGTCTCGCTTTGAACCTTTTGATGTGTCCGCGTTCATCTTTCTTGACAGCGTACACCCATCTGCAGGTAATCACTTTGATCTTCTTGACGTTCAACCGCGGCACAATTCTCCAAGTCTTGTGGTCCTTCAGGGACTGGAGCTCCGCCATCATGACAGCTTTCCACTGCGGTCAGAACTTGCTCGCTCGAGCCTGCTTGTAGGTAGTCGGAATCTGCATGTCTGTAGTGGCCTGCACGTGGCCCACCACATAATCCAACAATCGAACGTTTGCCTTCTGCTTCCGTCTTGGTCGCTTCAGGCACGGCTCTGTAGGTGGAGGTTCAATCGGGAAGCCACTTGTCTCCTTCTCCACAGCTGCAGGTTTCTTGCGGTCTTCCGCTTACGATGCTTCACTGCCTTGGCCAAACCGTCTGGTGCCTTGGCAGGAAACTGCAGATCAGTCGGCAGCGGCGCCGACTGTGACTCCACGCTGCTCTTGCACGCAGGTGAGTCAGCATCTTGTTGACGACTGGCTGAAGATTGCAAATCTTCAGTGAGTCCGACTTCTGGGTGCACAAGTTCAAGTTGCTTCACCGCACTGGCGGAAGCAGCAGTCTGGTCTGGAAGGTACGTCTCCATACTAGTCTCGATGCGCGCCACAGGTACGTTCTCTGCGAGCTCGTAATCACCTTCACGAAATGCGTTTTAAATCAGGTGTTGCACGTGAGTGCCACCAGCTGTGAACTCTTCGTGAAATGTCACGTTGCCGCGTCGAGCAGTCACCACTTGCGCCGTCAACATGTCCATAAACTTGTAGCCGATAGTGTCTTCACTGTAACCCAGTAACAGACTCAGTCTTGCTCTTGGCTCCAGTTTTTCTTTCCTCTGGCGCGACTCAGGAGGGACACGCACGTGTGCCAGGCAACCCCAAGTCCGCAGGTCATCAAGCGTGGGTTGTAGCTTGTACAGCTTCTGGTGCGGCGACACCAGCCCCCGCGGCTTGGTTGGCAGCCGATTCAGTGTGGCCACCACATGGATCAAAGCCTCTCCCCACAGCGAGTTAGGCAGTTGCGTAGAAGCCAGCATAGCTCTAATCCGCGGTACTACAACGCCATTTGCTCGTTCAACAATGCCGTTTTCTTGAGGAGAGTACGCGTTGGTGAACTTCTGCACGATGCCGAGTGTGTCGCAGAACTCGCTCAGCGCGTTGCTCGAGAATTCACCACCTTGGTCGGATCGTAGACGCAGCACCTTCTTCTTAGGAAATCTCCGTTCAAGTCGGTTCAGCAGCACCTTGATGTGTGCTTCTGCGTCGCTCTTCTTCTGCAAAAGATAGACCCACTTGTATCTCGTAGACTCGTCAATAATAAATAAGAACATCGTAGCTCCGTCGATCGTCGGCTCGCTCACAGAGCAGATATCCATCATGAGAGTTTCCAAAGGCTTGGACTTCCGCGACGGAATCCTTGCATAACACATGCGTTTAGCCTTACTTGCAGCACACGCAACACACTCGTACGAACTCAGGTCATTAGCATTGATCTTAATACCAACGTCAATCTTGCTCGACAGAGCCTTCACCGAGTTCATACTCATGTGGCCAAAGTGCTGATGGAGCAGTTCCATCGACTTCTTCGTGTTGAAGTCCTTCTTGAGCGCGGCCATCACCATCACAGTCACCTTCTTCGCACGAAGTCGATAAATGTTTGCGCACATCTCGAACTTCAAGGTGGTGCCGGGCTTCGTCAGCCAGGCGATCTGCTGATCAGGTGAGCACGTCAACTTGTACTTGCCGGTGGTTTGCAGATAACCCAGACTGATGATGTTCACCTTCGCGTTAGGCGAGTACACCACGTCGTCTAGAAGCCGGTCTTCAAGTTGCCCCGTAGCTTGATAAACAATGCGTAATAGAACAGACCCACAAACATTTGTCTGCTCAGTCGTTCCGTTCGCAAAGTCAAGTCGACTCGTCTTGTCCTCTCGTAGGATAGTGAAGAGTGACAAATCTCCGTAAACATTCGCTTGCGATCCCGAATCGAGAATCCACTCGACGAAGTCTCCAGCAGCTTGCACGTCTTGGCCACGAGACACTGCATTGACTTGTCTCGGTCCAGAACCACCACGGTCACCATCAAAACGGCGTGGCGATTGCTCGCGGCGACGCGGCGACATGTCCCGCACACGGTTATCGTCACGGCGTTCGTGACTGCGATCAAAATTGTCACGACGCGGCGGCTGTCCATAGCCAGGAGGTGGTCCATCGTAGCGCTGCTGGTGTTGCGGTGGGCCACGGCGTTGGTCGTCACGCCATGGCTGCTGCTGCACGAGCGGTGGCGGTCCATAGAGGCTCAGCGGGTCACGCACTTGTGGTCCAGCTGGTCCTCGAGGTGCCGACCTGCTGCGCCATGGTGGTGGCGGCGATCGGCTGCGTCCTCTTCCTCGCTGCAATGAACCTCCACGTCCAAAGTTGCGTGGTGGTGAGCGGCCACCAAATTCACGCTGCGGTGATCTTCCTCGATCAAAGAATCGGGGAGGTGAGCGGCCTCGATCAAAATCACTTGGTGGCAGATGCACTTGTCCTTGGTCAAGCGCTTTTCCTTGTTGGTAGGCACTTGGCACGTTGTCAAGTCTCGGCCCTTGCAATACACTTGACTGCACGCTCTGCACAGGTTTAGATGGTTGCACACTCTGCACAAATCCTTGCGGGTGCACACTCTGCACAAGGCCTTTACTCACATAGTAGAATAGCGTATCCCACGAAGGAGGTGGTCCCAGTGACCGAGCTCCCTCCCACTGGCTCTGCACAGCACCCGGCACAGCAAGTTGCAAAGCCGGCGGCGCTTGCTTCGGTTGGAGTCCAGTAGCAGTAGGTTGAGGTTGTGGCTGCGGTGCTGAAGGTACGTTGCATTGACCCTCATGGCACCTTCATCATCGCTGTCAGCAGGCGTCGTAGCAGAACAGGCTGGCGACGATGGAGTTTCTTGGTAGATTGGCATCTCCTCGTCGCTCGTCTCGTTCAGGTCCAATGTGCCCGTGCTCATCTGATCGCACGGCACGTCGTTCAGCAGCTGTCCTTGGTTCGCGTCTCCACCAACACTGGCTTCAACACGTCGCACCGAGTTCACTAGCGAGGCTGGTATCCTCTTCTGCTTCTGCTTCTTGGCCTTGTCCTTCTCTGCCAGGTCTGGTCGGAGTGGCACCCCGGTGTGCGCAGTGCACTCGGAGTACCAGTGGTCATCACCGCCACAGTTAGCGCAGTTCGTCTTCTGCTTCTTCTCTGCGGCGTTCTTGCCTCGCTTGCGCTGTTGCTTGCCGCGCTTGCGGCTTCCTCCTTGACCTTGGCTGGCACTGACCTGGGCGACACGCAAAGCAGGGATGGCTGGTTGCCCGGTCTGGCCACGAAGTTGTTTGCGCTGGTGCTCTACCGCGCGCAAACGCTGCAAAGCTTCTGCTAACGTGAGGGTTCTGCGATCGTTCGCGTTGATCCAGTCCCTATGTTCGCGAGCATGTCCTTGGTACACCTCGACGCAGTTCGATAGTAGTAGGCTTGCATGTTGCCACTCAGTGAACTCGCCGTTCGCTTGATGTAGTGCAGTGACCTTCCGCGCGATGTCCTCCGCGTACGCCGCGACAGTCTCGCTCGACTTGAGCCTGCAGGTCACCAACTCTTGCAGCAAGTAGTCGGGGTTGATGTCGTCGCCGGCCTCAAAGTGCTGCGTAATGCGGTCAAATAGTAGTGCGGCGGCGTTCAAGTCGTCACGGATCTCGTTGATCTTGAACGTCGTCGGAAAATCCACCGACAGCGACAGCGCCAGGGCCGAGAACGCTTTGTTCTTGCGCGCCTTGAACCATTCGTGGTACTTGGGGCGCCTCTGGCCCTGCGCGTCGTCGTATCGCTCGGCGCCGTACGTGATGTCGCCGAGCATGCGCATGTCGAACTGCAACGGCACCTCGCTGCGCCACGGCTTGTAGTCTGCCTTGGCGTGCAGCTTGGGCAACTTGATGGGGGAGTGGTGACCAGCGCCTTCGTGTGGCCCGCCAGCTCCTTGTCGTTGTAGCGGCCACCCTCGTGCATGTTGTCCAGGCTGCCAGGCGGCAGGTCGCGTGGCAGGTCTCGTGGCTGGTCTCGTGGCTGGTCGCCGGCTCGCGTGGCTGGCTGCGGGATGCTCTGGTCGCTCCTGTAGCCGGCTTGTGTGGTCGGCGGCAGATTCTGGAATGAGCCAGATTCTTCTGGATTCGCAGGCGGCAGGTTTTGCAACCCATGAAGTAACGCCTCGACCAATGAGCGACCGCCCCGAATATCCGCCAATGAGCGGATGAGGTGCTCAGCGTCATGTCGCGACAATGTCGCGTCACCAGCAGGAGTCGCATTTTCGTCCAATGCGGTTCCAGCTGAATCTTGATTGGTCAAAATAGTTTGAGCAGTAGTGTCCACGCCAGGAGCAGTCGTCGAGGACGCTCGCGTTGGGCTCATAACCTGAGGTGACGCAGGGTGCGTCACTGGGCTACTCAATTGTAGACCACTCCGAGTAGCGGGTGCCATAGAGCTGTAGGCAGCCTAAAGAGCGGTTAGTAGTAGAGTAGATGCACTAGAAGAAGGAAATACACGTAAGTGCCGGGCAAAGCCTCGTGTGGTATAGTGAACCCAAGTTTCGGTCCGGGCCTCAACTAGGCCATCCTATGTTAGGCCGGAATCAGGAACGACCCAACTGGTGTGGCCACACTTCGAACTTAAGCCGACCAATGGACGATAGACGACCGGAATGTTGGTAATCCGGCCGTTTAAAGGCAGTTGACTCGGCCAACCGTCGGCGAGCACCGTCAACCGCCGAGATCTGATTCGAAGAGTCGGGTTGCTCGTTGAGGGTGGTGAAACGCCCTGCCAAGAGTCTGGTTGCCCGATTAGAGCACACGCCGACCATTCAAGCCCAAAACGACTCGGCGAAGAGGCAATCGACTCGACGGGAGAGGCGTTTCGATCTGAAACGATCACATTTCACTTGATATTTGTATAGAGAACTAGGAAACAATTAGAAAGAGCTCCACAGAGCTCTAGAAACAATACAGAGCAGAATCTTCCAAGTTCTAACCAAGTGCACACTCCGGTAAGTCCCTGCGCGGGCTGGATTATGTCTGCCATCGGTCCCGAGAGGCATAGCTTGTAGGGACTCGACCAAAGGGCAGCGCCAAGAAGACAAGTCGACCCGGAATAGGGTGAACCTCGCTTTGCGCGCTCAACGAAATCTTGCTCAACTAGCAAGTCGGTACGCCGGATAACCGGGTGCCGTGACACTTCAAGTCAAGCTGCCTTTGCTCTCGACGCCCTGTAAACGTGCTCGCGCGCCGCCCCCACCCATTGGTGGCTGGCACATGTTTTACCGGGTATAGTTGGCTCGACTATACCTCGACGACCAAATTTGACTGGCTTAGTCGACTGGTTTCTGCGCAAACGAGACACCGCTGTCCTGGAAAGGCCGAACCGCTGGGTCAACTCAGCACCGGCTTTGTTCGCCGACTTGTCGGCGATTGTTGTGTGCTAATTGAGATCATTACTAATGGATTTCTGTATATTGCAATACCACACTCGACAGGACCACGGTGTCCGGCGTGCTGCTCTCTCTCGTTGCTGCTCGCAGAGCGCAAACCAAAAAGTGAGAGAGAGGAGCAGCAACGCCTCGCACCGCGTTCCGCAAAAGGAGATTAGCAATAACCATACCAATATACCGTCTCCTATAGTCAGCGTCAGTGTTTTGCCCCGCAGCGGAGCACACCATCGGGCAGCGCATAGCCAACGATTGCGCTTGCATACTCAGTCGTAGGTAGTTCTTGTAGGTGTCACGCCCGTGTACGCGGTACACGGCGTGCGCAATGATCAGTGTCCGGATAGGTAGGTCAGGATAGGGATCTGCAGTGGACAGTGGCTCGGGTGTATGGGCACTGGACACTGGCAGAAAGTATACTGTGGGCTGCCATCTCACAGGTACCTAGGATAGTGCCGGTCTTGATCATTTGGCACCATCGAGTTCTTGCAATCAGCAGAAAGCGGCTAGATCTACCGTATATGGGCCTCCAGAATGATCACCAATGGCCACGCCCTTCTTCGGCAGTACAGCGTCGGACAGAATGTAACTGCCACACGTAACCCCAAAAGGATTGGCTAAAAATTATCTCCCGCGATTTGAGCTGATTTGACTCTAATCTAAAATTAGCCTGATGTTAGTGGCAAATTAGGGGCATTTGCATTTTCTAAAAGTTAGTCAGTAGCGCTTTGTTAAACGCCTTTGTTATCGTCGTGGACTCAAACGACTCCCAAGCCTTGATGGTTCGCTTGATTGTCTCGAGTCGCTTGTCCTTTGCCGTCTTTTTCTTTCGTTTTTGACCCGGTGGGAGGAGGCGGCCTTTCTTCCATCCAGAGAGCCTTGAGCTTCGATTTCAGCGGGCCCATCACGCCCACATCTAAGGGCTGACAGACGGACGTCGCATTTTTCGGAAGAGCTTGTAACGTAGAGCACAACTCATCAGTTACAAACTCTTCAGAGGCTGCTGAGACGTGGCAGTCGAGATTGTCGACCAACAAAACGGACCCGTCCGTGATGTGGCGCGCGAGCAATGTGCGCAGGAAGATGTCCCACACGCGGGTATCCATCCATGCATTTGACTGTACAGTGTAAACATGTCCTGTACATGCATTTTACCATTAGTTGTCAGTTTAAGGACCAAATAGAAACCGGTTATGTCAAATACCTGGCGGGTAAATCTTTAGCTCTTCCTGTTCAATGCTTCCTCCAGGCCCACCTCGCACTATGAACAGTAGTGGCAGTTTCTCCCCGTCGGCTCGGACCGTGCAGACGGCTGTTAGCCTTGCCGAGTGTTTCTGCTCAGCAGTGATTGAGGCGGGTTTACCCTTCTCCGATAGCATCTTCGATGGCGGGCAGTCGAAATATATACCAGTCTCATCGGTATTGTAGACTAAACTAGCATCCAAAGTGCCATAACGCGTGTTGAAAGTCTTAGCAAACTCGTCGTGGACGACAACTCAGCTTTTCCTATAGCAGAATTGCAACACACCATCACATAATACAGTTAAAGACCGTCTACACGTGAGCAATTAACCACCGTTAAATAGCACATAACACGTTTTAATGGCACATTATACAGTTGAGGAGCTTGAGGCCACTTGGTGTTCGCTGTACGAACCCGTGACGGTACGCGAAGCGGCGAAGGAGGCGAAGCAGGGAGTCGTGTGCCGTTACAATGTCCTTCTTGTCCTTAGTGTAGTCGGCAAGCCACTCGGAGTGGACGTCGCGCACGAAGCCCGCCATCACCTTCGCGGTGAGCACCCCGGACTCTCTTCTGGTGTCCTTCATGAACGTCACCAACTCGGTGCCAAAGGGCACCATCTCACGGCGCCCTGGCCCCCGCGACAGGCGTTTTCGCTACCAGTAAAACCCGCAATGTCAGCCGTTGCTCGACGCCAGTCGTTCAGCGTCCAGCGTGGGATCCCCTGCTGCCGTGCAGTCTCGCGTTGGCTTAGTCCTTCAACCGCCAGGAGGGCTTCGCGCTTGGTCTTGAAACTGTAGTGCATCCGACGCTTTTTCGGAGCAACGGCGGCAGCAGGGTCCGGCGGCTCAGCGCTGTCCACGCTCGACGTGTTGTCAGCTACCCCCATTTTACCAACTGACAGCCTTACATACACCAAATGGCTACATGATAATCATTGGTCAAAATGCATAATTTTCGCCGGTTGTGATTGGTTTGAAATGTTCCGTTTGATTTGCTTTTGGTGCTGCCTGGTGGCAGTTACATTCTGTCCGACGCTGTAGTTCTGTGTTGGTAGACTTTTCACCGAACTTTCCATTGTTTCGCCCTTGTGATTGGTCCAAATGCTCCAATCACAGCTACACATGTCATGCCACTTCAACGTCGATCATCAAAGGCTTCAAATAGTGTAGCTACGTGCCCCACGATTCCATCCAGAGTCACCACCTAATTCACTTTCCAACTTACTCCCAGGCAGCACCAACCTCCACTCCACCATGGGCAACATCTTTTCCTTCTCCGTCGAAGCTCTCTACGACAGCCTGGCCTCGTACTTCGGCAACCGCGAGAGTCGCATCATGATCATCGGCCTGGACGGCGCTGGCAAGACCACGATGCTCTACAAGATCAAGCTGGGCGAGTTGGTGACCGCCATCCCAACCATCGGCTTCAACGTCGAGACCTTCGAGTACAAGAACATCAAGTTTACGGCCTGGGACATCGGGGGCAGGAGAAGATCCGCGGGCTCTGGCAGCACTATCTCTTCAACAACGACGCCGTCATCTTCGTCGTTGACGTCGCAGATACTGAACGCATCGATGAAGCAAAGCAGGCTTTGCACCTGATCTTTGAAGCGGAAGAGCTGGCCGACACAAAGTTGCTAGTGTACGCCAACAAACAGGACCAGCCCAACGCATTGTCGGCGGAAGAACTCCGAGACAGACTGGAACTGTCAGCGGTGACCAAGAACCCCACGCACGTGCAGCCCAGCGTTGCAACGAACGGGGATGGAGTTTACGAAGGGCTCGACTGGCTTAGCAGGGCGGTCATGGGAGAGTTCTCGTCGTAGGTGGCGGCACTCTTCTCCATCGTTTGGTCAGCACCCGCTTCATATTGTAGTAGTATCCATAGCAGCATACTACTGTAGTACATAATTGAACTTCATTGAGGCCAGCTAAGCTTAGAAGACAACCCGCCTGAGCATTCTTCAGTGCTGCTCTCATGCAAAGTTGAAGTTTTACCGTGTCTTCAGTGCTAAGTACGATGCGACAAGCCTCCATTTCTTTACAAACATCAAGTATAAAAACGGTCGATCACCATGTGAATGCTAACAGCAGCTCCAAAGATCACTTTTCAATTTGCAGAACGCTAAACAGGTCGTTGACCATGAGCGCACGTACGAACGAGCAGTGGCTGGCGGAGGCCCAGCAGTGGGCGGAATGGGACGTGAACGCCGCTACCAAAGCGCAAGTGCAGCAGCTGGTAGAAGCCAAGGACGTCACCCGCATCCGCTCGCTCTTCGGCGGTCGCGTGGCCTTCGGCACCGCCGGCCTACGCGCCGTCATGGGCCCAGGACCCGCCGCAATGAACGACCTGGTGGCGGTTCAGGCCTCTCAGGGCATCTGCAAGTACCTGACCAAGCAGTTCGGGGACCGAGCCACGTCCATGGGCGTCGCTCTGGGCTACGACCACCGACTGCAGGGCTCACTGAGCTCCAAGCGGTTCGCGGAGCTCACGGCCGCCGTTTGTGTACACTACGGCATCAAAGTGTATCTCTACGAGGGCTTTGTGGCCACACCGTTGGTGGTGAGTACTGCGAGCTTGTGGTTCAGTTTATTTGTTCTGCCTGACAAGTTGTTGGTGTTTTTTTCTTGTAGCCGTTCTGCATCGAGCAGATGGGCTGTGCGGCAGGTGTCATGGTCACGGCCTCGCACAACCCCAAGGAGGACAATGGCTACAAGGTCTACTGGAGCAATGGCAGCCAGATCATCCCACCCCATGACGAGGGCATCGCCAACGAGATCATGGCCAATTTGGCTCCGTGGAGACTGTACCACGACTCGTTGGAGACGCTTAAGAAGGCGTTCCCGACGATGATTGAAAATCCCGTGGAAGAGCTCACTGAACGCTACTTCGAGCGGGCACGTGCAGGATTGTGCCGCTTCCCTGAGGCCAACGCCAGCGCGACGCTCAAGATCGCCTATACGGCCATGCACGGCGTGGGTCACGCCTTCACGAGTCGCTCGTTCGCAGCGTTCGGACACAAGGAGTACATCCCGGTACCAGCTCAGCTTCTGCCTGACCCTGAGTTCCGCACGGTGGCGTTCCCCAATCCCGAGGAGGGCAAGGGAGCACTTCAGCTTTCAATGGAGACGGCCGATGCCAACGGCGCGAGACTCATCCTGGCCAATGACCCAGATGCGGATCGTTTGGCCGTCGCAGAGCGCTACCCGAGTTCTCCTTCTGGATGGCGCATTTTCACGGGTAATGAGATCGGCGTCCTGCTGGGATACTGGGAGCTGGAGCAGTACCTGCGACTGAACCCGGGGTGTGACCGCAAGCAGCTGTACTTCATTGCTTCAACTGTGTCGTCCAAGATGCTGCGTGCTGTGGCGCTGGCCGAGGGTCTGAACTTTGAGGAGACTCTCACTGGTTTCAAGTGGATGGGCAACAAAACTGCCGAGCTGCGTGAAGCGGGTAAGACTGTGCTCTTCTCGTTCGAAGAGGCCATCGGCTTCTGTGTAGGTGACTTGGTGAAGGACAAGGATGGCGTCGTAGCGGCTGCCGTGTTCGCCGAAATGGCCGTTCAGCTCGAAGCCACCAAGCAGATGACGGTGGGCCAGCACCTCAATGCGCTTTACGAGCGCTACGGCCACTTCGTGACACAGAACCACTACGTCAAGTGCTACGACCCCGTCAAGATTCGTACCATCTTCGAGCGTCTGCGCAACGGTGGCAAGTACTGGGAGAGCTGCGGCGACTTCGAGATCACCCACGTGCGCGATCTCACTACAGGCTACGATAGCACCCAGCCAGACAAGCGTGCTGTGCTCCCCGTGAGCAGCTCGACCGAAATGATCACCTACACGTTCGCCAATGGCTGCGTTGCCACACTGCGTACGAGCGGTACAGAACCCAAGCTCAAATACTACGTCGAGCTTGCTGGTCGTGTGGGTCAGACGCGTGAGGAGGTCACCCTACAGTTGAGGAAGCAGGTTAACCAGATTGTGGAGCTCATGCTGCAGCCGAAGGAAAATGGTCTGGAACTGCCTACAGACAAGTAGTCATCGATCTATGTCAGCCTAAGTGTACCAGATCTGTGATTGTTCGCCTTTTGTTTGTTCTGTTAGTTTACTTGACCTCGACGTCATTCATGGCTTCTTGTGTGTGACCTATAAATCATTTTCTGGGCTACCTTGGTAAGGTGTTGGTGGAGTTTTCTGTGTATATGTGGAGGTCAGCTTCCGTGTTCCAGTTTACGCGTACCATCATCAACCGCTAGCTTCTTCAGCCGGTACAGCGAAGTACATGTCCTGCATCGTAAACTGTAGCGACGCCAGCCCGCCAGAAGAGCTGCCTTCTTCGAGGACTTCACCCTCAGTTTCAGATGAAGACGGAGGACTGGGAGTCCGACGGTTCTTTCCTCTCTTCTTCTTGCCTTTCTGAGTAGGTGCGGCACCGTTGTTCAGTCCACAGGTATTCGGCGTCGAGTTCTGATCGACTGGTCGAAAACAGATCGTGTTCTTCACCTCGGGAATCGGCTTTGGCGGTGTTTCTGATAATGTAGACGACATGGCCATGTTGATGCTTGCGGCCAGATCTAAAGGCGGTGGAATCTCTGGTGTCGCTGGACGACCTCCATCACGACCGTCAAATACAGGCGATCCACCAATGCCGAAGTACGAATCCATCTCCATCACAAACAGTTGCTCGTCACCGTTAGCATACCCCTCGGGAGCCATCGCCATCGTACTAGCACTGAGATCTTGACTTGGGTTTGGTCCTTTCCGCTTCACCTCGAGAACTTGACCTTCAGGGTGATCCTCATCAATTGCTTTGAACGTCACCTTCGGATGAGCCCACAGCGGGAGGGATCTCTGAGCAAACGTTCTCAGCTCACTCTTGGTGGTGCTGACATCACCGTTAGCACTGCTGTAACTTTCATTTGAGCGGTTGTCAGTCCCAGACGAAAGAGACTCCGACTTTCGTCGGCTTGGCACAAGAAGTTCCCACGACTTTAGCTCGGTCACACTTGCCTCAAATCCAAACGAGGACAACGAGGACTTGGAGTTCTTCGTCTTTGGATCGGACGAAGTTGCGCGAGCATGGTCTGCCTTGTGTTGCGAAAGAGCGGTCACTCGCATGCTGTACAATTTGAGAATGGAGTCGCAACAGATCAGAATCTTCAATCCATCAGGCGCAAACAGGCAGCACAAACGCTGACGCAATCGTCGACGGCGAGAAGCGACATCCATGTCGTTCTCGAAGTGTTGATGCCCGAAGTCCATGGCGGATGTGGCGAGTTGAGAAAGCAGCGCCTGCGACGCATCCAGCGCTGATTCCATAATTGTGCTGCTCCGCATACTGCCAGTGTTTGGTGGGCTATGGAACGCTAAGCCCGGAGGTGAAGACGACGATGATGTTGACGACATAGATGAAGATGATGAAGACGATGATGAACGCTTTGTGCGCGGTTTTGAAGACACTGGCATGGGCTTGTGGGGCGTCACGATTGACATGGAAGGATTCTTAAACTCGTGCCGGATTCGGAGGACTTGGGTCTGCGTCCGCGTCTCCAGTGTACGGAAGTCAGCGTAAAAGTCGTTCACTTCACGCCGAGAGAAACCTGGGCCAAGGCCATCTGCATCAGACTCAGCGGCACTTTCGACTGTGTTTGCGTGGGTATCAGCACTCACCCGCGCTCCTTCTGGGTGTAATGCGTACAGGTGACTCGTGCCGTGTGCGGATGTCACGTTGATCCACTTCCCGTCCTGGCTGAAAGCGATATCCTGGATACTAGCGTGGGTGATTCCACGCTGTAACTTGTAAACAAGTTGGTGGTGAAGTGTTCCATGGCCACCAACCGCAGATCCACCGGGTTTGTTCAGCACGCTTTGCAGAGGTGGTGACAAGCGGTATACATGGAGATTCTGACCCTTTGTAGAGCTCGTGGCTAGCAGCAATCCCGAGAAATCCATCGACAGGTTTACCAACGCAGTGGAATGGCACGAGAAATTGGCAACCACGCGCTTGGAAACCAGATCTAGCACCACTACCCAGCCCGGGTACTTCTTCGCCACCTCTTCTCTAGGCTGGGGCTTCTGCGATTGGATATTTGTGGGGTCATTAAGCGACGATTTGCGAGACCGACTGGAGTTACGACGTCCAGAAGGCATCGTCTGTGAGTTGTAATGATGGAGCGCTTCATTTGACGAATTGCCTGGCGAGGACGCCAGATATGGCGCAATGGTGGCACGCCCGACTTCCGACAAGTAGTACAGTCCTGACGCCACATTCTGCGCCACATCAATGGCCGTGTATGATGGAGAAGAGCTGTGCGATGCATCCCGCGCTTGACCGCTCACCAGAGCTTCAATCGGAACGTCGTCGAAGTCGGAGTCGCTATCTCCTTGGCCTGACAGAGACTGCTCCCCTCCACTCGTCTGCCTTGGCTCCGAGCTCTGTGCGAATCCTGGGTACGCCAGCCAACGAGGACCAAGAGCCATCGCAGGAGAAGCTGTGACAATCGTCTGCAGCAGCTGAAAAGTGGCCAAGTCGTAGAGGAAAAGCTCTCGGGTCTCACACAGCACAGCAGCCGTCGCTGCGTTTGTCTGTACGTCCAGCACCAAGGACGGCGACGGTGGGAGTTTGTGTAGCAGCTTCTGCTCGTCCAGAGAAAGCACCGAAATGTCTTCGTGTCCATCCGCGTCCTCTGCAGTGGCCGCTACAAAGTCTCCGTCTTCCTCGTAGCTCGAGAGCACTGAAGAGCTTTTCTCCGACACGAAAAGCGCCCCCAGGGCCAGCGACGAGGGCTGTTCGTAGAGCCGGAAGAAGCGGACGTCCGACAGCTGCGCCGCGTCCTTCCGAGGGTCCAGTAGCAGCTAGAAAATGGGTACAAACACAGTCGTTAGGTCTTTTAGGTCTAGAGGGCGCCATTTCTACCCGT
Organism: Phytophthora syringae; assembly: GCA_012656105.1. Lineage (NCBI taxonomy): Eukaryota > Oomycota > Peronosporomycetes > Peronosporales > Peronosporaceae > Phytophthora > Phytophthora syringae. The sequence goes on along the minus strand of JAAKBD010000302.1, from coordinate 21,861 downwards.
TTCTCGACGCAAAAGACGCACCTGAACGGGTGAGCAGCTCTCGCGCGTGGAAGTGAAGCCGTCGAGTCGGTACAAGCGCCAGTCGGCGCGTGTGCACAGCAGGAGGAAGGCGCGGCCGCCGACGCGTTGAACAGAGCAGAAAGTCACTTCCAGGGACGTCCCGAGGGCCGCCGACGCATCGTTGGACGCGGAAGAGACTGGGGAAGAAGCTGCGACGGAAGAGGCTTCACTGGACCCGCGGCGGCGAGGGGTACGCGCGCTGGGGCGACGCGTCGTGCGAGGAGAAGGCTGCATGGGGGCTCAGTGCGTATTGGGGAAGAAGAAGGAGAACCCCTTCAATGTGTTAAGAGCCGTGCAGGCAGAATCTTCTGGCGAAGAGACGGGACGCGTGGCACTCTTCCGAGCGACGTCACTCTTGTGAATCTAGTCAGCAGAAGAAGAAGATGAGCGCCGAGACGCTGGGGCTGCTGCTGAACGACGGCCACGGGCTGCTGCTCCGCGCCGAGGGGGACCTCGCGTACGCCGCGAAGGACCAGAAGAACGGCTTCTTCACGTGCATCGCCGAGAAGGCCATCGACCTGGGCCAGTTCGCGGAAGGAGACGAGGACGCGCCCGAGCCGGAGGACGAGCAGCCGCTGCCGACGGTGCGTCTGGAGACGAGCAAGCGGTCGCTGCTGATCGCCAAGTTCGAGAGTGGGGGCGCGAGCGGACACTTGTAGTGTCCAAGCCAAAGGGACAGGTGGACGGCCAGTAAACGAGGAGGACAATTAAGTTTTTAACAAGTTTGGCGGACGCTCATTATACTTTTTACTACTAACTGGGCGATTGATCATCTTCTTGTTTGCCTCAACTGTCGCTCTCGACGGAGTGCTCGTCCTCCTTCTCGTGCGTCTTCTTGTGTCTTGCAAAGTTCGAGACTTGCGTGAACTTCTTTTGACATCCGATATAGGGACACACGTAGGGCTGGAATCCGGCATGCATCCAGATGTGTTCTTTGAGCGACACCGAGTGAGCGAAGCTCTTCCCACAGCCGTCGTAGTGACAAGCGTACGGCTTGATACCCGCATGGGTCCGTTCGTGAGCTCGCAGGTTCGAGCTGTGGGCGTACCGCTTACTGCAGCCGGCGAAAGAGCAAACAAGAGGCTTCTCGCCCGTGTGGGTCCGGATATGATTTTGCAGCTCGGAGCGACCGCGGAACTGCTTGTTGCACGTCGGACACTCGTGTTTCTTGCTGGGCTTGACGCGGGACTTGGTCACCTTCGGCTTGGAGTACATTTCCACCTGCTCCAGGAACTTGTTCTGGTTCTCGTTGTTGGTGATGGCCGACATCTTGGTCGTGTTCAGCGCCAGCGTATTGGAGACATGGCGAGCGGTGCCGCCGGAACTTGTGTTGGGGGCCACACTCGTGGCTGTCAGGACGGTTCCACCCGGTTGCCGTTCGTCTTCTGAGGAGATACTGATCCCCGTCTGGTTGAGAGACTTGATGTACCCGTCCAGCTCAATCATCGAGTCTTTCACGTAGTCGCTGATGGCCCACACTGTGTTCTCGTTCATCTGGCCCAGGTCGAACGCATAGCCGTCGTCGTCGATCTGCCGGACCGTGTCTGGCTGGTACTTGCTGATCACGTCCATGAGGCCGCGCAGGTACTGACTGGGCAGCATCGTAATCTTCTGTACCAGCCGCTGCTTCTCGTAGAAGATCATGGGCTTCACATTCTCCGGGTACATGAAGTCACCGGTGCTCGGGTTCACGTACTTGGTGTTGCCGCCCGATCCTTCGGCGGCCGTCAGCTCCACCGTCGTGGTCGGTGCGGCCGCGCCTTGTCCTTCATGATCTGTGGTGGGCTCGGCGCTGTCTGTTGCTGTCACATTCTCCACTCGTGGAGCTTGTGGAGCAGTTCCAGTTCCAGCACCAGACACACTCACTGACGACGGCAGTAGGGAGCTGATGGAGAACTGACTCGACGTGCGCTTCTCCAGCACCGCGTTCATGGAGGGCATGGGGCCCAGGCCGCCGAAGTCGCCCAACATCCAGGACGGATCCTTCTGCAGGCTCAGCGCCACGTTCGGGTAGCTAGCAGAGGAGGTGGTTGGGGCGTTCTTTTGGGTGTTCTCGCCCACGTCTTCTGGGGGCGCCAGAACTCCCTCCTTGGAGTCGCTCTTGGCGCTATCCTCGCTGAGTTTCCGGCGCTTGGTCGGCGGGGACGTGGCGTCCCCACAGAAGACGTCGATGGCGCTAAAGAGGGGGAAGTGGCGGCTGCGATGGTGCTGCTCATGGCTTCTCGGTGGCGGGAGAAGGGATCTCTTGGTGTACGGAGGTCTTTCGACTCCGTTTTGCGCGTTTCAAGCGGCGAATCAGCTCCTTCGATGGCTCTCTCAGGCGGCAGCGTGGTGCGGGCGCTGGTGGTCGGCAAGGCGAGGCGGACGGCACTAGTAACCGGCGCGATCTCCTCGAAGCGATTCGGTATGTGAGGGCAACAAGTCCACAAACATTCGCCCCCTTCAAAGTCCTTCACTCCTCACACCATTCAAGAAACCCTCTCCAAACCGATAGGAAGATGATATTTATAGGACGGGTGGCATGAGATCGCGTCAACATTACCGCATGGTGGACGGATGATTAAATGGAGGATGGCGGCATCGGCCGACGCCCGGACGTGATTAATACAGATCTCCATGCATAGAACTCGTTGTTTGGAGCCTTGCATGAACTCATACGCCCATATATGTTCCCTAGAAGCCAAGCGCGATCCGGTTGACGGCGTTACACCCCTCTCGCCTTGCACTGACTCGCGAGTGAAGGTCCGTTGAAGTGGGTTCTCATTCTGCAGCATTTGATTGGTTGAAAAGGGTTGCGGGACACTTCAACAGGCCGTGAAGCCGAAAGAGCAAATCTGTCAATGCAGCTATTGAAAGCGCCTCCTTTGGTTTGCTTTCTAGTCACCCTTTTAAAGCGTTTTCTCTGCTATGGTTATTGCTGGAGACTCAGACTCGTCTTGTGAGACGGCCTCGTTTAATCTTAACTTGGTCCTATTCTTGTAGGCGACAAGTTGTTTCTTGGCTGTGCGTATGAAGAGTCTGGTGAGCTGAATGCAACCCCTCCAGCATGTCAAAGCGCCATCCGAATCGAGAAGGTGCCATGAAAACACCGAGCTGCATGCATTGGAGGAGATTGCCATCACTCGGCATCAATCGTTTGGCTGCAGACCCGTTTTAGACGACTGTTTCGAATCTATTCGCACCCGAGTACTGTATTCACTCTTGACAGACTTCATCCGCAATGGTCGAGACGTCCGAGTGTCAGATCCTGATCGTGGAGGACGACCAGGCGAAGCCGCCACATGGCGAGTTCAAGCCGCTGACGAGTGGGCAGCTCCTACTGAAAACCCGCCACAAAGGCGGCCAGCGCGGGCTACTCGCCGACGCGGACGACGACCAAGACGAGGACGAAGACCCGGGTCGCGAGTGTTTCCTGTCCAAGGTGCTGGCGGCCAGCATGACGCTGCTGGTCTGCTTCTTCGTCTACTTTGTGGTGCTGCAGCGGTGGCTGCTGAATGTCTGAGCTTTTCACCACTCGCTCGGTTCTGCACTTCGCACTGGGCGATGCCATCTCGGCTGGCCGTGGCGTACAACGAGAGCCTCGGTCGTGTCCATAACTTAATCAATGTATGAATACACTGCCATGCATGCACCTGGAAACCTTCTGCCAGCGGGCACTGCAGCTGGTGGGCGCTGTGGCTCGCCTTCGTCCGGTTGTCGGCTGGCAGCTCAATTCGTCTCCACCGGACTCCAGCCCTATCGCTCGAGCTATATCCACCTGCTGCGACCGAGGGAAACCAAGACAAGACTCGCTCACTTCCCCATTTGCACGTCCCATTGCTCGGTCCGTTACGCTAGCCTCGCTATTTATCGGACGAGTCCAGCGCAACCGCCCAGACAGCTTCGAGCACCTATTCGAGTCGGCAGTCGACAATTCTCCGTTAATCACTCGACCCGTCGACACCTTTGCTGCCGACATGACGCGCCAGGGCTACCTCATCCTCCACGAGAAGCGCGGCCGTCCGTCGGTGCGCTACTTCTCGCTCGAAGACGGTTTCCTGCGCCAGTACGCGTCGGCTGACGACTGCAACAAGTGCCAGAGCGAGGTGCAGCTATCCGGCTGCAAGATCGCTGTCAAGGCGCAAAAGCGCGCGGACGGCGTGCCCAACAGTTTCTACCTGGAGACGCGCAAAGTGTTTGTCAAGGACCGGTCCTACACGTTGGGCGCCGTCGAGCGCCTCGAGTTCAGCGCCTGCAGCGGCGAGGACCGGCAGGAATGGGGCAAAGCGCTCTTCTCCTGGCAGCGCTACTATTGGCGAGACCCGCAAGCCGCTTCCCCGAGAAGGTCTCGTCCGCCAGTGAGACGCGACTGCAGCTCGAGGAGGTCATCGCCAAGCACTACGTGCAAAAGCCCCCGATTGGACACTCGATGTCGTTCGCGGCCGCCAAGACGCCCATCTCGTTCCTGCGACGCAACGCACACTCGCTGCGTAGGTCGCTGTCAATGACGACGGTGGCCAACAATAACAAGCCCGAGAGCGGCGCGGACCCGACCGACTGCGTGAAGGACAAGGTGGCGCTCGCCAATGTCGAGTGCCCCGAAGACAACAACAACAATAACAACAACAACAACAACAACAAGAGCAACATCGTCTGCAAGGCCGCCGTTGTCACCCCGCACTGCATTCCGACACGACTTGGCCACGGCAACAACCAACAGGCACACTAGACACCGGCCACCTCGTATTTTATGTCTCAAATTGAGACTCTCAATAGCCTAGAACCATCATCAAAAAATCGCTGCAAGACAGCGAGCATCCATCATCTATTCGCCTCAAATGAAGCTATTCCCGATCGGTATTATGGTAGTCGTGCTCAAAATTTGCACAGGACTCGGTCTCGTATCGTCATGACTGACGATGCGAGTCAACGTGACTCACTCGAGGCCGCCTCACCAAGCATAGATGCAACTTGAAGTCATGGTCTGTGAAAATGCACATTTTATTTGATTGACTACAGCAACTTTCCTCACTTTCTTCACACTCGCTCCTAAACCGCTCGCTCGTTCATGCTACCGGTATTGGCCTGCTGCTGCTGCTGCAGCTTGAGCATCTGCTTCTTCTGGCGCAGCTTCTGCGGGCGCTTGTCGCCGAACAAGGAGCGGAAGCGCGAGCGCAGCTGCGAGGCAGTGAACTTGGCCAGGGGCATGTACTCGTCCACGCCCGTGCGGCCCGTGGCCAGCATCTCCCAGCACACTTTGGACAGGTGGCGGCAACGCGGGTCCTTCACGGCGTGTTCAAGTTGGCGGATGTTGTCGTCGCTCCAGGCGTCCATCTTGACGGGGTTGGTGGCCGGCAGCTCGAACTGACGCAGGTACGCGTTCTGCAGCTCGGCCGCCGTGAACTGCGTCAACGGAGCGAACCGGTCCTCCTTCATGCCGCCCGTGGCGAGCACCGACCAATAAATCTTCTTGCCGCGACGGCACGGGTTGGGGCGCGGCAGGTTCACCGCTTCGTACAGCAGCTGCAGATGCTCCTGCGGGAGCAGACGCAGCGGCATGTTGCTGGTTGCCACGGGCGACGACATGCCGCCGAAGCTCAAGCGGCTGCCGAACACGTCGGCGTTGGTCATGATGTTGACGCGGTTGGCGTCGAGCGCACCCGACGTCGAGTACCGCTGCTGCATCCTCTCGGCGTCCGTGGGCTCGATGAGCGCCTCTAAGAAGCTGTCGTAGGCCTGCACGTCGAACTCGTTCTCTCGCTGGATGTCCAGCGGTTGAAGCAGTGCGCTGGAGGAGCCGGCAGTGTACACGTTGGGGCCGTGTGTGCCGTACTGGTAGTTGGCGACCTGAATCTGCTGCTGCTGGTTGACGGCCGCCGTGACGCAGTGCGAGAGCAGTCGGCCGTGGCCGATCTTGAAGATGGCCATGGCGCGCTGGTCGTGCACGATATACTCGATATCCCGCACGGCCGAGTAGCCGAGACGACAGAGGTACTCGGCGTACTCGAAAGTGGAGGCCTTGGGGATGCCGCACAGCTCGAGCCACCTCGACACCGTCAAGGTGGGGGACAGCACGCCGGGTCCTTGGAACCGCCGGGCTTGGAAGTCGCGAGCTGCTTGCTGCGACACGAGTTGCGCGTCCACGACGCCCGCGCGCTGCAGCTCGTTGGCGTCCGCGAAGGCGAGCGCGAGCACCGAGTCGAATCCGTCCTGAGCGAGGCGTTGCGTGGCCAGCGCCAGCGCCGCGTCGTCCTGGGCGAGTTGCAAGTTCTTGAGGAAGGTCAGCACGTCGTCCGTGGCCGCGTAGCTGGTGTAGCTGGTGTAGCTGCTGGCATTGGCATTGGTGGCTGGGTACGTCATGGAGGACGCGGCGGCCGACGAGCTGGTGCCGCCGACTTCGAAGCCGGCGAAGTCGAGTTTGAGGTCACCGGGCGTGGAGAAGGACGCCGAGGGCGAGGACGGGGCCGACGGCCGCTGGCGCTTGCGGTTGCGCAGCAGCGCGTCGCCGTCCAAGGGCGTGACGGTCACGGCGGCGCTGAGCTGCTTGAGCTCGGGCCAGGACGAGAGGCCGGAGCTGGTGGCGGAGGGCGTGGCGGGCGACGGGTCCTCGACGTCGGCTTGGAGGCGGAGGCTGCCGTTGGGCTGCATCGCTTTGCAGTCTGTGATGGACGCTCCTTCGCTCGGCGAGGCGAATCGGATTGTGCCAGTCTGGTGAAAAGGCAAAGCTTGCCAAGCGTTCGCGCTGCTGGGCCCCATCCACCACCACGTCCATGCATCGCGCCCCTCTCCTCGCGAAAACTGCATCTCTCAGTGCCCATCCCCTCGACTGCAACTATTTACGAAACTAGCCATACCATTGTCGATTTGCGGCGGCCGTTGCCTTGCGGTTAACTCGGCAATACAGTGCTGGAAAACTACCGGTAGTGCATCATGCATTGCATGAGCACCGGCCACCACGAAGAATCAGCGCAGCATTTGGCTACCAGATGGCTGACCGCCTCGCTCTCATGTCCTTCGCCAGCTCGGCTGAGTCAACGGGCACCGCCACCCATGGTGCACGCGTTGCAGGCGTTCTCATTGTCGAGCGAGTGGATCAGTACTGAGGCATGGCGATCGTCCAGCGGAACCCGCCATCGCGAGACCACCGCCAGCCCTTTCATTCGCGTGTTCGGCCTACTGTACTTGGACTGTACCGCGAGGTCTTATGCGAGGTCTCCACAATGGTCGCGAACTGAAGCGGTCGAGAATCCCGCGGCCTCCGCGTGGAGACTGAAAAGGCCAACGCAGCGAGCTCTGTTGCTGCATTTAGGAGCGCCGCCGCCCATGGACACCAGCGCCGACACAGGGTATTAATATCGCGAGGCGAAGGCTGTAAATTACACAACCGCTCTCGTCTCTGCGCGGCACGTATCAGGCGCCCCGTCTTGCGTCGACAGCTGCAGTGGTCACAGCCAGCTGATTGCCGTGGTGAGCTAATAACGGCACTCGTCGGCAGGAATCTCCTGGCAAAGGCATCGCCGTCGTCCTGCTACTGCTGAGCTTGCTTCCGGGCGTACATTTACTACAACGCAACCAGCCGGCAGCAGCATCGCGCTCGCTGTGAGCGCTGTGGCCTGCAAGCCGCTGCCCTCCGAAAGCGGAAAAGCTGTCGACAACCGCTCGACTTTTGTGCGAGTGACCGAGTGTATCGGCGCGGGAAGCCGAGGTACTTTAGACACGAGACCCGTCGGGCTCCCCTCGCTGCAGACACTTTGGCTCAAAGTTTGAGTCAAGGTACCGACCACCAAGGCGACTCCAATCGTGCTGCTTGGCTGTGGCTGCTGGCACCGCGTACGGCAGCAATACCGACTATCGATAGCCCAGCTAGAGACCCGCAAGTCCGTCGTGGCGGCCGCAATGGCGACCGCGGAGACGACGTTGAAGTGCTTCCGGAAGTGCGAATCCAGGCTATCAGTCAGGAGAAGCCGCTGCGGGCGTCACGTTATCGGAACTTCATGCATAGTACCAGCGGCGGCGCTCGTGGGTACGGCGTGGGCGAGCAATTGTTTAGACGACAAACCGTGATTAGATTGCCGAGTCGAGCGCTCGCTTCAACGTGCAGGCGGGGGCTCTTTTATCACCGCGCGACGCACTCATGCTAGTATTACGCTCGTACAGGCACCGTCGCAAGATATGTGAAGTCACGCACAGCCGGGCAGCCTGTGCATGTTCCGAGCCGCTCGCCTCCATGATTCAAGTGCAGGAAGTCGGCAATGCAGGCTTTGATAGTCGCGCCAGTGGTAACGCGATCCAGCCGCGACACTCACGCGATCGAGGCCACTTTCTGCAAGACGACGCAAGCGAAGCCACCTCCAGGCGAGCCAAGCCGAGGCAATTTCGGAGGTCGACAGCACCTCGCATCTTGCAATGTGGCCCGGCTCGTCTGCCATTTCGCTAGTTGTTGGGACAGAGCCGGTCCGCATCCGTTTACTCCACATACAAAACTCCTTGCCGCTTTTGCTGCGTTGAATCGAAAGCCTTGAGCTACAGGCGTCGCATACTACATGTATCCTACCTGGAGATCTGCTACGTGCCACGCAGAGTCGCAGACTGACATGTCCATACGGGCATCGGGCGTCGCAGCAGCAGATCGCTTCGAGTCCGATGGGGAGGGCGGTGCTTCAAGCACAAGCACTGCTTGCCCCAGCTTGCGAGTCGCGAGGTTCGCCGCTGGCGTCAGGGCAGAGCCTCGGCGACGTACCCTTTGGGCGCATTTAGTCGAAGGCAGGTCCAGCGACTCGCTGTCAGCGAGCGAGGTGCGCACATGCTTTCGCGGAGCTGCGGAGACCGCCGCCGAGGTAAAAGCACCGGAGATGCAGTCCTTCGGGCATGTAGTGTCAATAGCCCACCTTTTAAGCGGTCCACGTGGACCGCGGTGCTGCTGCTTTCGTACGAAACTGCTTGAAGTTGCGAGCCTTCAGTGCCGAGTCATTGACGGAGTCGGTTATGAATCATAACTTATGATCGTGGAAATCAAGGGGCTTTTGACACACGGGGAGCTTCTACGAAGTGTGTGATACTTGGAACCCATACTGACACAACGCGGAGCAACCACATCACGCGCACACAATTTAATTGCCTTCCGGCACCATGGCATCCGTGTTATTATAGCGTGTCAACGAAAACTATTCTCCCATTTCAATCACACCGGTATGCATGTATTGTCAAGCTCATGCTATTAGGGTCGGTTCTAACCACGCGCCAAAGCTCAGTGTTGACTCTACGTCAAATGGCAGCTACGCCTGTTGTGGTCGGTCTGGCCACAAATGGAGCATGCACATGTCCTCTTCACCTTGCCGAAGTAACCTTGAAGCGGCATTGATCTCCACCAGCGTACTTGTACGTCAGCATTGCTCCACCGTGCTGTTTTGTGTCCATCTTGACGGTCATTTTGTGCTTGGCTGCATACTTTCGCATGGCTGATGTACAAGATTTCTGGTCCGCAAAGCACATGCCCGTTTCAATGCGGTCTTCTCGCAGAAGTGTTGGCGTGCGCAGAAGCGGTGGTGGCAGTGGCCCTGGGGGAGCGGGTCAGGTGGCGAACGGCAGTTTGGTGTGCGTGTGATGTGGTTGCTCCGCGCTGTGTCAGTACGGGTCCCAAGTGTCAAACACATCGTAGAAGCTCCCCTTGTGTCAAAAGCCCGGAAATCAAGTTGCCGCATGTGACGAGGCAGCTGCAAAGCGAAGGCTTTGATTCTTTTAGTTTTGCAGAGAACGGGCATCGTCGTCCAGCTTCCGAGGACAAAGCAAAAGTATGCGCAATTCCTGTCCGGTTGGCGCGCAGCGACCACCAGGGGTGGCTATCACGGCCAAAAGGCACTGTTCGCGCTGTATTCCGTGTGCAAGTTTGCCGGGTAGCTGATGCTATCATGGCAATGCCCTCCAACAATCGTCGGAGAAGCGGCCTCCGTGTATGCGTGGGTGCCCAACTCCGTGCTCATTGCGAAAGAGGTATAATACGCTCAAACTTGCATCAGCGGAGCAAGCACGGCTCGGATGCTCAAACTCGACGTTTAAATAAGAAAAGCTGGTCGTGACTGCATGAAATGTGTTGGGAGTCCCCTCCCGTCAACTGGAGCGCGAGTCCCCCAGGCGAGTTCATAACGACGAGCAAGGATCATTGTTACTGTAGCTCCACTCGACACGGCTTCAGGCGACACCTTCGAAACGGCGTGGACGGAAAATTCACCTATCCCCCTCAATCCGATGTTGGACCACTGATGATTTTCGACAGGGTCTCATAATCATTGGCCAATTCAAGAATCCAGTGCATTCATCCTACCGTAGTAGGTACTACGTAGTATGACGCAGCGCGAAGTGCTTCCTCCATGTTGTCACGCGCTCTCGCCTGGCCGTAAATGGTCTTCTCAGGTCACCACCCTCGCCACCATCTCCGCGTCACACCGTCCTCTCTAATCCCCCTTTTCCCCCTTTGCAGCCCCAATTCGCCTCGGAATTGACGAAGTTCGGCGTCTCCACGAAACGCGACGGCGTTTTACGACTCGCCAGCGACCTCAGCGTCGCCCGTGCTGCTCTGCAATTGGAGGGCGCCCCCGGACGTCCGTCTTCCAATCAGCGGACGGTATATCGAGCTACACGCAGCAATTGGCCAAATACTTGGCACTCGTCAAGGGTTTACGGAATCCGTCGACACTCGACCGACTCCAGCGTCGGTGGCAGCAACCGACGCGGCGGCGGGCGAGACACTTCGTCAACCGCTCGTGGAGACAGTTACAGTCACCGACTGCAGCGGGTGCCTCAACTTCTGTCGGTGGCAAGATGCACTCACGGGACAGACGGTGTACGCGCGCAGTGCGCGGCAGGAGACGGCGCATGTGCTGCTGGCTGCGGGCGTGTTGATGATGACGGAGGCCAGAGAGAAAGTGGACGCGATCCTGGCCGAGAGGCTGGCGGCCCTCAGCGAGACGCAGCTCAAGGCCGCGTACCAGCTGCTGCTGCACGCCGCGGGCGTGTTGGAGGCGTGTCTCGAGTCGATGGACATCGTTCCCAGGGCCATTGGAGCGCAGTTTGAAGATCATAAAGCGACAGAGTCGCGCGCTCAAGTGGCAGATGAGAGTGGAGCAGTGCCGGACGACGATATGATGGCCAAGTGGAGAGAGGAGCAGCAACATGCGCAACAAGGGACGCTGTCGAAAGCTGTTCCTGATATGAGTGCAATAGTAAGTGGTGATGCCGCCAAACCTGCTGCATCTAGCGCGGCTGAGGACCTCGCGATGCTCAAGCGTGTTCCGGATCTCGCAGAAGGACGTTTCCCGCAGTTGTTGGCGTGGATTGCACTTGCTGAGGCGCAGGAGCTCGTGGTGTTACGTGGAGTGACTCGTGAAGTCGTTGATTTCTCGCTGATGGCCAAGCTATCGATGGATATTTCTGCGAGATACAAAGGTGCAGCTTTGTATATTGGGTACCTACTTGCTTTGGCACTAAATGTTTTACTTGTGACTATCCTGCAGAATGCCACACTATCGCTGCCCGCTTGCTGCCCTACTCAACAACGACCACGGCGGAGCGCGTTCGTCTTTATTGTGCCTACAAAGAACCCTACTACCAGGCTATTTCAACGTACTACCAGGGTGCTGCCTGTATGTTGACGGAAGATGCTCGAAACTGTGTACAGGCCGTGGCAAACCTCAAGAAGGCTGCCACACTCTTTGAAGCAGTTGTGCCGCTTGAAAAAGCCTACGAGTCTAAGATGGCGACAGACAAAGATGAAAAGCAGCGTGTGACTCTGTTAGCGACTGTGTTTCTTCGGTCGCAGCAGATCATCAGTCGAGATTTGGACATCGTCTCCCACCGCAATGACAGTGTTTACTACGAACCGGTACGTCTACATGTAGTGGCAGAAAGCTTCAGATTTTGTTATCGTTTGTGAAGCTCATTGTGGTGCACCGTGTGCTGCCTAGATTCCTCAACCTGAAAGCTCATCTAATGCACTGAGTCTCGTGAAGCCGTCGGCTTTCTCACCCGTCACAGCCAGTGACTTGTGGCGCGATGGTGAGGTCGTCAACTGTCTAAAACCTACTGCTGTGGTCGCGTCAGGAGCAGCAGCCGAGAACCAACAACAGCCACCCAGTCGTCCACGAGAAGGATGCTGTTCAAGCTGCATCATATCGTAAGAGGTATAATGCGCTGACACCTAAAATGTTCGTGGTCTTGTTAGAGGTTGAGGACGTAGATAACACAAACGAATGTGTATTGAATGACGTTAACGTAGGAGGTTTTGGACTAGGACGACAAGAACACGACGAAAGTTCCTCCCAAGAACGACAGAACCTCCTCAATCATCCACGTAGCGCTCTCGCACTTCCGCCCTGTACCAACGCGGCGGCCTTCTGAGCTGCGGTCGTCACGCTGCCGTCCGTCGAGTACATCAAGCGAGCCATCATGTTCATACCAGCGGCGCACACGGGTCGCCCATGTTGCAGAACTCGACCGCCTTGGGTCCGTACGTGGTGCTGGAACTCTCGATGGTCTGGCCCATGAGCTTCAACGGGTTGCCGAACGTCACGATGGCCTTGATGCGAGGGGCCAGAGTCTCCGGAATGGACTCACCCGTGCCGAGCATCGTCTTGATGCCGATGGAGATGTCGGTCACGCTGGCACCCTGAGAGTAGCCGCCAGGCACGAAGACGGTGTTCGGACATTCCTGAGCCACAGACACGACGTGGTTGGTCATGTCGGTGGCACCGGGGCCGGCACTCGTCTGATCGACCGAGGCCAGGTAGCTGACGGCGTAGGACGAGACGCTCATGCCCTCGAGGTTGGAGATGATGCCGCTGACGAGAGGTTCACCACAAATGCCGAGTCCTTGCATCTCGCCACTTCCACGAGCGAAGACGACGTGGACGTCGGAGCATTGGGCATCGACGATGCTGGTGAGGCTGGTGAGAAAGAAAAAAATGTCATCGCCTTCGACCATAAATTTCTCATCAACCTGCACGACGGCTCTGGGACCGAGGTCCCAGAATTTCTCATCGGTCCCAGAGCCGTTGTGCAGGTTGATGAGAAATTCATGGTCGAAGGCGGTGACATTTTTTTTTAATTTGAATTGAGGTACATTGATGTCACTTAGCTCGAAGGCGGTGACAGTCACGGTGACGGGGGTTTGAGGCGGCTTGAGCAGGAAGCAGGAAAATGAAGAGTGACCAAAGCCTTTTAATCTATGGAGCTGCCGATTAAACCAGTTCATGACATGAAGACAAGCAGAGCATGGTTTACACCATCGGTCTTGTGCGCTAGGCGATCTTATCGGGTTGCTACGTTGACGTGAGCCGAAGTCCACATCTCCATGAGCAAAGCGTCGGCTGTTTTCCAGTGCCCTCGGCAAGTTGACTCACAGCGGCGAGGCGGGCCAGTCGGAGACCTTTTCCCTCACCGTCTCGAACAGCAGCATGAGATGCAATTGCTGACTCAGTCGCATCGACAGCAAAGAACGACAGGGACAAGTTTGCTGCTCGTAAAAGCAGGTTTGGGTCGGTGGTCGGTAGGAGTTCTCGCTCGTTCAGGACGCCTTGCAGCTGCAGCAACAATAGCGCGTGGGCGATCGCTTACGTGAATCCATGTGCTGCGGGGGAGGGCACATCGTCGTTTGCAGCTGGAGACTTCATTTGCACTTCTTTCGGTTGTCCTTCTTGTCTTGACTCCTGTGCTTTTCTCGTTGATGATCACGGGCAAAGTTCTCCATCGGATAAGCCAGACGTGTGGCTTCTACACGTAATGCTGGCGACAGTGATAGATGGCCAGATGCAGGGGTCTCGGCTAACAGCTTTAGATTATGGTCAACAGACAGATAGCACTTCAACTTCCAGAAAGCGCCGTCCTGGTCTCCGCATATTTTTGGGCAAATGTAGCAGACTTTGTCAGGACAAAGTGACTCAGCAACAGAGCTTTCGGGCCACAAACTCGGACGACCAACTGGTAAACATGAGTTTTCGCGGTCAACTAGTCGAAAACCTACGACTACCAAGGGAAGCTGATGCGCTGCCAAAGCGGCACGGCTCAGCTCACTTAGCTCCTCACTGGTTCTGTCATTCTCCATTTTACCTCGCAACGACCAAGCCATAAGGAAACCACTGCCGCCATGAAGCTATCTGCTACCCTCGGACCTCTCCTTCTCCTGGCCGCCAACCCAAACAGCCTCGTCAACGCCGAGTGCTCCGACGTCCACGTCGTCTTCGCTCGCGGAAGTGGCGAGATGCAAGGACTCGGCATCTGTGGTGAACCTCTCGTCAGCGGCATCACCTCCAACCTCGGAGGCATGAGCGTCTCGTCCTACGCCGTCAGCTACCTGGCGTCGGTGACCCAAACGAGTGCCGGCCCCGGTGCCACCGACATGACCAACCACGTCGTGTCTGTGGCTCAGGAATGCCCGAACACCGTTTTCGTGCTTGGTGGCTACTCCCAAGGTGCGAGCGTCACCGATATTGCTATCGGCATTCAAACGACGCTGGGATCCGGTGACACCATCCCTGACACTTTGTCATCGCGCATCAAGGCCATTGTGACGTTCGGTAACCCGTTGAAGCTCATGGGCGAGACCATCGAGAGTGCCAGCACCACGTACGGATCCAAGGCGGTCGAGTTCTGCAACACTGGGGACCCGGTGTGCGGAAACGGCTTCAACACGATGGCCCACCTGACGTACGCGACGGACGGTAGCGTGGCTACTGCCGCTCAAAAGGCTGCTGCTTTGGTGAAGGGAAGCACCCGAGCGCTTCGTGGGTAGGCCATATCGAGTTGTTGTCGCTTTGGCATTATATGTGGTGTGCGTTGTTTTGAAAATATAGTTGTGTGAGTTAAAATAATTTCCTCTTCATTTTCAGCACGAATCTGTGTGTACTTCTCTGTCCCACGAAATTAAGACCATTTTGGGTTTTTGTGTACCACACAAAATAAATAGAGCGATCCTATTGGCTAATAGCAGGTGATTGGATGACATTTGGAGCAAATCGCTCTGCCAGCCCATAAAACCTCGTGTTAAGCGACGCCTAATAGAGGCTGTTCGGCTTGTTTCTGACTGTTGAGCTGTAGAGGTATTCATCAATACCACATGGTAAACACGTCGCAAAATTTGGTTGAATATCGCTATAAATCTTGAGAATTACGAAATAAAACCTTATTTCGTCTTGCAATGCTCCGCTTCTTCCGCTGTTATCTGCTCACACAGCCTCGTAGTAAATATTGTGCTTCCGTCCAAATTTGCCGTTTTTGGCCTATTGGTGGAACCGGGCCAATACAAAGTCTCATCATTTGCGAAAGGCCAAGTCTCGTCCATGTAAAGTACGACACCGTACTTAGTGTGATGACATAGTCAATCGAAGTGCTTTCCAAATTTGGTGGATTGCCTGCGTGATTGATTCAATGAACCGCGCATGGAAATTTTGAGTAGAACGCACAATAACTAAAATAGACAGCAACGAGCGCACTATCACAAGCAATCCAACGCGGGCACTCCGGCCTTTCATGTGTTAGTATAACTCAAATTAGGGAACATTGCACGAAATGGTCTTAATTTCGTGGGACAGAGAAGTATGTTCCTTGGGCCAGAGATTCGTTCGTCTTGTCAGCTTTTGTGGTCATTTTAATGATGTCTATTGTTGTGCATGATGTCGAGATGAAAATGCTGCAGTACAGCTTTTAGTTGCTCTGGCTGAGAACCAAGTTACAGCTTCAAAATCAGGATATGTATCTGGTTCGGTCCGTCGACGTGGAGTAGACCAACTCCAACAATACCACAGCAAGCGCACATTTGCTGTACGAACATGTACGTGTATTGAACGATACTAAACTGTTTGAAGTCAACACAGGCCAACACCAATTCTACACCCAGAGTAGTTGAACCAGCGACAGAATCATCCGCGCAACGTCCTAGCGCCACCTTTCACCAGCGCCGCTGCTTTCTCAGCCGCACTGTCGACGCTATCCATCGGGTACGTCATGTGAGCCATAAAGTTCATTCCACCGCCGCACACGGGGTCGCCCATGTTGCAGAACTCGATCGCCTTGGGTCCGTACGTGGTGCTAGAACTCTCGATGGTCTGGCCCATCATCTTCAGCGGGTTGCCGAACGTCACGATGGCCTTGATGCGAGGGGCCAGAGTCTCCGGAATGGACTCACCCGTGCCGAGCATCGTCTTGATGCCGATAGAGATGTCGGTCACGCTGGCACCCTGAGAGTAGCCGCCAAGCACGAAGACGGTGTTCGGACATTCCTGAGCCACAGACACGACGTGGTTGGTCATGTCGGTGGCACCGGGGCCGGCACTCGTCTGATCGACCGAGGCCAGGTAGCTGACGGCGTAGGACGAGACGCTCATGCCCCCGAGGTTGGAGGTGATGCCGCTGACGAGAGGTTCACCACAAATGCCGAGTCCTTGCATCTCGCCACTTCCACGAGCGAAGACGACGTGGACGTCGGAGGCATTGGGCATCGACGATACTGGCGGGGGTGGCGAGCACCAGAAGGAGGGATCCGAGGATGGTAGTGGAGGACGACGGGAATTTCATGGTTGTTGGAACTGGTTTTGAAACGCTTGGAACTGTTGCCACTGAAATCGAAATGGGAAATAAAAGACAACACTCGGCATGCTCATGCGAGCGTTGATACAGATCACTCGGCCAACAGATCGGCAGGCTGGTCGCTTTGGGTTTGTAAGCTGTACGTGTGCCTGTGTCTTGCCCGCAATCATCACTGGATATGCCGTCCCTCTATTTTAGATCTTATCGGACTGCTGTATGATTTGCTAACATGCACATCGTATCGATGTTGAAGTGGTAAGAAATTCACCGCGCCGCAAATCATCGGATGTTTATCGAGAGTTACTGTGCGGTATTTCTCGGTTGGTCAACATTGTTGTCAGCTGCTGTTTACTCTTTCTGACAGCAAGAAACTAGCCGAGTGCCGCCGCTACGCGTCGGTGAGTGTTTGATAGTTAAGTTAGTTAAGCTACCTACGCTACGCTCCGGTAGTCAACGGACCCGTTCCGTGTTAGTTGGTGAAGGAGAGGCACGAAGGCGGCTGCCAAGGCCTCTGTGCTTTGCGGGACCAAGGGCCCGCCCGTGCCTCCACCAACTAACACGGAACGGGTACTCCGTGGGGCGTAGGTAGCTAACCTTAACTATCAAACACTCACCGACGCAACGGCGGCACTCGGCTCTTTCCTGTCAGAAATGAAACGCTGACAACTGTTGACCAACCTCGAAACCGCAGTGCTCATCTCCGTGATTCAACATCGATACGATGTGCATGTTAGCAAATCATACAGCAGTCCGATAAGATCTAAAATAGAGGGACGGCATATCCAGTGATGATTGCAAGAACGAACTGTACAGCCCCAAACAGCGACCAGCCTTCTGTTGGCCTTGATTGTCTCATTTCGATGAAATGGCCCGGCAGTTCCAAGCGTTTCAAACCAGTTCGCAACCATGAAATTTCGTACTACCATCCTCGGATCCCTCCTTCTGGTGCTCGCCACCGCCAGTATCGTCGATGCCAATGCTGACGTCCACGTCGTCTTCGCTCGTGAAGAGATGAAGTTTCATGTTGAACCTCTCGTCAGCGGCATCACCTCCAACCTCGGGGCATGAGCGTCTCGTCCTACGCCGTCAGCTACCTGGCCTCGGTCGATCAGACGAGTGCCGGCGGTGCCACCGACATGACCAACCACGTCGTGTCTGTGGCTCAGGAATGTCCGAACACCGTTTTCGTGAGCACTAGCTTGTAGTTTGCAGCCACTTTGCAGTCAATATTCGTACCTAAGAGGAGTGCGTACTAAAGTTGGCTACTTTGTTGAAATCCTTGTATCGAAAAATCAGGTTTGTGAGCACTTTGTAGCGAAGTTTGCAACAGAACTTAGGAAAACGCCAAACCCCTCAAATTCGTTTCTTAGGTTCGCAGCAAAGTGTACAAGGTGCAAGATACAAAGTGCTCTTAAGTTCCCTAATTAAAATAGCATCGAATGTATTCCCTATCCGGATACGGTGTTTCTAGCAGTCAGCTGCTGCTTTTAAGCGATTCGCAGGACCAATAAAGTGTACGGGTTTGCTTGTTGAGCCGGCATTTGCATGCCATTTGTTTCAGGAGCAGCAACACACTGCTCAGGCACGTGCGCTAAACTGTCTAACCAGCTGACACCTTTTTACCTTCTGTGCCACTTTTTGTGGTAAGCTTAGCTTATTTTTCGCTTCGCCCTGTAATGCTTTTCACGACACACACAAAGGGGTTTCGACCGGAGCATTCGCCACCGGGAAATCCCAGCTGTAGATGTACGTAGGACGCAAGGTAATACGTCAGAAACAATCTGCAAGTCGTGAGCTCGACAACAACCTCATCTTGGTAGTCGTTCTCGATTCAGCTGATTCGGTATTTATCGCCCTACCACTCAAGCATCCCCACCCAAGCTCACTAACACCATGAAGTTCACGGCTCCGTTCCCGACAATCATCGGCTCTGCTTTCCTCCTCGCCAGTGCCAGCACCATCGTCGATGCCCAATGCTCCGACGTCCACGTCGTCTTTGCTCGAGGAAGTGGCGAGATGCAAGGACTCGGCATTTGTGGCGAACCTCTCGTCAGTGACCTCACCTCGAACCTCTCCGGCATGAGTGTCTCGTCCTACGCCGTCAACTACCTCGCTTCTGTGGACCAAACGAGCGCTGCCCCCACCCGGCGCTACCGACATGACCAAGCACCTCGTGGCTGTGGCCCAGGAGTGCCCCGACACTGTCTTCGTTCTTGGTGGCTACTCTCAAGGCGCGAGCGTCACTGACATCTCCATCGGCATCAAGACGACGCTCGGTTCAGGCGATATGATCCCGAGGCCCTGGCAGCGCGCATCAAGGCCATCGTGACGTTCGGCAATCCGCTCAAACTGTCGAGTGAAACCATCGAGAGCGCCAGCTCGACGTACGGCTCGAAGGCGAACGAGTTCTGCAACACGGGCGATCCGGTGTGCGGCAATGGCGCCAACACGATGGCGCACATGACGTATCCAACCGACGGCAGCGTCACCACCGCTGCTGGAAAGGCCGCCAGCCTGGTCAAAGGCAGCTCGCGAACGCTGCGAGGCTAGAATGGCCTGGAGTTAGTCATACAGGACCCATGTTGTAGTGTAAGACCAATACATATGCTGTCAAAGAGACCATTTTGTCTACCTCTAAAACAACATATTGAAACGACGTATGGATGAAACACGTCGTTTAGGTATGTTGTTCTAGAGATGGTCAAATCCCCAAATTAACGTGCACCACACCATTCGAAAAGCGCGGGAGTCTTTGCGCACTCGCTTTCAAAAAAGTCGGCCATTCCGCACTCGTCATGGCCGAGCCCGAGAACATCGCCGTGTGCATCCGTGTGCGGCCGCTGAGCGAGCGGGAGACGCGCGCGGGGACGCGGCCGCGCTCTCGTGCGTCCCCCAGCTGAACGTCGTGTCTCTGCTGGACCCGTCGACGGGCG
Organism: Phytophthora syringae; assembly: GCA_012656105.1. Lineage (NCBI taxonomy): Eukaryota > Oomycota > Peronosporomycetes > Peronosporales > Peronosporaceae > Phytophthora > Phytophthora syringae. The sequence continues at coordinate 2,314 of JAAKBD010000302.1, read as the reverse complement.
CTCCGCTGGGCGGCAAGAGCAACGTGTTCCAGTACGACGGGGTCTTCGACGCGTCCAGCGACTCGCGCGCCATCTACGAGCGCGTGGCCAGGCGCATCGTGCACTCCACGCTGAGCGGCATCAACGGCTCCATCTTCGCATACGGCCAGACGAGCTCCGGCAAGACGCACACCATGCAGGGGACGGCGGGATGCCCTTCGAGCCGGAGCACGAGACGCTGCAGCCAGGTCTGTTGCAGCTGGCCGTGGAGGACATTTTCAGCTATATCGAGACGTGCAGAGACAGGGACTTTCTCCTTCGCGTGTCCTTCCTGGAGATCTACAACGAAGTGGTGAAGGACCTCTTGTCCGAGACAGGCGCCACCCTCAAGCTGAGGGAAGACCCGCGCAAAGGAGTGTACGTGGAGAGCAAGGAGCAGATCATCACCAACTACGAAGACATCGTGACGCTGCTGCAGACGGGCAACCAGAACCGGACGACGGGCCAGACGGCCATGAACGACAAGAGCTCGCGCTCCCACAGCGTCTTCCGCATCGTCATCGAGAGCAAGCACAAGTCGGGCTCGAGGCGCCACTCGGAGGAGGACGTGAATGGAGCGGTGCTGGTCGCCAGCTTGAATCTCGTGGACCTCGCGGGCTCGGAGAGTCTGAGACACACGGGGGCGGAAGGCATTCGACAGCGAGAAGCGGGAATATTAACAAGTCGCTGCTGACGCTCGCGAGGGTCATTAATTCCCTTGCGAGCTCCGGAGGCGGTGGCCAGAACGCGCCGTTCAGAGACAGCAAACTTACGCGGTTGCTGCAGAACTCGCTGGGCGGCAACACGCGCACGCTCATTGTGTGTTGTGTGACGCCGAGTGACAGGTACATTGAGGAGACCAAGAGTACGCTGCAGTTTGCAGCGCGCGCCAGGATGTCAAGACGTCTGCGACGGTGAACGAGGTCATGGACGACCAGACGCAGCTGCGTCGGCTCAAGCGCGAGGTACGCGAGCTCAAGAAACTGGTTAATTCAGAAGCGATTGATGCACTGAAAGCGGAGAATGAGGCACTGCTGAGCGAGAAGAACCATAACAAGACGGAGGTGACGAGACTCATGGGGCTCATCCTTTCCAGCTCCTCGGTGACGAAGGCTGCAGTGGGTAGAAAGCGGAAGCAGCGCATGAGAGAGACGTGGGGACCCGGAGATTTCCCCGCCAGCATCAAGGCACTGGCGTATCCGCGAAAGCGCCACTCCCCAGCAAAAGAAAATGCGGATCCGCAAATTCTTTTCGTGTGCACGAAAACTCGGATGAAGGCGTGGAGAAGGAAGCGGAAAACCCTGCGTTCAAGTCAGCATCCAACAAACTCATGCCGATCCATGCTGACCTGAGCATCAAGGATAGCACCATCACTGTGCTCGATCTGTTCTCAGAAGTCTTCCGAAGTTTCCACGATGGAAATGGTGAGGAGCCAAGTGAGGCATTAGAAACGATTGCGAACGAGAAAAGCGCATCTCTTGGTGACATTGAGCGTGTCCGTACGTTCGATGTGCTGGCTGAAATAAGGACTCTGATGGTTGCAAACGTCCAGTCGAAAGCCGTCATTGACGAAAAGCTAGAGCTCGAAAATGAGCTGAAGGAGTTGCATGCAAATCTGGGTGACGAGAACACCAAGGACACCCCTGCCAGTTGTGATTGCTCAGAGAACGCTTCGAAAGCGAGCTCGCTCGTAGAGGAAATCATGGCGGAGTTGGTTTCCACACAGGAGCAGTTGGCAAGTGAGAAGAAGCTTTGCCAGGATTTGGCGGCGGAAAAGGTGAACACTCAGTACATGGCAGCCGAAGAATTGGATTGCCTGCGTGCTCAGCTACAAGCGATGCAACTCGATTCTGCTAAAGCGCGAGAAGAGTTCGATGCTGAAAAATGCCGATTTGAAGCTGCTCTCGAGACATTCCAGTCGGGACTTCCGCTGACAGACGATGACGAGGCTATAATTCTGCGAAACAGGAAACACGAATTAGAGAGCCTTCTGGAGGAAATGAAGGCGTCCCAGACTGTCTTGCAGATGGCGGTAGCAGAGCGTGATGGGGAGATTGCATCATTGAAGTCAACTGCATCCGAAACGAACCAAGGTGAGTTGGAGTCGCGTGTGAAATGTCTTGAAGATGAGAAGGCAGTGCCGAGCCAGAGGATTAGTGAGATAGAAGCTGAGGAACGAAATACTGCTTCGACGACTGAAGTCTTGTCGTCGTCGGGCGAGAAGGAGGCACAGGAAGGGACGTCTGCTACAATCCAAGCCGAAAATGGCATTGCCGAAAAACTCGCTGGAGAACTG